>CM060973.1:81766971-82361971 GCA_030765045.1 Tenodera sinensis | reverse complement strand
TGAAATCTAGATCATAGCAAAAACAGAGCAAAAATATTGAAAGCGATCCAGATAAGTCTGTGATCACTCTCAGGACTATAGTGAAAACTAATAAAGGATAAACTCACAGTTTATTCCTGTGGCACTCACGATGGTAATGGTGCAATGATTGTGCAACCGCCGGCGATATGCTACTGCGGTACGAACATTGCAAGTCTATACATTCGGGTGGGCAATCCTTGACGGGACCGGGTTTGCGGTGTGCGGTCAGTCGGCGAGGCTAGTTGCTGTATCGGCGGTACGGGTGACAGGAAGTACGCAGTAAATACCTACAAGATGGCTCTAAAGCCTCGATTCGTTTTGTGAAATATTGGATTAGTGGAGATTTCTCTTTCTTTTCTTCTGTTTTTTGTACTTACGCCCTCCAACGTAATGTCATATCGGACCATGAATGAATGAAATTGGTGGAATAATGCTCAAGTGAGCCCAGATCCACAGAGCTGAAAGGTTACTCGACATTTGTCTTCACAAGAAAAGGGGAAAACCTCGGAAAAAATTGTAGCCCGATAAAACACCTTAACCGAGATTCGACCTCTAAACCTCTTGGATGTGAGGCAGATACTCTACCACCAAGGCGGGTACTAGGGGAGATGACATTGCTATAGGGTTATCGTGATTGTGGCCAGTTACGAAATGCATCGTATTTCATTTTCGCCATCTATTTCATAGCATTATCTCCATCGTCATCTATAGACATTCGTCAGCTTTTCGCCTGTGATTACGTTGGAATACGGTTGTCCTTTCGTTTTGTACACTAGTGTCTCGATAACCCCAGGTGGAAAACTGTAACGTCATCGGGTCGGCCATACTCGTGGTTAGCCTCTACCAATCCGTCTGTTGGGAGAGCGGTACTTGTGGCACCTGACAGGTAATGCAAGATGTGGAGGTGCACCATCATGTTGTTGAGCCTCTGCTAATCCATCTGTTAGGAGAGCGCTGCTTGAGGCATGCTCTAACAGGTGATGCAAAATGCGGAGGCGTTTCATCTTGCTGAAAGACAGCAGTGTCATCCAACTCAACTGTGCTTCCAGAAACTCTGATCAGCATGTCTACTTTCGGGGTATCCTTTTGGCATTCATAGGTGTGTGTGGTGGTTTGTGACCCCATATGTGACAATTGCGTTGTGCACGTCTGGAATGTGGCCTCTTCTATAAATAGGATGTGCTCGAATACATTTTCAGTGTCTACAGCTACGATAAAAAAAATGCTACACTGAAACCGCAATTTTCTACAATTTTCAGCCAGTTTATTTGAAAATTTATTTTCAGTATCATCTTGTATAGACTGATGTAAGTTTCAGTGTGATATCCTTTTTTAGTTTCCGAGTTCTTTAATTTCAAATCTGAATTTTACTGTTCTATGGCAAACGCTGCACTGGTGCAATTTTGAAAACCACTGTTAAAAATTTCTCTTATTTACCTGATTATTACGTACAAACCTGTCATGTAATTTTGTTTAGTAGCCTAGTTCAAAAGAAAATACATTTAAAATTCTGTCATTTGACATTTCTAGTCTCTTTGAAATTTTGTATTGCTTTAAAAATGTATAATTAAAAGCTGTTCTAAAGAAAAAAGAAAGCCTTTATACGATATTTAATTGCATACGTTTTGGAAATCTACGTGATAAATTTAAGAGGGATTGAACGAAAATTGTATCGCGTAGAACATACTGTAAAAGTGAATGTGCTGAACAAAAAATTCTAAAATACCTCATACTTAAACATGAACGTTTTATTCGGGATTGTTAATCTACATTATATAAATATGGGTATTCAGAATATAAAACGTCAACATACATCTCTAAGTATAAAGCCGTGTAATACAAATGCCAGCTTTTGCGAGCTAAGTCATAACTAGGCCTCGGGTTTGGGTCACAGAGGCAGCAGACTGACATTGGGAACGTATGGGGTTGATTTGATAGTACTTCACAAGTACAGGTTGTTGTATTGATGTTCTTTAAGTCATAGACTTAAACAATTTGATCCAATGCAGTGACTATTGTAAAATCTCTCATTTTAGAACGATTAATAGGGTATTTTCTATTCATTACAGTAGGTGTTGAAGATTTCTCTAAAACCATATCGCAAACGCAGGCGTCAGACATAGAAGTCTCTAGGACTCTTTGTAATAGAACTATTATAAGAGCTGGGTGAGTCACACTCAATTTGCTATTGCCTAATTGAAAACTGTCCTGGAGATAAACTCTGCTTGTGCAGATAAGTGCACCATAAAGGATGTTTTATTGGATTGTAACAATGCATGCGGATCTATGATTCATTGATAATCCATTCCCCGTTGTGCACGTGTCACGTCATGTGACCCAAAAGTAAGGTTCTCTAGATTCAGACTTATTTTAAGTGATTTCGAATACACCTTGTAATTGGGTACAATTATTTTTAAACAAGGTATTTTATCCATTTAAATTAATTAGAGTAGCAATTTCTGAATGTATTTATTTTCACAATGTAAGTATGCGAAGAAATTTATTTTGTGACGTATATGTACTTCATCTCACACATGGATAATGGTCATTTCGGAATGTTAAAACCTGTACATGATAATTTGTTTCGAACGTATGTTAAGCAATTAATTTGCGTACTGCATCTACACTGGAAAATGGGAATATTTTATTTTGTGTCATATTGTGAGTGGGTGTTTACATGTTGGAACAAGGTTAACAAGAGGGGCCTTTTCCTATCCTCCCCTCCCGAACTACGGGACGCAGTCGTTCATGCACTCTGAACTTTAAGAGCATTGGAACCCTAGGCTGAGCTCTGATCACTGGAAGGCCCGTGTTGAGAGACGAAGATTTACATAGTTTTTCCCTGCCAGGCAACACTGAGACTCCCGCCGACACTTAGAACCGTGAAACAGTCAAGCAGGATGAAAGGTGAAATAAAGAGGGAGAGGAAATTCGGAGATCTAATTAATCTTCCCAGCATTCGTCTAGCAACCGAGGGAAAGCCCTTCTCCTTCTTTACCTGATTACCCTCCCCTTTGTAGGTCTTACATCCCCTAGGACTTACAAGCCAGTGCCTAGGGTCAGACACCTGTCGGGAAGCAGGGAGACCTCTGGACCGGACAGAGTAAAGGCCTGGAAGCAGGCGCTACCGCCTGCGCCACTTCGGTATCTTTCTCGTTTAATGCCCTCTCGTTCCCCTAAGGTGTATACCCCATATTTATCAAGGGGCTCACATACTTTCATTAGGAAATAAGCAAAAATAAATCCAAATTAATGAGGGCCTAAGGTAGCGGATCTTGAGTACAAATGACAGTGGTCTGAGAAACTCACGTGATGGTGTAAAGCTTCAGTTTTTTAAAAGAGCAGATGCAAACGTTGTGTAGGTAATACCGTTTTCTCAAGCCCAAGCTGGGCGGACAATGAACGTTGACGTCATCCGCTTGATGGCGACACATGCCCAAAGCTTTTAGCAGTTACGAGCGTGATTGTCAAGTTAAATGGCGGCTTGTGATTGCAGAGAATGAGTAAACAGCAGTAAACGCCGGAAACATTTGGAAAATACCATGTATCTGCCAACTGTCGCTCAGTTACTGTCTTGAAAGTAATTTAAGAAACACGATAGCACAGGAAGTATCAATGAATGCCATACGCATGCGCTCATCTACGATAAAAGCCCGCCTATAAATACTGGAACAAATTTATGGTTTGGGATATGTAACAGCGATTCTGATTATTCATGTTGGTTGCTTTTCGTTACGAAGCTCAAGTTCAACGTACGTGTAGTGTCATATTTGAGGGACGTTCGTGTTGTAGCTGAAATTTGTAATATTTATTACCAGGCATAGGAATTTCTAAGGCGTTTGTTATCGCCATTGCTGTTCCTCCTGACTATAGATGAGGCATTGATTCTCTTGTGTACGAGGGTCATACTGAGCAACCCTTTATTAAAATTCAAATGTCAACAACGTAACACAACCATCAGCAGAAGCGTAATCACTAAGCTATGTCACGTGACCACATCAGTATCTCCAAAATGGCGCACATCAATGTTTCCTTTCGACAGCTTCTTGTTATTGAGTTCTTGTTGAAGCGGAGATATCTGCTGCTGAAATTCACCTCAGACGTCAACGTACCTGTGGTGTCTGCAGTGTTCAGAGATGGCTGAAACATTTCAGCGAGTATCCAACACGAGCCTCATAGCGGTCGCCCTCGAACTGCTTTCACGGAACAAGGAAAGAGTTGATAAGGTCTTAGAGGAGAAAGGCGTTTCACTGTGCAGTAGGACATAGTGCAGTGTAAGAAATTATTGAAAGCTTAGGTTATTAAAAAGTTTGTGCTTGTTGGGTGCCACATTATTGCCCGAGCTATCACCCAAAACCTTGTTCAGAGATTTTAAAATGAAGCTGATGGTTTTTGACGAGTACTGTGATAGGCGATGAAAGCTGGTTCCATCACTACAAACCTGAAACAAATGCAAGAGTATCGTAAAAGACGAATTTTCATACTTGCAGAAGGACAGGAAAATGCATACAAATAAATGGAGACTGCTGAAAAGGGAGAGAAAATTCTGCAGATTAAGATGATGTAATTGTTTTATTCAAAAGTAATCTCGATTTTTAAACCCTTTTTGCTCACGATTTTCAATACAGGCATTGTAGTAGAAGACGCCATGATATTGGGGTTTGAGTAAAAGATTGGATAATGCTTGTTTGGCTGCCCACAAATCTCATTAGATATAACAAATTCTAGTAAGCTTTAAGGGCCCTGGGATGTCATTAGGAACTTCGAGTAAGTAAACTAACAGACGACACTAGGGTGTTTTGGTTACACAGTAAGTACTGAGTGAGTGGTAACCAAATTTGGGTTGATTGTGAGTTAACCCTGGCTAAGTTTTAAAAAAGTGATGTGACACCTCGCTCCTTAATTCAAAATGGTGTAATTCATACTTCATATGCACCTTTCCTCTGTGGTATTTGTAGTTGTTCAACACTGCTTTTGCATAGTTTTGTCAGTGTTTCTTACTTGTTTTGTTTATTTTTAATTTTTCATGGTGTCCCAAGAGTTTTAATTAACTCTTTTAGTGGCTTAAGTAATAAGTTTTAAAAGTCTCCAAAGAAACGTAAGACTATTAGACAAATGCAGAATTAGTCTACAAGTTGTAGAAATAAACCATGAAACCTCGGGCAACGCCAGATACTTCAGCCAGTTGAAAATAAATCGCATAAGCAGAATATTTTGTACAATAACGAGTAGAGAAAATCATATAAGTGCACATAGACTTTTTAGGTTGCTTTATTTGCCCAAGAATAAACAGAGACCGCGAAGGAATTGTGCAAAGTTTGTAAGAAAAGATTAAAACAGCAAAAGAAAATCCTCCAACAAGAATTCCTTACTAACGCACAGTTTCAACAGAATACAAATTCATAAACGTCAGAAAGCCATTGCTAACTTGCTTTGACGATGCTTTGTTGTTTTCTGCTTACGTAACAAACGCCATTTTCTCGTTATGAATTGGGGCAAGGCGTACATTGCGTTTAAATGCGCATTAAATACGTACTTCACACACAACGAAAACGTTTTCGCCAACTTTTTTGCTTGCTAAAATCTGCTCCCCAGCGCAAATATTTGCTCAGTGCTGCTATCGTGAAACATTATTATGTTATAAAGTTAAATACGTGCCGAGAATTTAATGTTTTTTGATCTGGAGGGAACGTTTAAAATAAACAGTTAGCAGATACTTTATTACAGCCAGAGTTTGTATAACGCCGCGTTACTTCATTGGGCGGCCAACCTCCACTGCCGTGTTTGTGAAATCCTGTGTAAAACGACGACTCGCATGCACACAATTTAACTTTGATAACGGAGTTCAAAAACTATTGCATGGGAGTGTGGGCTGTGTGAAGGTTTTTGGCGTGATTGCTAATAGAGTACCTAGTACTTACTGTTCACCAGAATGGGAATAAGAGAGATACGGAGGGAGTTCGGCACTGAGGCCATGCTAATTGTATCTATGCCCCAAGGGAGTACCCCCGGGAGGAAGGATGAGGTGAGCGGAGACATCGGCGGCCAGATACAGACATTGACAGAGGTGCCTAAGATTTCCCAAGTTTGACACCTCGAAGTCTGTAGGTCTTATGGGAGTCCGACGCCCCCATATGCCGCCCTCTACCTGGATCCCACGCACCACGAGGGACGGCTAGAGTTCATGTGCGCTTATCATCCCTGCCAATCTGCACCTAATGCCTTCGCTGACACGACCCTGAAAGAACCAACGGAATGAACGATGAAGGAAATGTTAAAGAAGTAGAAATGGAAGGACAGGAAATTCGGGGGATGTAATTGTGCTTCCCAGCATTTGCCTAGCGACCCGGGAAACCCTCCAAAAAACCCATGGGTCATGAAAGTCGACCACGAGAATCGAACCCACGACCTCCCTCCCTCACGTGGTACTACGAAGCTATCTCGCTCGGTTAACCACCAGAAAAAGGGGAGCTAGAGGAATGTGATACGTAATCCAACATTTTCTGCTCTTCGTTAACAAAAAGTGTTTAAAATAATGTTATCTATCAGCAGCCAAAGTTTGTCGGTCTAATTTGGGACATGGTTTCTGATTCATGGGAGGTTATGTTAGGTGTAGTTTGTATATAAGCTTACATTAATGATCTCAGGTTTCTGATTCACGAAAGTTTGAGTTAGTTTTCGTCTTTCTATATAAACTGACGTTAATATTCGTCGTGGTAACAGCATGTTCATAAGAAAACACTCCTTCATTTCTCCGGATTATTATACACGAAATGTATAATTCCAACTATGTACCTGTTTATATTGAGATAAGTATACAAGAAGTGGCTGTGTAACTCCGCTCAAGACTGTGTCCAGCGGAGCTGCCATAACCTTCGCTAATGCTTCACGTAGCGGGTCAGTCAATTGCCGACTGTTGCGTGTGTTACCCATTTAAGTCTTAGCGTTGTCTCTCAAGGACATTTCGCGGTGTAAACAAGTGTCTTTGGTCTTAAGGACATTCCATTTAGAGTATCGTGCCGTGCCATGCTAATGACTCCATGTTTCATTCCTTCAGCGTTTTCCAGTGTTTCTAAATGAACACGTATATAACTTTCTCTGCTGTATAGCAAATACAAGTATTGTATTCCGCCCAAAAAT
Source organism: Tenodera sinensis (assembly GCA_030765045.1). Lineage (NCBI taxonomy): Eukaryota > Metazoa > Arthropoda > Insecta > Mantodea > Mantidae > Tenodera > Tenodera sinensis. The sequence continues at coordinate 82,354,810 of CM060973.1, read as the reverse complement.
TCTATGTCGAGATTTCACCGGGAATACAAGTTTTGAAGCCCCCCCCCCCCCCCCCATGAACCGAAAAAAATTAGAAAAAGATCCCTGTGTGTGTCTGTGAAGAGCATAACTGAAAAATTCGGTTAAATACCAAACTTGGTATTAGAGTTTAGTATCTTCCAACAATGTGGAACAAAAATATTAAGTATGATTTTCTCTAAAAGTGTTCTAATGTTTTCCATTAAAGCACCATATGTTTAATTTGTTTTATAACAAATGAACTGTAGGTATATCTTGAATTTTCTGGGAATGCCCTCAGAAGTTCTCTTCATTCTGATTGACTTTTCCATAACTGGTAAATCGTAAGAGATAGACAAAATCTTGTAGATATCGTTAAAGCACACAATTTATATCAAATACATTTTTGTATATGTATTCCTATTACCATTTTTTACTTTCCCTACTGCTCATCTATAGTGCATTCCACCCAAAAATTCGATACTAAGATTTCTCCTGCAATACAATCGAAAATATTGAGGGAAAAAATATGTGTTAAAAGTTAAGGCCTTGTTCGTAAGCATTTCCTTTTATAAATCCAATGTATTCGTGTTCAAGCACAAGGACTGTGAAATCTTTATAAAATTGTTATTAATTTAAGAAATTAATTTGTCATCATAAAGTATTTATACCCATAATCATTGACAGTTAGAAAGTGCATTAAAATTGTAATGTAATATTTTATTAGCGGTATTCATTTTCAGCTGTTACTTGGATTTTAATTTGGAAGTATTGGTATATGATTTACATTTCCTTAAAGTTGAGCATTATTAATTTCATATGTTTTTTATACTTAGTGCTATAACTAATTTGAATGAATGAATGCATTTTAACCTGGAAACATAAAATGAAAGAAGTATAAAAACAGAACAATGAACAAACATACCTTATCTGTTATAGTCCTAGCTCTTGGAGTTGCTTATATGTTTTACTTCCCCTTATATTTAACATTTTACTTTATATACAGGATGGAAGTGAAACGATCCGGCAGACTTTAAAAGCAAATTTCTCATGTTGTGAGTAGCCAGAAAGTCTAATACTAAAATGTTGAAAAGTTTATAGTTTTCCAGAAAAAAAAAAATTTTTATCTAAAAAATACCTGGTTGAAAAATTATTCATTGAGGGTTCTTGAGGTTTTTGTATAAATTAAATTTAAAAAAACCCACAATTTGTTGCCTTTTTGTGGCAATAAATTTTGGATTTTTAAAATTTAATTTACGTTGAATCTATTGGAATATGCAAAAGAAAAAAGTTGTCGTTTATTCAATTTTCTATGAATATAGCCATAAATCAAGAACTTTCAATTTATAATTTTTCACCCAGGCGATGATACATTTTTTTGATAAAAATATTTTTTCTAGAAAACTATAAACTTTTCAACATTTTGGTATTAGGCTTCCTGGTTATTCACAACATGAGAATTTGCTGTTAAAGTCTGACGGATCATTTCTCTTCCACCCTGTATAATGGGGAAGCTTATTACGACCACTAATTACTTTTACCCCTCATTATCCTTTTCCATTCTCCCCATTTCCTCATAGTTCTTTTAACCATTTCAACCTATATTTTCCTGCTTTCTCAGTGTATTCGTATGCTTTTGAATTAAAATTTTCCCTACCTTTTAAGTCTAAAGGGAAATCATTCTATTTTTTGGGTACTAGATTCTCCCTTCCTTTAACCGTACCATTATAGTCCAAAATGTACTCAATCTACAGCATCTCTCCCCTCTTTTTATCCCTATCATGCCACTTAGGTTCATTACCCCCATGCATGCCCCATTCTGGCCTCTTTATTGCATACTTCAATGCATTTCTCTCTCCCCCATTCCATGTTTAGGAATCTATAATCTATTAATGACCTTTTGTCATTACAGCTTCTCAGACTTTCTTGCTTTTCGATATCCTCCACTCTTGTTCCAAGTTCCCTCCAGAAACCCTTTTAGGTTTTCTTTCTGCCCATGTTTCCCCCATGCCTATTTCCTCCAATAACTAATTTTATATAGGTAAATGTACCATTTTTAAAAAACATAACTGTGGTTATATTTTGTCTTCTTGGCAGCGCTCAAATAGGGAACGTATTTTAAATAAATATATGTCCGTCAAAACGAGTTGCGCTTTGCAGCACTAAAGGATTGCCAAGATCGGTTGAGTGGTTTTTGAGTTTACCTCACATCACAAATAAGTTTTCTCTGTTTATATTAGCATTGTAGGTAATATCCCATACAAAAGTATGGACAGTTAAAGCCAGACTATCACATAAGATAAAGTAGATGAATGAATGAGGTTTATAGAGAGGAGGTTTGCTACTGCAGTGAGTTATGAAGTGAACCAAGCAGGTTTGTGTTGTGTTTGCAGATGTATTGTGCCGAGGGGCGATTTACCCAGACAGCTAACGGAGCCTTCCGGCACATGGTGTGCATAGTCACACACTCAGGACTATGAGGTGAGTGAGTGAGCAATACTGCAAATGTAATTACTTTCCTTAGTTAATTACGTTACCCGTTTCCCTTTGTTATCTCTACCACACATTCATTTTAGTAATCTGTACTTTCAACGGATTTTCTAACGGCATCAACACTTTTAAAGTTTTAACGCACGTTTATAAGCATATTAGCTGTGTTATTTCACTACAGGAGGTGGGATTCCCAACTTTCTAAGAAAACAATTTAAAAAAAATGAAAGTCGTGTCATATATTAAGAACACTTTCAAAATGTTAAGCTTTTAAATGTTGCATATTACGAGGATCGCTAGATATGTATTGAGACACGAAATATTGCAACGCCAAGAGAAGTTTGAAGTAACTAACTCATTGATATTAAATTGGCACAACAGATCTAGACACGTGAAAATGTTAGTGACAGCCACGAAGCGAATTCACTTACCAGATCAGAAGGTGACAGACTGCATGCGACAATTAGTGTCAGAACAAAGTTATTGACTCGTCTAGCGTATAGCCCCGACCTAGCACCATGTGATTTCTAGTTGTGGTTTCCTAGCCCAGAGGCAGTTTCTCGGCATACGAGGACAAGTTACCTGCACTGGAAGAAGCTGAGTAGCGTGGATGGTTCCAGAAGTGGTCCAGAGGGTGAACCGCTGCATACAGTGCCAGGGGGGATATTTGGAGAAACAAAACGTTTATATGAATATTCAGTTTTGTTGTCTCAATACTTATCGTGTGACCCTCGAATATAACGGGTGATCCAAACGACTCCGAACTGGCTGCGCTGTGTTTTGTCTGTATGCGCCCTCGGCGCACGTCGCCGACTGCCGCTGTCATAGAACAACGCGGATGAAACCATACAACATTTTTAAACTACTTTTAAAAGTCTTTATTATCAATATTATTAAAGGAGATGCTGAAACTGGTCACCACCGTTGTCCATACCTCTTTATAACACTATCCATCACTCGCCGTGGTTCATAACACATACACATACGAATCATAAATACATCCTGTGTAGCAGAAAACAAACGCTGAGCCATAATACACTTTGTGACTACGTACAGAACAAAATAATAGAGCACACTGGTAATAACCCGTTATCACGTCAGCTCAATACTGCACTTTTAGAGCAGAGGAAAGCAAGTCAACAGCTGCATTATCGTGTTTCGGTGTGCGCAATTGAAAAACACCGCGCAGCGGTTCGGATGTTTTTGGTTCTCTCTGTAGTTCTTCATATTGATTCTGTAATTTTCTAGCATGAAAATCTTTTTAGTACCTACGCTGTCTCTAAAACAGCTGCCTGTCGGACTCCTAACAGGCCGAAAAATAATATTTCAGCGTTGTAGTAGACAAAATCCAGATGAAAGTGACCAATCATACCAACTTCAACAGTTTTAAACAAAATGCTTGATCATAAGAAAGAAATGTAAGCTGCATTTGCTATTTATGTTAATCATAGCCAGTCTTTAAATGCAATACCTCTGGTAACCATTCCGTAATTGCATGACAATTTGAACTGTAAAGTCAATTGTCTCACATATTATCTTATTCGTGGGCGGCCCGGGTTCGATCCCAGGGACCCGCATGTGGTATTCGTGGTGGACGAAGCGGCGTCAGGGCGGGTTTTCTCCGGGTGCTCCGGTTTCCCCCGCCATCTCATTCCACCGGTGCTCCATCTTCATTCCATGTATCATCAGTGTCACCGCCTGCGGTGCCGTAGTAGTAAAAGCGGGCGTTAAACACTACAACATCCTAGGAACAATTGTCATTTATTTTACATGAAATTGTTGTACATTTACTGCGCTGAACATTTTATGCATTCAAAATTTCATGTCAAAAATTATTTCGCTTTGTTGGACAAGGAAAGTTTTGAGACTTTCAATTTCAGGAAGTTGGCAAGTATAATGGTAATAATTTTAATGTTCTAAAAATTAGTCTTTTATTATATTCGGAAGTTAACTTGGGCCTTAGCTCTAGCTGTAGTGTCTCCTCCGTTTCTAATCCCTGTACCTATAACTTGGTTAGAAAAAGTCGTGTGAATGTTATACATTTTTCTAAGTGCGTCTTTTAACCTAGTGGGTTATAACTGACGATTAATGTAATGGATGCAATGAGCCTGGAGTCGCTAGAAGAATAAACATTTTGTTTGCTAACAACGCTATCAATTACCAGGATCATATTAGCGCCGCCGGTGTGTCGGAATTTCGTCCCACACGAGTTGTTTTACATGCCAATAAATCTCCTTAAATAGACTTCTCGCTTTTAAAGAGTAGTTCCAAGCTATATACGTTTCAAAATCAGAATTCAGGAAAGTTAGCTCTGTCAGAGGGTAATGAAAATTACATCACATATCAAATAAATGTTTTTGATATGCTGATAATACAAAATTTATAATATCACTTCATAAATTTTGTTAATAGACTTTTTAAGTGAGATCTATAAATGAAATTTTAAAAACTCATATTATTAGTTAAGGACAATAACCTGTCACAATTTTGTTTACAGGTCTTCCAATTTTTAGGACACAAAAGTATTTAATGATGAACAAAATGAGCGGATTTTTTTTTATTAGTAAAATATAAGTTGTGTATAAAAAATATCATTCCACTTAAAATGTGTAATTCTTAATTTTTAAAAATTCAATTTATTGCAGATAAAAAGTATCCTTCCGCTCGCTTTGTTAAACATATGGTTTATAATATCACAAAACATTTCAACTCTCTAAATTAAGTAGTTTCTGATAAAAGTGTACCTAAAGCTGTAACATTTAAACCTGTGGAAAAATGCAAACAACTAAATGTGTGTTTTTTTTTTTTTTTTTTTTGCCAAATCACCAAAATTTAAAACATTCTTTTACCATAATCTCCTTGTTCCTTGTTCCTGATCCCTTACTCTTGCTCTACAAGCTATTTTTCTTGATTCTAGCCGCTGGGGTCAATTCTAGAGCAAATTCTTATGCAGTTATAAAGTTATAGCAAATTTAATATCGATGGTGATACTGGTATGCGAAACGAGTGTGACACAACAGATGCCGAGTTTATATGCCCATTTAAAGGGCTTAAACATTAAGAATACCCTATTGGTATACATCATTCGTAAATTCTCGTAGATTTTTATAATACACAAAACAAAAAATCTGATGTACTGCACTCACATGACTTTCTCTATTCTTGTGCTAACCATTGTTACAAACTCTTATTCCTATATCTTCATGTTAGTTGAGATAAACATTTGTACAAATTATCTTATTTCCATGTAGGTACAAGGGAAATATTAGAATACAGTAAGCTTTGAGCGATAGGCAAATCTTTTAAAGCTTTCAAATTCCGTTCCCTTTGCACGGTTAACACATAAAAAATGAACAACGATGTTCCATTTCACGAAAGTTTTAAGTTTTCCGAAACTGACACAAATAATAGGGAATATCTCCGAAGTGGTTCACTTTCGTGTCGTATCCTTAAAAGACATTAAGCTTAAATACCACCTTTGGTTTTTGACAGATTTTTTGTTTTTGGGTTACGCTGACTGACACACACACACACACATACACACACACACACACACACACACACACACACACACACACACACACACACACACACACACATTTTTCTAGATTTTTTTTATTCTTTTATTCAGGAGAATTCAAAACTTATTTCCGGTGAAATCTTGGCATCGAATTTTTGGGTGGAATACAATACTTCCTCTACTTACTATACGTAGTAGAGAAAGTAAAAATTGATTTTCGAGCCTTTGACACATAATACCGACCGTACGCATATCACACCACCCAGACCGATGGACTCCCTAGAGCTTGGAGTTATTCTTTTTATCAGGATAAGAGGAAACCCCCGAGATTCGAACACAGGACTTCTTGGTACCCTATCCCCAATACCATAGAGATGGTGTGATTTAATTTTGTTTGTAGGGTTGCTACCCCGAGTTTCGTGTTTCACAATTGCCTTAAGGGAAGCAAGGATGTCGTTTTTACCCCAGCGTGTTTATTAAGGGCAAATGTTTGACAGCTGATATACTAACTAACGTTTTACATAGAATTAGGAGGTTATTGTCTCGTTTGGGCGAGCGTTATGCCCCTTCGGCCTCGGGACCGGTTCCGAGGCACCCAAGGTTAAAACGTTTGATTTATTCATTACCTACCATACAGAAGTTACGCTCTTCGCGCCACCACTAGTTTTAAAATGGTCCAACTTAATTTAAAGTGACGTGTTTACGTGGCAATTTTATTCCGTCCACGCTCATTTCACCACTCTTTGATGACGTAACGTTCGTGACGCTAAGAGACAATTAGTAGGCGAGTGGCGGGAATGGAAATCAGATTAACCAATGGCAGCTACTCGCAGGCGTTTTCTTCCGCGCGGGAAAAAATACAGCAATGCATGAAACCCCTCTTAGGCTTACTGTCAGAGTTGTTAAGTCTTCTTGAAATATTTCATTAGTATTGTCCGGGATAATACAGGCCGGACATGACGTCAGGAGTGTTACGTACCTCGTATCTCACATTCGTACTTTATCCATATGACTGTTATAACCTACCTCTTAATACCAGAACATAAGGGACACTGGCAGTGAAATTTGAAAGTTCCACATTTCTTAATAGATTTTTCTGAAATTTTTACTTTGTTTATATTAATATGAGAATAGGGTGTACACAAAATTTAATTAAAATTGGATAATTCGTTTATGATATATAAATTATTTTATGAATTTAGTGGGCACATTTTCAAAATGTGACTCGCGTCTTCTAACTTTTCAAAATTCATTTATATTGGCAGAACTCTTACTCTAAAACATGGGTAACAATTGTATGAGACGATACTTCAAATAAGTTTGCTGATTATGCTGTACATATTTTTACTTTTTTTACTGGTAAATAGGGGAAGTATTGTATTGCACCCAAAAATTCGATGTCGAGATTTCTCCGGAAATATATATTTTGAGGACCCCCCGAATTAAAAAAAAAAAAAAAAAAGAACATTTTTCGAAAATTTTCATTTTCTTGAAAATGGCTCTAACGATTTTGATTGAAATGTCATATGTTTGAGATATTTTGATGACAAATGAAATGTATATCTTGAAATTTCTGGTTATAGCTCCTGTAGTCGTATTCACTCTGGACGACTTTTGCATAACGGTAAACCGTTAGAGCTAGACTAAGTCATACTATAATGTAGATCTTGCTAAAATACACAATTTATGTCCGAATAAATTTTGTTTGTAGGGTGAACCATTTCGGAGATATTCCTTGTTATGTGTGTGAGTTTCGGAAAACTTTAAATCTTTAGTGAAACGGAACATCGTTATTCATTTTTTTATATGTTAAGCGTGCAAAGAAAACAGAATCTCAAAGCTTTAAAAGATTTGACTATCGCACAAAGCCTACTGTATTCTAATATTCCCCTTGTACCTACAAGGAAATAAGCAATAAGATAATTTGTACAGATGTTTATCTTAACTAACACGAAGAAGGTATAGGAATAAGAGTTTGTAAGAATGGTTAGTACAAGAGTAGAGAAAGTCATGTGAGTGCAACACATCAGACTTTTTTAATAACAAAGAAAATTTAATCTTAAAAATTGTTGATTTTTTCATAGAAAAATGTTTTTGGAATTTATGTTAATGATAACATCAATATTGAATCATAGAATTGTTTAGCTGCTATTTATGAATACTTTTGGAAATTTTCATTGAATTCGAAGCAAACTCAGGCGCGACCTTCTTTTGGAGTATGCAGAAATGTAGTTTTGAAAAAAACAGGCTTTTATATAGGAGCATTGTGTGTACGTTAAGGGAAGAGCGCTATTTGAAAGGGCCGTAATGACCACATGGAGTGGGGGATATGAAAAATGTTAGGGTTGGCATTGCTAGAGTTAACTCGTTTTACACTGGGTTTTGCCGTTTTGTGCAGCCATGGAAAAATATGATTGAGCGCATTAGGGGACGAGAGTAAGTCCTACGTCGTGTTGCAGCGCGGTTGACACAAGTCGATATTTCCAACATACAGCTGAGTTTAGTAATAGTATCTCTTATCGTCTGTCGGACGAGGCTGTGTTTTGGATCACCACTCGCATCTGTCCAATACAAGACAGCCTATATGTGTGTCCGACAGAGAGACTATCAATAAACTCAGCTGTATGTTGGAAATATCCATTTGTGTGAACCGTGCTGCAACACGACGTAGGGCTTCGAAATATTTGACTCTCCTAATGTGCTCATTCATTTTTTTCCATGGTTGTACATTAAATTCACATACTCATTCATACTTTCAGGAATTATGAAATACTCCGAGAAGCATAGGGAATAATCTTGGCCGGAAAAATTACCACTTTCCAACTGGGGATTGAAATCGTGACCCTTGCCCACCAAGCACGTGCTATACGGGCCCAGTCCTTATTAATCCTAAATTGCATACAGGACTACGCTAGAATGGACTTTTTGTTGGCGGCCTTGAATGGTTGATAGACTTGTTGAAGGCAGTCGAGTTCTGTTTGGATATGTATTTCAGGTAATGTATGTTTGGGGTACCTGCCTCTAGTGCGGAGGACACGGGTTTGATCCCCGGTACCTGCATGGGACTTTTCCCCCGCTGGGAGGTCTGGTACGGGGTGCACTCAGCCTCGTTAGGTCCCTGAGGGGCCAATTGAGGAGATATCCTGATAGAAAGGTAGCGTCCCTAAAAGGTCAAGTAATCGCCTTACGGTCGGGGGAGTCGGCGTGCTGACCCCCGCCACCCCCAACCTGCACTCATCCGTGGTCTTGGCTGCGGCTGGAGGACGCAGTGGCCAGGCGATGAGGGTAACCTCTGCATAGAGGACACGCCCTAGGGATTATGTTTGGGGTACCAGAGCACCCCTGTAAGCATTACCGTTCGTTTAATTTTGATGTATAAAACATACCATTTCTGATTTATTTTCAGACACATCATTACAGGTAGTCATGGGCTTTGGTTGTACAAAAACATACTTCATGGGTGTGTACTGGGAATATATTCGGTAGGAAATAGTTTTGTCTTGAGATTTAACAATTAGAGTTAATACGTATGAAGAGCGCCAGAAAAATACATCACAGGCGCCTCGTTGGACAGGGCTATACTGTGCCAAACCATACTACCAACAGGAAGTTGGGGGTAGTATGTGACCACCACTGTCTGAGCAATTGGGTATTTATCGTGTCATGTTTATAAAGGTAATATTTTACACCAACTATTTCTTGTTTACTTTTTTATGAATCACATTATACTGACGCTGGGCTACTTCATGACCACCTCGACATATCATTGTTTCCCAAAAAGACCAACAATGAAAACCTTGAAACAATTACGCAGTTCAATACTAGAAACAGCGACTGGCGATACGTATTAACTGCATGTATTTAATCAAAAAATTAAAAAGCTGAATTTAAAAAATTACAAGAAGTGGGCACAAAGTATTGCTAGGGTTAATACCATTGTCTGTAGGCAATGTGTTCCAAAAGCTGCCGATATGACGACCATTGTAGTTAAAAGCGGCTTAGTAATGAAACATCGAAAGAATTAATAAAAATACCTCCTATGAATTGAGGTGCAAATGCGTAGAAAATTCATAAAAATATCTGCAATTAAGTGAGGTGTAAATTCCTAGGAAAACTAATAAAAATATCTGCAATTAAGTGAGGTGTAAATTCCTAGGAAAACTAATAAAAATATCTCCAATGAAGTGAGGTGTAAATGCATAGGAAAATTAATAAAATACATTCAATGAAGTGAGGTGTAAACGTCTAGCTGGGTTTGTATAGCAAACTGTGGGGGAAATCGTGACAAAATTACATCTTGCATTTGTTTGAGCATAGAGTTTTGTTGTTTATGATTTTTGTGTAATTATTTCACATATATGGACAACCTTCTCACAACGAGCTTTGTATACACACCACATACACAGCTCATTTAGGTATTTGCTAAAATATTAATAAAAATAGCTCTGTGGTTCCTGCAGTTTAAAAATCAAGTTTGAAATTGTGATGGCATCAAACCCAAGGTGGCGAAGACCGCATAACCGGCCGGGAGAGCTCGGGATGCTGATCACGTCCCATCCTCCAGTTCTGCACCCCAATCATGACGGTGTAGTGGCGGGTGTTGGAGGAAGCAGCGGCCGGGCAGTCAGTCTGGTCCCGCAAAGGCCTGTCGCGCTAGTGGTTTTTTTTTTTTTTGTTTTTTTTTTAAAGTGACATCGAGCTCAAACCTTCCACGGCAGTTAGATATACAAACTCTGTAATTTTGGATTTAGTCTTGGCGGAGTTAAAATAGTACCTACCGTCTATTCTTTTCACAGTAATATCACTTTTAGAAAAAAATGTTTGATGCATATACAAGCACCATTGCAGGGCTCAATATCAACTGTGTGTACAAAGGAATCTTGTGTTCGGAACGAAACGAATGTGCCCTTCCTTGTTCGAGAGGATTGTTCTCCGTGGTCTAGGGGTAACAGGCTGGCCCTCGGATGGATTTATTCTGGCGTAAATGCCTTAGCATGGCTTTCTTCGGAAGGAAAGTAAAGGTGGTGGTCCCTTGTCATAGATTTATGACACGTAAAAGAACCTCAAGCCCGATAAAGAGGCTTGTGAGCAAAATGTAGTGTTTAATGTTCAATATAGAATTGGAGGCTAACAACCATAGCAGTTAAAAAGTGACCATAAATAAAGCAATAAATTTCAGTTGTTTGAGAAGTATTAGAAATACAATCTGGCACAATTCGCACTCACCCACTAACTTTTTTTTTTTTTTAACGAAAGAACTAGTTTTAATGCAATAGACGCAGCTATCAAACGATAGGCCCACCACGAATGTCATGTATCGAAAGTAATCCTAAGTGGCAATTCCCAAACAAAGTTACCAATTTCGATTTTTTCGATTTTTCGGCTGTTCCTTTGGGTTGTTCCTAATGTTGTGTTTTTCTAAACCATCCCAGTATTGAGGCGAATAAAACAAGAAAAAAATTATTCAAATCGGTCGCGCCATTTTCGAGTTTTTGCGAGACTAACGCACGACAGTTGACCTTTTTTTAGTATAGATAATTCAGAAACCGAAAATGTCGTTTTCACCTAAAGTTTAGTACTAGGGTTCCTAACATACACCACTGCTTGGTCAAACAACAAAGGCAGAACGCTCCCCTCCCTGTTATGTATGCGCCGGGTGAGAAGGTTGGTAAAATGCCCCATGAAGCAGTAGGGACGACATATATAGTAGCACAAAATATATAGGAATATAAGCTTTTGTAGAGGAGTGGGTACAAAAGACATATGAAAGTAATGCATATTTTTTTACACTTATTCATGTGCTTAAACCGTGAGAAGCAGTATAGTTCTGTTCTCATAACTAGCATAAAGAAGGGACAGGTTTGTGTGTTTAGACCTTTTATTGATGTTTTAATTGTTATTAACAGTCCAGAAAAAATATTGCCGATTATCAAAACATCACATTTTAATTTGCACAGTCTACGAAGAGAGATGAATGTAATAAAGATTGATACCGGAAGTATTTACCTACAAAGAAAACTTGAGTAAGACAATTTGTGCAAATTTTTAAATCAATAATAAGATAAAATAAAGTGCATGCAGGAATAAGCGTTTGTAAGGGTAGAGAAAGTCGTGAACAAATTATTTTATATTTGCAAATTAATAGTCAAGAGGTTACATGAATATCTAGTAGAAAATTGTGTTTAATTTCAATAAAACGTTTTTAAAAATTCGAGTTTTTTATTATGTTTGTGTTTTTTGCTCAAAAAGAGGCATTAGTCAGCTATAGCACGCTTCTTGAGGGAGGGAAGTAAATTTCGCGCTGTTTTCTTTCCCCTCAAGGGTAACTTTCAAATTATGTAAACTGCTTAATGAGGTAATCGAATGCTGATTTTCACTGCATCAAATTACTTAATTTATATGAGCACGAAAACCTGTTGCGTTTTCTTTCAGTTTATATCCCCCCAACTATTCCAGCCTCTTGTTTCGCAATATTTCTACCTTCCTGTCACTACTTCTCTGTCTCCCAAAGGTTCATCTGTGTTTACTGACGTACCCGTGCCTCTGTATAGATATTAAGAACGCAGCATGACGGGTTATTGCCCTACTAAACCACCAGGAGGGAAACGACAGAGTACGATGGGTGGTCAGATCTGATAGGGGCAGGCGGGATCCCTAACGTTTCCAGATTGAATGAACATTCCTGGACGGCCATAGGTTCTCCGCTGCCGTCACGGACATTTCGGGCAGAAGCTTACAAACAGGGAGCAAGCACTTCCCTCGTGAAAGTAGAGTTGCCACCCTGTAAGATATTTTTAACGCCGGTACGATGTACCAGGCCTTTAATATCCTGGCTGGTTTGTTTAAATTGGCCCATTAACAGAGAAATTATGGTCAACATATGGTTTAGAGTAATTGTGACTGTTACACGTAAAATAGCTTCTTTTTTTTTTCCCCCGAGGAATGACACTATATAGATAAACTTAATAAGCAAAATCCTGTCTGAATACAAAATTTGATCGAAATCGTTAGAGCCGTTTCCAAGTTGTGCGGAATATATTTATATACAAGAATTGCTCGTTTAAATATATAAGATATGTTTAAGATATTTTTATGACAAATGAAATGTATATTATGAGTTTTCTGGCTATAGCCTGTGTAGTCCTGTTTACTCTGGATGACTTTTGCATAACTCGTAAACCGTAAGAGAAGGACCAAATCTTACTATATAAAAAATATAGATCTTGCTAAAACACACTAAATCCAAAAAAGGAGCAGTTTTAGAAAAAGGTCCACGCGCGCGTGTGTGTCTGACTGTCTGTCTGTGGACAGCATAACTCAAAAAGGAAAAGTAGGTTAAAAACCAAAGTTGGTATTTAAGTTTAATGTCTTTCAAGGATGCGACACGAAGAAAATCTAGGAATAAGAGTTTGTAAGAAGGGATTGTAGAAGAGTAGAGAAAGTCCTGTGAGTGCAACACATCAGATTCTTTTGGATTCAGGGGGTCTCAAAATATGTATTTCCGGTGAAATCTCGACATCGAAATTTTGAGTGGAAAAATGACGGCCTCTTTTATGTTTAGTATGCATTTGTCTTTTCTGATGTAAACCGTCTACTTTGTGTCATATCGTACAATAACGCAGCTTGCAGTAAATGCTTCATAATCGCGGATTATTTTCATGTTAGGGGAAGAGGGGAGCCTGGCGTTGTTTGGAAGAGTGTGAGGGGAGTGTGAAGATTTGGAGCACGCATTACTTAATTGTTACCCAACTAAGGGGTGAAGCGAACTGCATTCATAGGGGGAGAAAAACTGAAGGCCTGGCTTGCTGCAAGTAGTATATCATAGTCGTGGAAAAAAATGTGATGGTTTGCATCCACGTATCTTCAGCTACTCATTCTTCTCCACACTATTCTTGCAAAATAGCTATTTACATAACTAGGGTATAATCTGACATTGCGACTAAGTTTTACGGGCGCCACAATGAAAACATTATATACGTGTTACATACAACGTTTTATGTAATGTTAGCATTACAATATGTGATGCGTTGCACTCGCATTTCCTTCTCTACTCCTGTACTAAACATTCTTGCCAACTCCTATTCCTTTATCTTCCTGTTAGCTGAGATAAACATTTGTACAAATTATCTTATTGCTTATTTTCTTGTAGGTTCAAGGAGACTATAGTAAGCTTTGAGCGATAGTCAAGTCTTTTAAAGCTTTGAGATTCCGTTCTCTTTGCACGGTTAGCACAAGAAATGAATGACGATGTTCCATTTGACGAAAGTTTGTTTTCCAAAACTCACACAAATAATAGGGAATATCTTCGAAGTGGTTCAGTCTACAACACATTTATTTGGACATAAGTTGTGTGTTTTAGCAAGATCTATGTTTTTTTGTATGGTAAGATTTGGTCTATCTCTTACGGTTTGCCAGTTATGCAAAAGTCATCAAGAGTGAACAGGACCACATGGGCTATAGCCAGAAAATTCAAGATTTACATTTCATTTGTCATAAAAATATATTAAACATGGTATTTTAATCAAAATCGTTGGCCATTTTCGAAAAATTTTCCATTTAAGGTTGTTTAGGTTGAAGGAATGTTCTGCAAAATCTTCTTGGCGCATCCTTGAAGGGCATTAAACTTAAATACGAGCTTTGGTTTTTAACAGACTTTTAGTTTTTGAGTTATGCTGTCCACAGACTGACACACGCACACGCGCGTACCTTTTTCTAAAATTGATTTATATTCAGGGGCCCTCAAAACATATATTCCATGTTAACTCGACATCGAATTTTTGAGTAGAATACAGTACATCCTCTACTTACTATACATAGTAGAGAAAGTAAAAACTTTAAAGTAGCTTTTTGTGTATAAACGCACATAAACAATTTTGTTTTTGCTCATCATTTTCAAATGTCGCTGTACCATATTCTGACGGTGACGGGAAACTCGCCCATTGCTTTTTCAATAGGTGTTCTGTAAACTTCTCTCCGTGTATGAATGTAGTGTGCTTTTTAAATTTGTTGTATTGTGCCAATTACCACCGCGCGAAAATGTATATTTTACATTACAATGTTATTATTAATACTGCCTACTTCAAAATAGTTCCGCACTTCATTCATGCTTTATTTAACATCATTGTTGAACATTGGCAAAACAAAATATTTACGGTGTACCTTTAATGTACTGTCGTGACCCGAGCTTGACTTACGAAGCACAAGCTGATGGAAGGAAAGAGCAAATATTATCTCACGTCTTGGGTTCTCATTTGTTTCTGCGGGATTCAACGATTTTAGTCATCGCACTAGATACATGGAATGGCCGAGAGCGAGTCACCATGCAGGCTATTGCAGAAACGTGACTGTGCATCGGGTAAACTCAACTCAGTTAACGCTGCATGTTACACGAGTAGCCTCCTCTATTCCTTCCCGCATTACTTGCACGTTTTCATTTATACATGAGTGTATGGAAATGCCGTAAAGGTCCATCAAGTACCCCAGTTCAGCCATTCTTTAGGGACACGTGCGAGGCAGTAATGTGAAGTTCAACTCGTTTCATTCCTTATCTAGCATAAATTTAAGCGAAATAACTTTCATTAATAACTAACGCACCTCGCGTCACAACAGCCCTTTCCGGGCCAAAGCCTACCTCCCAGCCGCTGCGTCCCCCACCTCTGCTCACCACAGGTATCTTGTGGGGTGCAGTGCTGTTGAGTGGGATATGGTCAGCGCCCTGGTCCCTTCCGGCCAGTAAATGCGGTCTTCGCGACCAGGGACCGCCACTTCTCAATCAAGTAGCTTTTCAATTGGCCCCTTAGAAATCTAACGAGGCTGAGTGCACCTCGGACCAAGACTCCCAGCGGGAGAAAATCCCCACATCGGTGCCAGGAATCGAACCCGGATCTCTTTTAGTAAGCAGCAGCGCTACCACCGCACTAAGGAGAGGACCCAACTTTCAATAATGCAAAAATCAAAAAGTTACTATTATCGAAGTTTTATCTCCAAGTATTAGACATACTTCAGTACCACTCAATACCGAGAGTATTTAGATACCTTGGTATCTATATTAGATGGCTAATAATAATAATAATAATAATAATAATAATAATAATAATAATAATAATAATAATAATAATAATAATAATAATAATAATAATAATAATAATAATAATAATAAGCCACGCGCCTCCGTATTATTTTATTTACCAGCTGCCACTGTTGGTAAGCAGTAAACATTAAAAAGTCAGATAACATAATGCAATATTGAGTTAATAAACGCAAGCATCAATATTTAATTAAGGGAACAAATGCCGAACGTAATCCCAAAGTGGTTACCCGTTTAATTCACTTCGCATGATAGGTATTTATTATATTTGACTGGACATTTTGGGAAAGCAAGCTAATGTATTTAATTATTTACATTTCTCTCATCACACATAATTAAAACAGGAATTTACCAATCATGATAGAAACATTTCAGCGGGTACGAGAAATGCCCGTTTAATGAATGTTTAATACAAATGCAAGAAAAATGTTGCGTAGTTTACACCGAAAGAAGAACACTTGTCTGCGAAACATCAACTGGGGAAAAGCGTGATACCCAAAATATGGGTTCATTTATCATCATAATTGATAGGGAAATCAAACAAATAGTCACTGTAAATATTAATATCGGAGGAATATGATATAGAACGCAATTATGTGTAAAGTTCGTCAGACAGGAGAATCAGTTGTGGTTACCAGATGCTTAAGTAGGTCATTAGAGAAGGGCTGGATTCCATAGGCAATTTGTAGAATTGCCCAAATTAGGCGCGAGTAATTAAGAAGTAAACCCTGTTACCAGAAGCATTACCGTGTTTTGACATGAGAATTTCGCGGATGGATGGAAGTCAGGGTGAAAATCAGGAGACCTTGAACCTTGTAGAAATTATGTTGCAATGCATTGCGGGAATGACTGCGGGGTTGAAATGAGTTACGCACAAAGGGGAAGATAACGGTAGTAGTGTCTGTTTTTGGCTTGGATGAGCTGCACTTGTTCTGGGTTCTTTGGAACGTGTGGGCGCTTTTGTCGCTTTGAACGATTTGCATTTGTTCTGCCTAAGGAACAGAACGAAATTGGATTATTTACCGAAACCAACTGCCACGATTTAGAATACTTTCGGGAAACATATTCATCTAAGTCTTTATATACGATGCCAGTTATATTTAACTAGTGTGTGAGTACATAGTTTTTCATCGGCAACGTCTCACTTTTAATTATTTGAAACATTCATTAAATTACATAATTGGTGTCATCCTTTTTGTAAACCACATTCACGCATACCCTGAGATAGGAATCTGGGTGCTCGAGCTGTAGCCAGAAAAAGGGACCAGCTGGTGGCAATCTTCAGTGCTGTCATGCGTACGGCTTAGATAAACACTATCCAACAGTCGCATCAACGTGGAGTGCATTCGTGCTTCAAACTGGTGTATGAACGAGCAGCTTCCAAGTAGAGGTATCGCTCTATTTTCTCTACCGCCCATCTTCAACAAAAAAATCCATATCGAGATTTAAGGATATTGAATGTGATCAAAATTGTCAAAGTATTTAAACATCAGTTCTTATTAATTATTCCTCCGCACTAGTCCGATGTAGGAGGATGTAAAGGGATGGAGTGAGGCTGAAAAATGCAATGTTATAGTCGGGATTTAAACCCGTCCGACTGCTCTAACCTCTGAGCTACCATGGCCAAAGCGCCGACAGGATATTAAATTCTCTCAAAATATTACTTACCCTTAACACCCGGTACATGCATTACGTACGTTTACTACAAAACTTGGCCGGTAGGCGGCCGGTCCGTCTCCCGGACACGTACTGCACGACTTGGCTGGCAGTCACACAGCCCGTCTCCCGCTCACATGCATCCATCTCAAATCACATTAACAATTACTAGAATAAACACAAAACATGCCTTATCACAGCAGATGTTGGAAATGCCATCCATCTGCAACAATACATCTGCGGCATCTTCTAAGGAAAGTTTCGTTCACCCTCATTAGTTTTAACTTTCATATAATGTTTTATTTCTCTCCTGATATTTTGTTTTAATTTTGTGTGCAAGGCGCCTAAGATTTTCGAGGTGACCGTTCTAACCTTTCTGCGATTTCGTCTAATTCCTGTTCCCTAAGCATACGCCGTTTTACCTATCTTTTCCTATCACGAATTGATCCGGTCTCCCGAATATACTTGTATTTACAAGCAAACGAACGGTATCTCTACTCGAAACCGCATGCCAGGAAATTGTTTCAAAACTTCCCTAAAAGATAATGTAAGCGCTTACGTATCGTACATAAACACTATTCGTTGTACTGTATACAGCAATTGATTCATTTTGGGAACACTTCAAGCAAAACTAAACACTTCTGAATACTCCTAATGTTATTCACGCGTGAACTGAACTATAGAACAGCACAGAACAGTTATCTAACAGAAGTAAGACTGAAAATAATAGCACCACAGTTCATCATAAACTCACAATGCTCTTTAGTCGATTTTGATTTTTCCTATACTTTAGCGCACTAAAAGTGACAGTTTATAACCTTGACGAAGTCATATAGTAAATAATAATAATAATAATAATAATAATAATAATAATAATAATAATAATAATAATAATAATAATAATAATAATAATAATAATAATAATAATAATAATAATAATAATAAAAGATTGCATGGCGCAACAGTCCGATGTCGGGCCAAGGCGTACCCACGATCGCTGCATCCCCCACCTCTGCCCACAACGGGAGTCGTGGGTGGGGTGGAGTACTGGAGGGTGGAACATGGTTAGCGCCGGCATGTGAAGGTGGAGTTTGCAATTGGAACCGTTACTTTTCCATCAAGTAGCTCTTGAGTTGACCCCAAGGTGTCCTACGAGGCTGAGTGAACCACGGACCAGGTCTCCCAGGGGGAGAAAATCCACACACCCGTACCGGGAATCGAACCCTTGCCTCCCGCTTGGAATGCAGCTGCATTTCCCCGGGCCATATGTTTGACATTTGGACGTGCCTCCCAAGTTAGTAACGAGCGATGTATGTAGTTAGTTTTCCACGCAGCTGAGTAAGAGGTCCAGAGGTCAAGGCGATAACCACCCTCCGCTGTTCACTGCTGTGATATAACGCAGTTTCGAGGGGTTACGACAGCATATTGAGGCGAGATAACAAATGACTGCAGCATCACGTACACACCGGCCAGTTACTTGAATCCGCAGGCTAAGTAGCCCTGGTAGGGAGACACAATACGGAGTCTGTTTGGCCATCAGCAGAGAGGACAGTTCCTTGCAAAGTGCAATCACAGTGTCATTATTTATGTCACGTTGGAAAAATTGTCATGTCCTGACCATTCTAGTTAAACCTCAGTGGAGTATTCTCCATGAACGCGCTGCATGCGTTGTAGACTGATTAAATGACCAACATTCATCAATAAAACAGTTTTAGTGGCACAACAATCAACAAAATGTCACAAACTAAAAGAAAAAAGAACGAGTTTTCATAACTGTTGTGGTTCTAAGCATCCTATTCTACATTCCTTCCAAAGGAAGCCATGCTAAGGACTTTTACGCCCGAAAAAATCCATCGCCCTCTGCCAGGCTTGACCTCGGGAACCAGAGGCCACGGAGGACGACGCGAGCAAGAGAAAGAAACAGAAGTCGGTTCCAAAAAACTGTTTACAGGCTGAAAAGTGGATGTCATGCTTGTGCGGTTGGCCACTGAGTAGTTCTAACAGCCTAGGCGAGGTGCTGAGGTGTTCTTAACATACAGCCTACTATCTTTACGTCACAAAAGTAACCTGTGAGATACGGAGAATCATGCACAACGTGTCAGTGCATTCAAAGTTCAATAGAGTTCGGTAATTTTGTCAAAGAAAATCAAGTTGTAATGATTCTGAAAGTGATGTAACATTGTAAAAACCTTGTCAGTCACGTTCATTCTATGATAGTTTAAAAACGGAGACTTCCCGATTTGAAAAACGTGGAGACAGAACAAAGTGAAGAACTTCGTGAGTACATTTAACTCTAAACTCTCTAGAAAGACTGCAACTTTGTGTAAACTCATCTGGACATCGTGGGGAAAGACGTATAACAGTAAAGATCGGGCTTGTTGTGTATAATGTATAGCATTTTTGTGTTTCATGTTGCATGCTTTTGCAAATTTTTCAGGATACGCTACTGTCTTTGGGTTTATAAGTTGGGCTACAGAGGAAAATAATATACTAAAGCAGTACATAATTGCACGGGAGAGAATGGGAAAAAAGCCATTGAGTACACGATATGGACAACATTGGAAGAAATTGGAATGAGGGAAATATAGCAGAAAGACACAACAAACGTAAGGCTTTCGTGAAAGAAATTAGGACAAGGATATTTCAAAGCAAGAAATTAGACTCACTTTCAAGGAAAATATTAATAGGTTATAAACTTTGTAAAAATGGAATGGGAAAGAGAAAAGTCACAGAAGTATGTAACAGAAGGTCCAGAATGGACAGCGAATGGGCGAAGAGGGAAAGGCGTTGGGGAGAGATCCCCCAATTGCAATAATTGATGTTATATTCGTGAATTCAATGATGCGGAAAAAAAGATAATAAAAGAAATTAAGATACCATGTTCAGTTTTTAACCAACTTTCCGTTTTTGAGCTACTCTCTTGACATTCTTCTAAAATGCTTTATGGATTCATTGGGTCTGAAAACAGGTATTTCTAGTGAAATGTCGGTATCGTTTTTTTGGGGTGGCATACCATATTTCCTCTATTTTCTATACACAGTAGACAAAGTAAAAACACGATAATGCGAGCGCAGGTAACAAAACTAAAAGGCACCTGGCAGTTCCTTTTCATGCAGGGCATGCTTCACAAAGGGCAATAACTTCACGCTAATTTGAACTAACTGCGGCTAATATTTCAAAGAAGCCATTTAATCTACTTAATTGACGGTGGTGTACTTTTCGCGTGTCTGTAATTTCGGATATGATTGTACTGTTTTCAGTTATCTTGATGTCCAAATATCTCACGCAAGGTAACTGGTTACCAAAATACTGCTCTGTTAACGATTCCACAAGTACTGAACCCGTGTGATATCCTGGAATTTGGTAGCTTCGTTTCTTTTCTTATCATTAACGCTTTTACTTTCCCCACAATCTCATTAATGCAAATGAAGCATAATTAGTGTATGCGATCCTTTGGATATATGTTATTATTTTCTTTATTTATTGTTAGAGTAATACTTCATAAATAATAGCTAATCTACAGCACCGCCCCTGAATGACAAAATCTCATGCTCAGGGTGTTCTCGTGCTCATAAATGGAGGCATGTTTGGAAGGAGAAAAGGTGTAATCAACATTAAGGTCTCTGTTATTTTATGTTGTCACGTGGGTGGGTGGGTGGGTGGGTGACCTCATCCCTGTACCATACCATCTTGCTTCATCACGTGTATACAGAGACCTTAGTGTTAGGAGATACCTCGTGGCTCGGTGTGTGGTGGACAGTTAACCTTCTAGATCTCATCCCTGTATCATACCATCTTGCTTCATCACGTGTACACAGAGACCTTAGTGTTAGGAGATACCTCGTGGCTCGGTGTGTGATGGACAGTTAACCTTCTAGATCTCATCCCTGTATCATACCATCTTGCTTCATCACGTGTACACAGAGACCTTAGTGTTAGGAGATACCTCGTGGCTCGGTGTGTGATGGACAGTTAACCTTCTAGATCTCATCCCTGTATCATACCATCTTGCTTCATCACGTGTATACAGAGACCTTAGTGTTAGGAGATACCTCGTGGCTCGGTGTGTGGTGGACAGTTAACCTTCTAGATCTCATCCCTGTACCATACCATCTTGCTTCATCACGTGTACACAGAGACCTTAGTGTTAGGAGATACCTCGTGGCTCGGTGTGTGATGGACAGTTAACCTTCTAGATCTCATCCCTGTACCATACCATCTTGCTTCATCACGTGTACACAGAGACCTTAGTGTTAGGAGATACCTCGTGGCTCGGTGTGTGATGGACAGTTAACCTTCTAGATCTCATCCCTGTATCATACCATCTTGCTTCATCACGTGTATACAGAGACCTTAGTGTTAGGAGATACCTCGTGGCTCGGTGTGTGACGGGACAGTTAACCTTCTAGATCTCATCCCTGTATCATACCATCTTGCTTCATCACGTGTACACAGAGACCTTAGTGTTAGGAGATACCTCGTGGCTCGGTGTGTGATGGACAGTTAACCTTCTAGATCTCATCCCTGTACCATACCATCTTGCTTCATCACGTGTACACAGAGACCTTAGTGTTAGGAGATACCTCGTGGCTCGGTGTGTGATGGACAGTTAACCTTCTAGATCTCATCCCTGTATCATACCATCTTGCTTCATCACGTGTATACAGAGACCTTAGTGTTAGGAGATACCTCGTGGCTCGGTGTGTGGTGGACAGTTAACCTTCTAGATCTCATCCCTGTATCATACCATCTTGCTTCATCACGTGTATACAGAGACCTTAGTGTTAGGAGATACCTCGTGGCTCGGTGTGTGATGGACAGTTAACCTTCTAGATCTCATCCCTGTATCATACCATCTTGCTTCATCACGTGTACACAGAGACCTTAGTGTTAGGAGATACCTCGTGGCTCGGTGTGTGATGGACAGTTAACCTTCTAGATCTCATCCCTGTATCATACCATCTTGCTTCATCACGTGTACACAGAGACCTTAGTGTTAGGAGATACCTCGTGGCTCGGTGTGTGGTGGACAGTTAACCTTCTAGATCTCATCCCTGTATCATACCATCTTGCTTCATTATGTGTACACAGAGACCTTAGTGTTAGGAGATACCTCGTGGCTCGGTGTGTGGTGGACAGTTAACCTTCTAGATCTCATCCCTGTACCATACCATCTTGCTTCATCACGTGTATACAGAGACCTTAGTGTTAGCAGATACCTCGTGGCTCAGTGTGTGATGGACAGTTAACCTTCTAGATCTCATCCCTGTATCATACCATCTTGCTTCATCACGTGTATACAGAGACCTTAGTGTTAGGAGATATCTCGTGGCTCGGTGTGTGGTGGACAGTTAACCTTCTAGATCTCATCCCTGTACCATACCATCTTGCTTCATCACGTGTATACAGAGACCTTAGTGTTAGGAGATACCTCGTGGCTCGGTGTGTGGTGGACAGTTAACCTTCTAGATCTCATCCCTGTATCATACCATCTTGCTTCATCACGTGTATACAGAGACCTTAGTGTTAGGAGATACCTCGTGGCTCGGTGTGTGGTGGACAGTTAACCTTCTAGATCTCATCCCTGTACCATACCATCTTGCTTCATCACGTGTATACAGAGACCTTAGTGTTAGGAGATACCTCGTGGCTCGGTGTGTGGTGGACAGTTAACCTTCTAGATCTCATCCCTGTATCATACCATCTTGCTTCATCACGTGTATACAGAGACCTTAGTGTTAGGAGATACCTCGTGGCTCGGTGTGTGGTGGACAGTTAACCTTCTAGATCTCATCCCTGTACCATACCATCTTGCTTCATCACGTGTATACAGAGACCTTAGTGTTAGCAGATACCTCGTGGCTCAGTGTGTGATGGACAGTTAACCTTCTAGATCTCATCCCTGTACCATACCATCTTGCTTCATCACGTGTATACAGAGACCTTAGTGTTAGGAGATACCTCGTGGCTCGGTGTGTGGTGGACAGTTAACCTTCTAGATCTCATCCCTGTACCATACCATCTTGCTTCATCACGTGTATACAGAGACCTTAGTGTTAGCAGATACCTCGTGGCTCAGTGTGTGATGGACAGTTAACCTTCTAGATCTCATCCCTGTATCATACCATCTTGCTTCATCACGTGTATACAGAGACATTAGTGTTAGGAGATACCTCGTGGCTCGGTGTGTGATGGACAGTTAACCTTCTAGATCGCATCCCTGTATCATACCATCTTGCTTCATCACGTGTATACAGAGACCTTAGTGTTAGGAGATAGCTCGTGGCTCGGTGTGTGGTGGACAGTTAACCTTCTAGATCTCATCCCTGTATCATACCATCTTGCTTCATCACGTGTATACAGAGACCTTAGTGTTAGGAGATACCTCGTGGCTCGTTGTGTGGTGGACAGTTAACCTTCTAGATCTCATCCCTGTATCATACCATCTTGCTTCATCACGTGTACACAGAGACCTTAGTGTTAGGAGATACCTCGTGGCTCGGTGTGTGGTGGACAGTTAACCTTCTAGATCTCATCCCTGTACCATACCATCTTGCTTCATCACGTGTATACAGGGACCTTAGTGTTAGGAGATACCTCGTGGCTCGGTGTGTGGTGGACAGTTAACCTTCTAGATCTCATCCCTGTATCATACCATCTTGCTTCATCACGTGTATACAGAGACCTTAGTGTTAGGAGATACCTCGTGGCTCGTAGTGTGATGGACAGTTAACCTTCTAGAGCTCATCTCTGTATCATACCATCTTGCTTCATCACGTGTACACAGAGACCTTAGTGTTAAGAGATACCTCGTGGCTCGGTGTGTGGTGGACAGTTAACCTTCTAGATCTCATCCCTGTATCATATCATCTTGCTTCATCACGTGTATACAGAGACCTCAGTGTTAAGAGATACCTCGTGGCTCGGTGTGTGATGGACAGTTAACCTTCTAGATCTCATCCCTGTACCATACCATCTTGCTTCATCACGTGTATATAGAGACATTAGTGTTAGGAGATACCTCGTGGCTCGGTGTGTGATGGACAGTTAACCTTCTAGATCTCATCCCTGTACCATACCATCTTGCTTCATCACGTGTATATAGAGACCTCAGTGTTAAGAGATACCTCGTGGCTCGGTGTGTGATGGACAGTTAACCTTCTAGATCTCATCCCTGTACCATACCATCTTGCTTCATCACGTGTATACAGAGACCTTAGTGTTAGGAGATACCTCGTGGCTCGGTGTGTGATGGACAGTTAACCTTCTAGACCTCATCCCTGTATCATACCATCTTGCTTCATCACGTGTATACAGAGACAGTGTTAGGAGATACCTCGTGGCTCGGTGTGTGATGGACAGTTAACCTTCTAGATCTCATCCCTGTATCATACCATCTTGCTTCATCACGTGTATACAGAGACAGTGTTAGGAGATACCTCGTGGCTCGGTGTGTGATGGACAGTTAACCTTCTAGATCTCATCCCTGTACCATACCATCTTGCTTCATCACGTGTATACAGAGACCTTAGTGTTAGGAGATACCTCGTGGCTCGGTGTGTGGTGGACAGTTAACCTTCTAGACCTCATCCCTGTACCATACCATCTTGCTTCATCACGTGTACACAGAGACCTTAGTGTTAGGAGATACCTCGTGGCTCGGTGTGTGATGGACAGTTAACCTTCTAGACCTCATCCCTGTATCATACCATCTTGCTTCATCACGTGTATACAGAGACCTTAGTGTTAGGAGATACCTCGTGGCTCGGTGTGTGGTGGACAGTTAACCTTCTAGACCTCATCCCTGTACCATACCATCTTGCTTCATCACGTGTACACAGAGACCTTAGTGTTAGGAGATACCTCGTGGCTCGGTGTGTGATGGACAGTTAACCTTCTAGACCTCATCCCTGTATCATACCATCTTGCTTCATCACGTGTATACAGAGACATTAGTGTTAGGAGATACCTCGTGGCTCGGTGTGTGATGGACAGTTAACCTTCTAGACCTCATCCCTGTATCATACCATCTTGCTTCATCACGTGTATACAGAGACAGTGTTAGGAGATACCTCGTGGCTCGGTGTGTGGTGGACAGTTAACCTTCTAGATCTCATCCCTGTATCATACCATCTTGCTTCATCACGTGTACACAGAGACCTTAGTGTTAGGAGATACCTTGTGGCTCGGTGTGTGGTGGACAGTTAACCTTCTAGATCTCATCCCTGTACCATACCATCTTGCTTCATCACGTGTATACAGAGACCTTAGTGTTAGGAGATACCTCGTGGCTCGGTGTGTGATGGACAGTTAACCTTCTAGATCTCATCCCTATATCATACCATCTTGCTTCATCACGTGTACACAGAGACCTTAGTGTTAGGAGATAGCTCGTGGCTCGGTGTGTGATGGACAGTTAACCTTCTAGATCTCATCCCTGTATCATACCATCTTGCTTCATCACGTGTACACAGAGACCTTAGTGTTAGGAGATACCTCGTGACTCGGTGTATGGTGGACAGTTAACCTTCTAGATCTCATCCCTGTACCATACCATCTTGCTTCATCACGTGTATACAGAGACCTTAGTGTTAGGAGATACCTCGTGGCTCGGTGTGTGGTGGACAGCTAAACTTCTAGATCTCATCCCTGTATCATACCACCTTCCTTCGTTTCGAGTCCACAATGTCCTTAGTATTAACATCTGTATCACTGTTTCTACACGTGTCCAGTGTCCTTTGTGTGAGGCAACTGTGTCACTGTTTCTACATTTTGCCCACTAGGGCCTTAGCGCTAGGCAACAGTACCTCTGGCGGGCAGCTGGCAGCTTTGACTCTGCTCCACAGGGACTTTAGCGCTAGGCAGTAAAATTGTACCTCTGTATACCTGAAGGGCAGCAGCTTCGACACGTGGCGGCGGAGGCCTTAGTGTTAGGCAACTGTACCTCTGTTTTTGTACGTTATGGCAGCTTCGACACGTATCTGTATTAGGCAACTCTACATTTGCTTCTGTAGGTGGTGGAGAGAAGGCATTAATTCCGTTTTGGAAGTAACTAGTTGCTCTGTGTTTCGATTACTTCAGTAACCATTACTTTAACGTAACAAAGTAACCGTTGTGTACGTTATTTGCTTCCCATCCCTAGATTGTGCCCATTTGAAAGATACTAAATGGCCGCCTTTACCCTCTCGATGTCTGTATTACACGCCTTAATGCGTCCACGATAAGGATTTATCGAAGAAAGGGCGTAGCAAAGGAAAAATTAGAGGACATAATTTCGGCCTTTAGCGCAACAAGTGGCAGGGTACTAAATTACTCGGTGAAAACCACATAAAGTTGCTTTTGATGCGGCCTGCAGTTTAAACAAAGAGTTCACCGTCTGAAAGTTAATTACATTTTGTGGTTTTTAGTCTCAACACAAATTAAAACTGCGGGTAGATAGATACATACGCTTTAAAAACATTAGCAACTGAATGGTGTATTTGTCTTGCAGGATGTGTAAACCCCGGGGACTTCTCTTAGACAATACGCTGGTGAAATTTCTTAATTTGGTAATTATTTTTCGGTTTTTTTGAATGGGAGAAATGATGCTCAAATTGAGCATGGGGTCCATTAAGCCTAGAGTTACCCGACATTCATATTCCAGGATTAGGGAAAACCTTGGTAACTCACCGTCACCGAGATTCGAACTCAGGACCTCTTGAATTCGAGACATACGTTACCACTACACCACAGAAACGGGCGAACTATTTTTCTGTTCAGGAAGAGTGACTCTACAGAGTTAAGTGAAAACATGAGACATTGCATTGCATAGAGTAAGATAATACTTCTTTAGTTTTACTTCTGATAAATTTTGATTTTTTAATACATTATGCAAAATGAAATGCCCAGTGTTGTCAAACCATTTATGTTACTTGCAACACTGTAATCTGACTGTTTGGTATACATTTACAAGCACTTCCTGCAACGTTGGTTACAATTGAACGATAAACCTCATACAAGGAGCATTTGTAACGAAGAAAATGATGAATATTTTAAAAACTGTGGTTGAAGATTTCCAACATTCTCACCTTCAAACCACCAGACATGTAGGCATTTAATTTGCGTGAGACAAGGAAATCAATGCAGAACATAAAATATAAAGGAAGAAGGAAGTTCTGGTTTTTCATAGTTGTTAGAAATGTTTACCAACTTCAAGAACTCTGTGGGCTTGGCCGTAGCGACTAGTCTCTGTGGGGAGAAAAACAGTCCATTCATTCTCAGAGGTTGATCAGACAAGCTAAACTCTGTATCTTATACGATGCATATTTTTAAAGTAAGTACCATTTAAATATTTTGTCGCTGCAGCCACTACTTTATGCATGCGGATCACTTCCTGCATTAATTGGGAAATGAGCGATCGTCACTTTTCCCTTTGTTAGAACGCTTCGAAATGTTCAAAACAATCGAACGCTCGGCCGAATGTGAAGTCTGATCAGTGATTCGTTTTTTGAATGCGAGAAGCATTACGTCAGTAAACATTCGTCGCCAGTTGTGTGAGGTTTATAGGGAAACAATAATGAGCGAGACTATCAAACAATCTGAAGCTCTGATCGCAACATTTTGCCGGGATCAATTCAGCCACACTTCCTGCAGTCCGGATTTGGCATCAAGCGATTTTCATCTGAAGAAATTCCTTGGTGGAAAACATTTGAAGGACGATGATGTGAAACAACGAGTGCAGACTTATCTTTCATCACAGGCGGCACCATTCTTTGACTAAGAAATACAAAGCGCGCTCGATTGCCTCCGTCTTTCCCTGATTGGCTAATGTTCATCTTTAAATGGAGATGTACAAGCCCTGTGCAATGTAAGGTCAGGTGAGGAAAACACTGATAGATGCATGTCCTTTTGTCAACCTGAGGGGCAGTGCTGCCGATCTACTGACATATTTTACTTTCTACTTGTATCAATTCCTTTCACTTCGCCTTAAATATTCATTGCTGACGACAGAGTTTTGTCACGTATATGGTATTATAAACCCTGCAAGTGGTTATATCCGACGTTGGTTATGTTTTAAAAATTGAAATGTGATGTATCGCACTCACATGACTTTCTCTACTCTATTCCTCCATCTTCCTGTTTAATCGAGATAGACATTTGCAGACATGTTATTGCACATTTCCTTGTAGGTACAATGGGAATTGTGGAAACACAGTAGGCTTAAGCGATAGTCAAATCTTTTAAGTACTGATCGTCTAAGTGCTGATTTTGACTTTCCATTCTCTTCTCATGACCAAGACGTGAATAAACGAATGACTTTATTTCAGAACCGAGCGGGGTGGCTTAGACGGTAGTGGCTGTGGTCCTCATTCGGGAGGTCGTGGGTTCGATTCTCGTGGCCGATCTTCCAGACCAATGGGGTTTTTCAGGTTTTCTCCAGGTTCTAGGTGAATACTGGAAAGGATGTTACATTTAATGAATTTCCGGTCCCTCCGTTGCATTTCTATTCGGTCTTTCCAGGCTCCGAAGTGTCGGCGATGAGCGAGTTTGGCGTTGCTGTGTGGAGACTGCGCAATATTACTGCTGTTGTCGACCTAGGCTTGGCGTTGTGGGGGAGGGGAGGGATTTGGAGACACATGTAGCTGGCGGCTGCATGGCGAACCATGGTGTCGAGATGAATCTCCAGCACACGTTAGGGACCCACACACTGGCTCGGCCCCTCTCCGGGATTCAAGCACGCCCGTATGGCACTTTAATCTCATCCCTTCCTCCTAGGGTTTTGCCATATAATTGCCTTGGGTGTACACAGTATGAATCCGTACTATTTGTGGTCCAGTCCATTCCTGTTTGAGAAAAATGTGTTTGAAAATTCTAACCAATAAGAAAGAATATCTCCCATACTTAACTTCGTAAAAAAAGGAATGTGCTTGGCATAAATTGTATTCTTTAATAAGATCTGCGTTTGTGTAGTATGATTTTCTCTATCTAGAAGAGACGGTAAAACTGGGAAGGTTATCAACGAATGATTCAGTTGGTCAAAATGAGCGACGCTGCTTTAATATATAACTTCTGCTCGTTCTAGTACTAAAACTGTCGATAATGCTTCAATGTCTCGTATATCTCTTGTACCCACAACGAAATACATAATGAAAGCATTGCTGCAAATTAATGTTTTTGTAGAAGAGTAGGTTGGGAATCTCACGTGAATACGATGTTCTCCGTTGTCATCTTGAGAACGTACGCTTAACGCAATCGAATATGGGAAATTACGACGCACGGAGTAAAGAAGGAAATGAAAATTTGCTTTGGCTTCGTTTTTTATGGAGAGAGATTTTGTTACACAGACAACATGGTGATTGTTAAAAATGAAAGGCTCATTTATCACGGTATCTGAATAGAGAGGGAATGATTGTTTGTGGTTATGTTGCGGCCCGTTATTGACTTCCGGTTACAGGATAATAAATTCACTGAAATTCTGCTGTACGTGTTGCGGAGGTACAGGCTGCCCGCGTGCTGCTTCTGCGCATAAATTGCCTTCTTCTTAAACAGTCGACATTCGGTTAACCGCGGAGTAGGAATTCACACAACTTGAAATTTAGGTCTAACCTTCTATTATTATTATTATTATTATTAGTATTATTATTATTATTATTATTATTATTATTATTATTATTATTATTATTATTATTATTATTATTATTATTATTATTATTATTATTATTATTATTATTATTATTATTATTATTATTATTATTATTATTATTATTATTATTATTATTATTATTATTATTATTATTATTATTATTATTATTATTATTATTATTATTATTATTATTATTATTGTTGTTGTTGTTGTCATTATCATTATCATCGTCATCATCATCATCATTATTAATAATAGTAATGACAAAAGGTTTAACTGGCGTAAAGTTTTTAAAATATCAATTTCAGGGTATGCACACCTTAGATCGTTCGCTATCAATATTGAAGCCAACATATGCGAGCAGTTTTTTTTCAAACTAAAAATAGTGAAAAAAATTAAAGCACTCGCATTTCTGTTGAACAATTTTGTTCGGAATTAAAATAGCTACTTGTGATATTCCTGTAAATTTTACTAGCTTAGTAAAATAAATCCACACGCCATAACCTGCTCATTTCACTATAGATGTTTACATTGGTGCACATCAAGGCCGCTCCATCTGCTTCCCCCTCCCTCTGAACCAACCTGTTGTTGTGCGGTACAGTATTGTGAATGACAAAAGAGTTCTTATTTTGCAAGCCTGTGGTGTATCCCATGGAAAAGTTTGTAGCACTTGTAGCTTAATGTAGGATATAATACATTATTTTATAATTTGTCACCCAACTTAAGCGTACAGGAGTCGCCACTGATGGTTCTAGTCAACGTCGCGTTTATGTTTAATTTTCAATGTGAATGTGCCTTGCTGACGCTTCACACTGTCCGCGCGTGCATCAAGCCTGTTGCCTGACCTGGGTTAACGTGGTGTGGTTTAGTGACGTAACGATGGGGAGGGGAGGGGAGGGGAGATTTTTATTACAGTGTAATACCGCACGGTGGCACTTGTTTCGTATTTTAAATCTCTGGTGGCATGTGTCTGACAGTTATGTATGTTGCAGAATGCAGAAGGCGCTTGGAAATCAAATATCGCGTGACTTGAATCAAAGCGTTTGAACACGATGATTCTTTGTAGGTCGCATTAAAAGTATATGGAGGTTGGGGCCGTAAAAGTCCTTGCTGGTGCCCAACCGGCCCGGCGGGTCGCGGGTTCAAATCTTTATACTGGGCACCTCACTTGGGTTTTTAAGTGGTTTTGATTAAAGTACTATGTGTATCGTGAATCTCATGTGAAGTAATTTTCGTTCTGAATGAGCATTTTATAAATAGTGAGCGAAAACTGGACGAAAACTTAGGATTGTGTACATCTTTTTTTGGAATCAACCATTTCAGAGATATTCGTTATTGGTTTCGAGTTTTCAACACTTTTGTCATCATAGTTAAAGTAGAGTTGTAAAACTATCGCAGGCTACCGTAGATAGCTATCATAAGTAAGTGTAGACTACGGTAGTTTTCCTAGTAGAATTGGCCAGTTAAGAACCTATCTGCGTTACCTGTACGTTAGGTGTGTTGTATACCTACCGGGCGTCACCTCATATCGATCGCGTTTATGTTTTTGGATCATGTTTTACTGGATTCCTCTAGAAACCGGAAGCGTTGAACTTTGAACCTTCTCGAAACTGAGAGAGGGTATATAAAGGGCTGCTTAATCTACCGAACATTAGTGTCTTCAAAAGCATTTGTAAGCTCCTCCAAGTATACTACAGTTCAGATCGAAGACACTGATAGCGACCATGAGTAATTTTATTTTGAAGCGAAAGGTGTAATTTTTATTTTGATCAGTGACCAAACTCAGAATGACAATTTTTTGTGATCATTATGTTTGAATTTCTCATTAAATTTCTTAATTCATATTATGCTTCTCTTCCTAACAATGGTACCTATACTGCCCGTAATACTGTTATTTACTACGTTATTTATCTACTGTAGTAAAAACTACCGGACTGCAGTTGTAGCAGAGCGCAAATCTAAGTTGAAACGTTGTCAACATTCAGTTGATTCTCGTGATATCATGGAAATAATATGAAATTTCGAAGTGACCTATTTTTAAACATTTGACTATAGTTTGTCTCTTGTATTCCCTTTATACAGAAACTATAGGAAGAAATCAACATAGCTTCCTTGGTCACGCTGTATTTCTAGGATGCTTCATGACGTCATGACTAATTTTATTGGCGGTGGTGCTGTCACCTTGTAGGTGCTATCACGCCTTGTGCTCTGTATCGGACCAAAAATAATATCGCTAATTCTGTGAAGGCATTAGCTATCACCAAATGGAAGTAGAAAAGCACTTGTTGCTACTTTCCACACTATGGCTGAAGGAGGAACCAGCGGATATCTTAACATTCTTACAGACGATCAGATATGTGATGTGGTTTACTTCTTGTGGGGTGTGTGATGAACAGCAAAGGAATTTTGAAGCAGTAAAGATAGGGCGAACATAAATTACATCACTCCGTTACCGAACTTTACGCTGTGACGTCGCAGATAACAAACTAACCATCCATCCCACGTTCAGTGGGGCGTGCGTGACTCGTGGTGACTGTAATCCACATGCTATGTTCTGATAATGGTTGGAGTCTTGCTGACTTGAAGACAACTGCTTAAGAATTCCTAAGCCTGGTAATGAAATTATTCCTGTAAACGTTTATCATGAAGTAGATAATCAACTTCTGTAAGAATAGCTTCGTGGATAAAGTACCGCATGCCTGACTTGAGGTTTATATTGATTTTGATTTATATAAAATATTTGCATTGTTATTAAATGTAAGTATATCTTGAATTTTTTGCGAGTATTCAATTATAATGTGGAGGCATCTGCATTCTGAATTAGCTTTGTATGTCTAGTAAACCATAAGAGGTGTATTGAAGCTTATTCCATAAAATAATTGGAGAATTTGTTTCAAATAGTTTTTGACATGAACCATTTCAGAGATATTTGTTATTGGTACGATTTTTCAATACCTTTTAATTGTATGTAAAGTGCCTTTACCATGTAATCGTTTCTCGCGATCTCATGGTAGAGGAGGAACCATCCGAGTATTTGCCTTACCAACCAGGGAAAACCACGAAAGGTCTATTGCTGATGCCAAGAATCAAACAGATGATCTCCCTATATCGCAGCCCAACATCTTACTTGTACCATTTGCTTAGAGATGGCGGGCGCCCTCAGCTTGGATCTCATTGTCAGAACTATAATCGTAAGGCAAAAGATCGAAGCTCCCTCGCAGTATCGTAATTGCGAACCCAGAGTCTCTGATGGCCCCGTCCTTCTCGATTAATGAAGCGTTTTATTTCACTAATGAACGTGCAACACTCCAAAGTTGGAGCAGCACCTCGAAAACAATTTGCTTCAAATCTCTCCTTTCATGGTTTTACGACGATTATCCTCAACTACCTTATGGGCGGGCAGCGTATTGAATTTGTTAACGACGTTTGATGAACATTGCACTTGACGCACATTTGAATGCAATTGTCATCGAGTGGAAACAATTGCATGCATGTTGTGTAAGTGAATAGCAAAAGGAATCACGTAAGTAAATAAAATATTAATGCAATTTTTACTCGAAATAATATTCCTTGCTCCAGTTATTGCTAATAGTTTAGTCAATATCGTATCGCAACCTTGGAACATACTGAACTTCAATACCAATTTTGTTGTAGAGCTGACTTTTCGTTTTTGAGTATGCTGTCCACACACACACAGAACTTTTCCCATATTTTGTAAGATTTAGGGAGTCTCAACATATGCATTTCCGGCGAAACCTCGATATCGAATTTTTGGATAGAATTCAATACTTTCCCTAGTTCCTAATGTCGCACATGTTGCAGCAGAAAGAAGGGGGGAAACGGAGGGGAAGCTAGTAGAAGAATGCGTCAAAAGATTACACTGAAGCAAGAGAAGGATAAGAGGGGAATGCTGGCAGGTGACTGAAGGAACGAGAAATAGATATGTCAACAGTGTAACCAACCCTAAGTTTCAATGGGATTGAGGTTAAGAGGTCAACGAGCAGGAAATTTACTGGAGCGATTCCCAGGAGTGTAGATAATTGTGGAAGTGAAGACGATATAGTTCGTGATCATTACGAAGGGGTAAACAAGATAACTGGGGAGGAATTCGTTTGGTGGGGGAGGAGCAGAAGAAATGAACAGAATAGGGTATTTACGATGTGGGAGGAAGGGAACGGAGGGTGGCCTAAGAGAAAGGGGAAGTGATGTTAATATAGGTATATAGGAATCCGAAGAGCATAAAGAAATCAGAAACGCCACGCCGGGTGACAAGAAAAGCAAGTGCGGTAAGAAGCTAAGGAGAAAGAGAAAACAGGGAGATAATGCGTGAACATGAGTGATTTACGAAAGTGTAGCAGGGGTAAACCTCAGTCGGTAATGGAAGTGCAAAACAGAGACAGCATGGAAGGTAGAACCAGACTGGAAAATTAAATGCATTAGATTGGATTTAATTGTTCAGTCTGATTGTGCTTTTCCAATCTTGTGCTACACATGGTAGTGAACAATTGACAACAAAGAAGAGATAAGGGAAACTTTTAAAAAAGTTAGACATGAAGAAATAAACTAAAAAAATATAAAAATGCAAATAAAGGATTAACAATTTAAAAGTAAGAAATAACACTAGCAACCAAAGGCGATAAGAATGTTGGAAAGAAGTAGTATGGACAGTTATGTAGAAGATAAATACATAAACGGGAGTCCATCTGAACACACGTCTAATTGATTGTAAAAGTAACAATTGTATTTTAAATGACTGCTCCGATAAGATAAGGCAGGAATCCAGTCAGGTGCAGTCCGAAATGTATTTGTTGTTTAGTGCTCAGTAAATTTCAGTTTCGTTTCAATTAGTATTGTAAAGAAGGTAAAAATGAAATTGGTGCTGGAAGTCGAGTAATAATTGAAACCTTCTGTGCTCACCACAAAGGCTTTCAAATATGAAGTGACCCCTCTTGCACTGTCGTAACAGTTGCAAGTAGCGTATAATGCTTTAGTTTTACTGTCTATCCTCCAAACAGGAATGCAATCAGTTCAGTAGAGAAGTCCATCTATATGGCGACACCCAGTGGCGGACTCGCTCTTCTACCTACGCTTACGGCAGTATGGTGTATGTATTCTCGCTGGATTAAAGATCCATTCATATCAAACAAGCGATGTAGCAGCTGTATTCACTTTCATTGAAGGAGAAAGAGGAAAATGAATTGTACTCATGCCAAAGAAATGAGTGGCCAAATAGACTTAGTTTCGCTGAAGCATGAAATGGAAAATGACGAATCGTACTCATGCCAAACAAATGAGTGGCCAAATAGACTCACTTTCGCTGAAGCATGAAATGGAAAATGACGAATCGTACTCATGCCAAACAAATGATATGGCCAAAGAGAGTCAGTTTCGCTGAAGCAGGAAGAGGAAAATGACGAATCGTACTCATGCCAAACAAATGATATGGCCAAATAGACTCACTTTCGCTGAAGCATGAAGAGGAAAATGACGAATCGTACTCATGCCAAACAAATGATATGGCCAAATAGAGTCAGTTTCACTGAAGCAGGAAGAGGAAAATGAATAATCGTACTCATGCCAAACAAATGAGTGGCCAAATAGACTCACTTTCACTGAAAGAGGAAGAGGAAAATGAGGAATTGTACTCATGCCAAACAAATGAGTGGCCAAATAGACTCATTTTCACTGAAAGAGGAAGAGGAAAATGAGGAATTGTACTCATCCCAAACAAATGAGTGGCCAAATAGACTCACTTTCACTGAAGAAGGAAGAGGAAAATGGGGAATTGTATTCATCCCAAACAAATGAGTGGCCAAATAGAGTCAGTTTCACTGAAGCAGGAAGAGGAAAATGAATAATCGTACTCATGCCAAACAAATGAGTGGCCAAA
This sequence comes from Tenodera sinensis, assembly GCA_030765045.1. Classification (NCBI taxonomy): domain Eukaryota; kingdom Metazoa; phylum Arthropoda; class Insecta; order Mantodea; family Mantidae; genus Tenodera; species Tenodera sinensis. Next base: position 82,318,548 of record CM060973.1, on the reverse strand, counting down.
TAGACTCACTTTCACTGAAGGAGGAAGAGGAAAATGAATCTTACTCATCTGCAACAAGTCATGCTACCAACTAGACTCATTTTCGCTGAAGGAGGAAGAAGAATACGAATCGCTGCTATCATCTCCCAACAATGAAGTTTTGCACTACATCATCCTTGTCCCAGTAATAATTTTCTACCTTCGCTGCGATTTACAGAACTCTCTTTGTCACAAGTGATATATCGCGGCGATAAGACACCTGTTACTTTTATTTCCATAACCATTCGTTGCACCTTGAGTCAAGCTTGTTCTATGGGACTCGGATCACACATGTGTTGCGAGTGTGGTACAATTTAAGCACCTTTAACACCCTCTGTCATATGAAAAGCGATTCTTCTATCCATGTTACTTTACCCGCGGACATGATTACAAACTAGACAATAGTACAACATAACCTCATAGGTAACGGTAGGAGGTTTTTGAAAGGAAGAAATGTTTTTGCTACAGTCAGTGCAGCTGCAGAACGCCCGAGTGCATTTTAAATTGCAGCAATAACCAACCATAAAGTCGAGATAAGGCTCGTAAGTTATTACTGGCTTCCATTTGTCATTACAGTTTATTTGGTTTTACTGCACCATCTTGTAATGAGGTTCAACAGCTTTCCCAAGCCGAATCAATTTAATCTTGTTTATTCCCAGAGATAAATAGGACAATGTGTACTCGTATCTGATGGAGGGTGTAAACCCATTAAGTGGGGGGGGGGGGGGGGTCTATTGGAAATGAATGGACTGGATACTTGCCATGGAATGTGCTGGCTGCAACCATTCCTTCTGGCTTTTTATCTGAACCGTCTTTTGTTTCTATTGTTTTCTCTACCACTTACCTATGGTAGTCAAATCTTTTAAAGCTTTGAGATTCCGTTCTCTTTGCACGGTTAACATTATATATATATATATATAAAAAGTGTAGAACTCATTCAATACATTATGAGAAGGAATGTTCTCTCAGTTTCTGTCTGCTCTGACGGGATTGAATATTTGCTATTGTATTTTTCTTCTTCCCCAAAACTGGTTGGTTTGGCCAGTTCCAGTTTGGAATATTAAACTTACTGCTTAGTTTGAAGTAGTGTTAGATGAAGTAACCTCACGTGGATGGAACAATCACTTTTTACATGAGGGAGAAGGTGCTAAAGGTGCTTAAGTTTGGCTACACTTATCCCCCCCCCCCCCCCCACTTACATATCTAAATCCGATAGAACCACTTTGGGTGAAGGTGAAGCGAATGGTTAGGGAAACAAAAGTAACAGGTGATTTATGTCCGCGTTATACCACAGGCGACGGACAAGTGTTTTAAAAGGTTAGCATATGATTACGACAAAGACGATATTGTGACGCCGGCAGGCCGCAGCGCACATCAAAGCAAGCGAAGATCCAGTCTACCTCGCACCACTGCTTCTGAATACGTAACTCACAATAGAGCGCGGCAGAACAGAGCGTTTCGAGACTGTTCGCGACATTTCTTGCTGCCGGCTTATTTGAAATAGGCTCGAGAAGGAAGCGAATTTCTAGAAATATCCGTGCTACGTCATTCTCGCCTATTGTTTTGAGAGGAGTAGATCTTATATACAGTTGTTGTGAGAGAACTGTAGCGACAGAGTCAGCTCGGGATATGTCGCGTCGGATTTAGCTTTGAAATGAAGCAGCTTTAGTGAGTGTTGAGTTTTGTATAGTCAAAGCCAGCTGTTTATGAGGTAGAGCAAAGAAAAATTGAAAATTGTGTGTCAAGGTTACGAGAATAGCTGTGAGTTGTAAAATCACAAAGAACTATATATTGTGTTAACGACGGTAAAAGAGAACTTTGTTTTGTGCTTCAGCTTAGAAGAAAATAAAGTGACAGAAAAAGTAACTGAAGTTTGTCATTTTGTCACAATATACGTACATATTAGAAAACATTGTCCCTGAGAGATGACAGCAATTCATTTTCCTCTTCCTCCTGTGAAAGTGACTTCAGTTGGCCATATCACTTGTTTGAGATGAGAGTGATCTTCATTTTCCTCTTCCTTCTCCAGTGTACTAGATTCCAGCTGCAACTTCAGTTGTTTGAAATCAGTGTGATGTTTCATTGTCTTCTTCCTCCAGTGAAAACGAGTTCATCTTGTTTATAATCGATATATGTTATATACTGGGTGTGACAGAATAGCTGTAAGTGTTAATAACCGCCAGTAATTGCGGATTTCTCACTTTACAGTAACAGGAGGATCTTAGAACTTGCCATGAAAAGACCTTTGGTTGCTGAAGAAATCTCCGTGCATATGGATTTTTGGATGGTATCTTCATTCACATTTGCAGCCTCTCGATGCGTACATCAAGTTGTAACAAATCAAACAGATTTACTGAAACTTGATGAAACGCTGTGTTCGTCGTATTTGGAATGCACACGTGAGTGGCATTGTTGAAATACGACGCCTGCCCCGGTTCTAAAGAGAGTCTCAAACAATACAGTGTTTATAAAGAGTATTTTATTTTCATTTTATGTCCGGGGTGTTGGCTGCCCCACCCCAGTTTTTATTGGTCATTAAGGGGAGCTACCCCTCGCCAGTAAATCAAATGTACTCTAGCGTAATGTAATCATTGGTGGATTAGATACGCATGACCTTCTATATGGCGGCAGTAGGTAGACTGTCCGGACTTTTGTGACCCGCTTTAGGAGCTAGGTCGCCATGGCAACGTGGCATGGGGGAGGGCGCTGGCAACCATGCAACAGGTTGCGATGGACACATCTATCTGCGTTCTTTTCGTCGCGACCACTTCCATCCCTGGTGACAAAAGTTAACAACGCCATTCGTACAATGTTAACTGTATAAATTCATTTCGCTTCTTTCTCTACTAGGGGTTTTACCCAGCAGAATATATCAATATTTTGAACATTTTTTTGTGTGTTCTTGTACTTTGAAATCTGACGATCAAAATTATGTTTACGAGGGTTGCCCAATAAATAATGCCCTATTTTTTTCTCAAAGAGTATTTATTCCACAAAATTAAACTTCTTTCGTTCTAGCTTTGGGTAGCTTGACACACAAATAAAGCGGCCGCTTTGCGAGGAACTGGAAATCCGACTTTCGGCCGAACTATATATGAAGTGATGGCCGTACCAATACTGACATGTGGTTCCGAAAACTGGGCAATGAACAGAAAGGATAAAAGAATGGTGGAAACAACTGAAATGAGGATTTTAAGAAGCATTGCTGGTTATACCCGTTTAGATCACATGAAGAATGACACAATCAGAGAACAGCTAAAAATATATATCTTAAATATTAAAATATCTATATACAAACAGAATTGGACAGATAATATAACATGGATGTCAAATAACAGAATAACAGAACTAGTTTCAGGATATAAAGCTGAAGGGAACCGTAGTGTTGGAAGACCTAAACATCGCTGGCGAGCCTGGTCTATTTTGGTGTCGATGATTGACGATGATGACATATATGAAAGAATAATTTTTATTTGGCCACTGTTTTCTACACAATCGCCTTCAAGTTCCGCAGCCTTTCTCCACCGAGAGAAAGGCTTGAAGTGTGTGCAAGATGGGTTCCTCGGAGACATTGCTTCCGATTTGTTGCAACGCTTTGAACCTGACGGGGTTGTTCGTGTACCACATTGTGACAGGTGAAACGTCTTGCACACAGTTTGAGCCAAACAGGGTTGGACAGTGTTACCATTCTATAGTCCCGATTTGGCTCCCTCAAATTTCCACTTGCTTGGGCCACTCAAGAATGCCTTTCGTGGAAGACATTTCGAAGACAACGAAGAGGTGATTGACACAGTGAAAACCTGGCTCCGCAGGCAGAGTAAAGAGTTTTACCGACAGCGAATACATGCCCTCGTGTCTCACTGGAGAAAGACCGTGGAACTTAAAGGCGATTATGCAGAAAAATACAGTAACCAGACAAAACATTCTTTCATGTTTGTAAAGTTCAATTTTGTGGAATAAATACTTTTTAAGAAAAAAATATAGGTTATTATTTATTGGCTAACCCTTGTAGCACATATTTACCGTGCTTTTCAAATGGGAAGAGTTCAGATCTGCAGCCAATGAGATACATTTATATGCACAGCGTTGCAAGCTCATTACCCCCACTCTTTTCATATTTCTTGGCGCGCGTCAAGCCCCACTTAAGCAGAAAGCCGTATGACAACACAGCTCGACTCTGATTGGTTGCCGGTCTGGAGGCGCTCAAGGAAAAGCTCCTTTCCATTTGAAAAGCACAGCAGTTTCGCTTTAGTGTTATGATGCAAGAATGCTTTTAAGGTATGGTTTGAAATGTTTTCCCACTTCAAGAGCAATTTCCCCAAAACTATAATTTGTTGTACGTTTTCCTCAGCTTCTATAATAAGTACAAGAATGAAATTTCTACCACATATTCCCTACATACATTTGGGTATTTGAGTACAGCGGTTTCGTAATAATGATTTGTTTGTCAAATGTATGACATTGACTAAAGGAGTTCGTGTTTTCTATACCGGACAACTTTTAAAAATGGTACATGAATATCTGGGAAACCTTTTAAAAATGCTCATGTCAAACATTTACAAAGTCTTCCAAAAATATATGGTAAACATTTTAGCTCCCAACACTTAGTAGTGTTGGAATGTGTATATCGGTATTGCCAACATAGGCCAGGGTAAACCCCTTTAACAGTAAGTAGAAGAAAGAAATATTGTATTACACTCAAAAATTCGATATTTCACCGAAAATATATGTTGAGACTCTTGTGTCCGAAAAAAGCATTTTTAGAAAATGTGTGTGGACAGCATAGCTCAAAAACGAAAAGATGGTTATACACCAAATTTGGTATTTCAGTCCAGCATCTTCAAAGGAACGGGACACAAATTTTCGAGAAAAAAATTCCTCATTCCAAACCATCCTTTACATCTAACATTTTTGGAATATTTTATTTTCTCAAAAATGGCTCTGACAATTTTGTTTAAATTAACATGTGTTTAAGATATTTTCATGACATGAAATGTGTATATTGAATTTTCAGTCCTCTTCGTTCTAAATTACTTTTACATAACTGATGACAAAATGTTACTGCATAAAAATAGTTCTCGTTAAAGCACATAGTGTCGATATATTGTGAAGTTCAGAATTTCTAGATATTTATCACTCATAATTTGTTTTTGGTTTTCTCAACTTTGAAGTCTTTATAAGGAGTTTTTTGTTTTTTATTGCTATTCCTGGTCATGCAAAGAGAACAGAATTTCATTGTGACCAGCTTTAAATTATTTGAGTATCACTTAAGGGAAACTGTTGTCATTTTTAGCCAAACATTTCGAGTTTGAGACGTTTATTGTCTGTTAATTTATGAACATTTCAGAATATGTAATTATTTTATTTGTAGTATACCTCTAAAGGTAGATATTCAAAGTAAGTTTTAAATTGCATACTGGTCTAGGGTTAGGCCGCTTGATTTCCTTGCCTACTGCATGAGGGTGTCCAACGCCACTGACAACTTACTCGTGTAATGAATATGCTGGCACAGGAATGTACTAAGGTTTGTGCAAAAGCTTAACTTCTCTAAAATCTTATCTTCTTCTGTATGTGTTCCTTTTCTTCTGAATTGGCCCGTTATTCATAAATGCAATTTATGCAGTGCTTTTTGCAAGCACTTTAAATCTACTGATCTTCTATAACAATTCTGAATCACAAACATAAATGTAGTACATAATTTCATAACCTAAACTGTTAAAAATAATCAGTCGGGATTAAAACTTTTTCTGTGAAATTAATTTATATCTAATGATTGTTAAAGAAAAAAAAAATGTATGAATACTAATGCTGCTTTATTTAATCTCCATAGCTCTAATAGTTCCTAAGAAAAAGGTACACAAATTTGCCAGGTTTAACATGGGCAGTGTAAGGGCTACAGTGTTTCATTAAGGTCACAGGGTACTCCCTCTTCCTAACGTTAAAATGTACAACTTAGTGACCTTATTTTGTCTGAAACTACTAAATTCACATACGTAATAGTTTTACAGCACATTAAAGAGTTTTTGGAGAGATCACTCAACTACATTGATACTTTAATTTACAGTCTGAAGCGATACATATTTTGTACATTCATAACGTAACAAATAAAGTAAAACACTGTGGGTCCACAGCACTCTCAGCAGTTTCTGAGAAAATGGGCCAAATATTAAAGAAAATCTGATGTGTTGCACTCGCATGACTTTCTCTACTCGTGTACTAACCATTCTCACAAACTCTTATTCCTATATCTTCTTCGTGTTAGTTGAGATAAACATTTGCAGAAAGTATCTTATTATCTTCTCGTAGGCACAAGTAGAAGATGGGAATACAGTAGGCTTTGAGCGATAGTCAAATCTTTTAAAGCTCTAATATTCCATTCTCTTTGCACGGCTAACATAAAAAAATGAATAACGATATTCCATTTGACGAAAGTTTAAGTATTCCAAAACTGCCACAACAAGGAATATCTTCGGAAAGATTCACTTCAAAAATGCATTTGGACATAAACTGTCTTTTAGCAAGATTACATTTTTGTAGAGCAAGATTTGGTACCTATCAAGGTTTACCAGTTATGAAAAAATTATCCAGAGTAAATACGACTATATGGGCTATAGCCAGAAAACTCAAAATTTACATTTCATTTGTCATAAAATATATCTTAGAAACGTGACATTTTAATCAAAATCGTTGCAGCCATTTTCAAGAAAATCAAAATTTTCAAAAATTTTCCATATAAAGGGTAGTTTAGGTTGGAGCAGTTTTCTTAAAAATCTTCTTGTCGCATCCTTGAAATACATTAAACTTAAATAGTAACTTTGGTTTTTAACCGACTTTTCGTTTTTGAGTTATGCTGTCCACAGACTGACACAGACGCACACACGGACCTTTTTCTAAAAAAATGCTTTTTTTATATTCAGGGGCCCTCAAAACATATATTTCCGGTGAAAGCTCGAGATCGAATTTTTGAGAGGAATACAATTCTTCCTCTACTTACTATACGTAGTAGAGAAAGTAAAAAATCAGTTCTATTATATTTACATGACTTTATCATTTATTAATGCGTGTACAAATCATTCATAGAAAAGCTTATTTCTCTACGGATGTATTTCATGTTAATCGAGATAAAGATTTACAGAAATGGCTACATTGCATATTTTGTAATGCATACAAAGCTATTAGTGATAATCAGAATGCTTAACAAGTGGATTCGAAACGTGTATTTCCGGTCTAATCCCTGTTGGACTTTTGGATGGGTTGCAATAGCTTCGATCTACGTGATAGAGGAAGTGATATGAACTAGCACGTAGACTTATATTATTCATAGCTTGTTGGAGTGAGTGGTAGGACATAAATATGTAGGTACGGGATCTGTTCACCTCGATTTTTGTTGAGGCCCCAGAAGGCGTGAAGCCCTATTGTCACGCTATAGCCCTTTTTTCTTCAATTAATCGACTGGCGATGGTGCCCATAATGACGCGCAAGGAGGTATGGAGCTTCCTTCCGGTTTACACGTCACAATCGATTATTGGTTCACATGACGACCGGCCGACCGACCGAGCGACCAGCGTTCCAATTAGCGCTCGCCGAACAGCATCCCGGCTTTCTTTGTCGCTAGGCTTTTGTATGTACCAGATTCCTAGTGAATTCATTAGCTTAAAGGTTCAGATCTCTGTGGTGGAGGGGACCATTTCTTCTGGCCACTTGTGTTCCACTCGCTTAATTTGCATTCTACATAACGCAATTTGCTGACAATAACTCTACAATATACCTGCCTGCCCCTGAAATGGATGCAGTGGAGCAGTTTATGCCGTTTTGTGGTCAGATTCAAAGTTTTCTGTTGTTCACCGTGGATATGGCAGTGTTTAAGTTCTATTGCATTATATTGTAACATAAGGTAACAGGCTGAATGGTACATATGTAGTGCTATGATAGACCAGAGCTTGTCTGTGTGGCTATCCTTCAACATGGTCATAGTCCCCCTTCACTGGGCTGTAACAAAATGTATAGCACCACTAGTGACCTCTAGTAAATGGTATACAGTGTTATGATAGACCAGAGCTTATCTGTGTGTCTATCCTTCATCATGATCATGGTCCCCCTTCACTGGGCTATAACAAAATGTATAGCACCACTAGTGACCTCTAGTAAATGGTATACAGTGTTATGATAGACCAGAGCTTATCTGTGTGTCTATCCTTCATCATGATCATGGTCCCCCTTCACTGGGCTGTAACAAAATGTATAGCACCACTAGTGACCTCTAGTAAATGGTATACAGTGTTATGATAGACCAGAGCTTATCTGTGTGTCTATCCTTCATCATGATCATGGTCCCCCTTCACTGGGCTGTAACAAAATGTATGGCACCACTAGTGACCTCTAGTAAATGGTATACAGTGTTATGATAGACCAGAGCTTGTCTGTGTGGCTATCCTTCAACATGGTCATAGTCCCCCTTCACTGGGCTGTAACAAAATGTATAGCACCACTAGTGACCTCTAGTAAATGGTATACAGTGTTATGATAGAGCAGAGCTTATCTGTGTGTCTATCCTTCATCATGATCATGGTCCCTCTTCACTGGTCTGTAATAAAATGTATAGCAGCACTAGTGACCTCTAGTAAATGGTATACAGTACTATGATAGACCAGAGCTTATCTGTGTGTCTATCCTTCATCATGATCATGGTCCTCCTTCACTGGACTGTAACAAAATGTATAGCACCACTAGTGACCTCTAGTAAATGGTATATCAGTGTTATGATAGACCAGAGCTTATCTGTGTATCTATCCTTCATCATGATCATGGTCCCTCTTCACTGGGCTGTAGCAAAATGTATAGCACCACTAGTGACCTCTAGTAAATGGTATACAGTACTATGATAGACCAGAGCTTATCTGTGTGTCTATCCTTCATCATGATCATGGTCCCCCTTCACTGGGCTGTAACAAAATGTATAGCACCACTAGTGACCTCTAGTAAATGGTATACAGTGTTATGATAGACCAGAGCTTATCTGTGTGTCTATCCTTCATCATGATCATGGTCCCCCTTCACTGGCTGTAACAAAATGTATGGCACCACTAGTGACCTCTAGTAAATGGTATACAGTGTTATGATAGACCAGAGCTTGTCTGTGTGGCTATCCTTCAACATGGTCATAGTCCCCCTTCACTGGGCTGTAACAAAATGTATAGCACCACTAGTGACCTCTAGTAAATGGTATACAGTGTTATGATAGAGCAGAGCTTATCTGTGTGTCTATCCTTCATCATGATCATGGCCCCCCTTCACTGGGCTGTAGCAAAATGTATAGCACCACTAGTGACCTGTAGTAAATGGTATAGAGTGTTATGATAGACCAGAGCTTATCTGTGTGTCTATCCTTCACCATGATCATGGTCCCTCTTCACTGGGCTGTAACAAAATGTATAGCACCACTAGTGACCTCTAGTAAATGGTATACAGTGTTATGCTAGACCAGAGCTTATCTGTGTGTCTATCCTTCATCATGATCATGGTCCACCTTCACTGGGCTGTAACAAAATGTATAGCACCACTAGTGACCTCTAGTAAATGGTATACAGTGTTATGCTAGACCAGAGCTTATCTGTGTGTCTATCCTTCATCATGATCATGGTCCCCCTTCACTGGGCTGCAACAAAATGTATAGCACCACTAGTGACCTCTAGTAAATGGTATACAGTGTTATGATAGACCAGAGCTTATCTGTGTGTCTATCCTTCATCATGATCATGGTCCCCCTTCACTGGGCTGTAACAAAATGTATAGCACCACTAGTGACCTCTAGTAAATGGTATACAGTGTTATGCTAGACCAGAGCTTATCTGTGTGTCTATCCATCATGATCATGGTCCCCCTTCACTGGGCTGTAACAAAATGTATAGCACCACTAGTGACCTCTAGTAAATGGTATACAGTGTTATGATAGACCAGAGCTTATCTGTGTGTCTATCCTTCATCATGATCATGGTCCCTCTTCACTGGACTGTAACAAAATGTATAGCACCACTAGTGACCTCTAGTAAATGGTATAGAGTGTTATGATAGACCAGAGCTTATCTGTGTGTCTATCCTTCATCATGATCATGGTCCCTCTTCACTGGGCTGTAACAAAATGTATAGCACCACTAGTGACCTCTAGTAAATGGTATACAGTGTTATGATAGACCAGAGCTTATCTGTGTGTCTATCCTTCACCATGATCATGGTCCCTCTTCACTGGGCTGTAACAAAATGTATAGCACCACTAGTGACCTCTAGTAAATGGTATACAGTGTTATGATAGACCAGAGCTTATCTGTGTGTCTATCCTTCACCATGATCATGGTCCCTCTTCACTGGGCTGTAACAAAATGTATAGCACCACTAGTGACCTCTAGTAAATGGTATACAGTGTTATGATAGACCAGAGCTTATCTGTGTGTCTATCCTTCATCATGATCATGGTCCCTCTTCACTGGGCTGTAACAAAATGTATAGCACCACTAGTGACCTCTAGTAAATGGTATACAGTGTTATGATAGACCAGAGCTTATCTGTGTGTCTATCCTTCATCATGACCATGTTCACCAATTAGTGACTTCAGTAAGTAATAAAGGGCGCGAATATTCTCTGATGGTCGATCTGAATAGTCAAGTACACTCCCTTAAAAAAGGATACCCATAGCTGAAAGTTCTAAATCTTGGCGTTTTTATATATTGAAATACTTTTAATAGTTTGTAACATACTGGTCTACCTCAACGTTAAGCCTTTTTCTATTGTAATTTCATGCTTTTATCTGCTATATTTGTAGAAAAGATTTTATTTTGATTCTGTTATGCTAAGTAAGCGTTGCTCCATATGATGCAAAAACCGTCATTTTGAAGAAGAATAAATACTAACATGTTATAAAAAAATTTCCTCAGTGTCTGAATTGGTTATGTCATATTATATTGAGCAATTAAAAAGTGTAGCCAAAATAAAATGCCATTGTTAAAGTTATCTCTTGAGATTGTCCTGGAAATTTGAGCAAGATTGGTTGAAAAATACATAATGTGGAATATTTCTAATGCGCCAAAGTGTAAGAAAAATGGAAACGGTGAAACGTATTGTAAATAAATACAGGTCATCAACACCCGCAGGGTCATGGGCGTGAAGTTGTCCCTTGTTGAAGGCTTAAAGGATTGTGAGAGCAAAACCCAAAGATGGGCAACTGAAAGTATTGTTTCTTTCTCTAAGACGTCGGCTACAGTAATTAGAAGAAATATTGTGTCCCACTCAAAAATTCAATACCGAGATTTCATTGGAAATATATGTTTTCAGTCTCCCTGAATTTCCCCAAAAGGACATAAAAAAAAAAAGCTTGCTTAGGTGTGTCTGTCACTGTGTGCGTAAGGCTTTGTAACTCAAAGCAGGACTCACTATTGTGACCTAGCAGGTTAAAGGTCGTTAAAACTTCAAGCCCTTCCCTACAAAAAAGTTCAAGTGCTTATTTGCAGAACTAGCAATAACCGTGAAAATACAAGACAAATCCTCTCACTTCCGAATTTCGCAGTAACGCAAATATATTGCATAGCTAATGACTCCCATTCTCTGACAAAATCTTAAACTTTCTGGCTAATGATTGCAACTCGGGTTTGTTAAAAAACTAAACCCCAGTGCAACAGCCCTAATCGGTTCAAGGCCTACCGCCCGACCGCTACATACCCCACCTCTGCCAACTACAGGCATCAAGGCCTACCGCCCGACCGCTGCATCCCCCCTCTGTCTACCATAGGAGTCATGAGTGGGGTGTAGTCCTGGAGGTGAAATGTGGTCAGCGCCACGGTCCCTCTCGGTCGATTATGTGGTCTTTTCGACCAGGGGCCGCTATTTTTCTATCAAGTAGCTTCTCTTTTGGCCCCTCAGGTACATAACGAGGCTAAGTGCACCCCGGACCAGGTCTTCCAGCGGAGAAAATTTCCACACTGGTGCCAGTAATCGAACCCGGGTCCCCCAGTTGTTAAGCAGCAGCGCTATCATGGCACTAAGGGGCCGACCACGGAAATTATGTATTTATTGCAATTATTTATCTTTCTCCCTGTCATTTATGTATAAAATTATGAATTTTACCTGTCAGTAAATCTGGAGTCACTACTCAGCTGTGAGGCAGTGATCCTGGCCAAGAAAACCAACATTCCGACTGGGGGATGCGTGATGCTGACCCCATCACTTCCCCTTATCGTTTGGATCAGTGATGCCCTAGAGGGGAGGGCGGATTTGCCTCTTATATACTGTTTGCCGAGCTATAACCATTTATGGGACTCGGCATCGCTTGGTTATCTGAATGGGTGAAGAGAAAATGATGTACAAAACGAAGGAGGTGGTGAGCACATAAGAGAAAAGGTTGGACATCGCTGGACTGGACTTCTGATACGGAACGTGGGCGTGAGGTCGGCAGATAATCGGCAGCTCTAGACGCGTCAGGGCTGCAGCGGCACTGTCATTACTGTTATTGTTACAACAATATACATATCAATAATTTGAGGATTAAATGCATTTATTAACCTCTGCGGTAAAAGTGCAGAGCACACAAAACGCACAGAGTGCAGCAATTTCAGCTTCACGTGCATGAGTTGAAAAACGGTTTTCACAGCACGTCAGTTAAGCATAAAGGTAACATTGACTGTATTCACACATAACGCCTTGTGGTTTGATTCGAGCCTTTGGCGCACCACGGACGCAGTTCATATGCGAGCTGTGAACAATAAAATCCAATAAAAATCCTCAAGCGAGGCAAATTTCACGTACACAAAGTAAAACCGATTCTCTTCCACAAATAACACAAAACGGCATTCTATACAGCGAGTGACTTGAAAGATGAGTTTATTAAAACTCCATGGTTTTGTGTTTTATGAGCTATAATTGCCAGTGGCGGCTCGTAGCGCATAACCCTGCGTTATGTAGCAATATTATTATTGGTAAGCAAACGTTTTCACTAAATCTTCCCCTGTGCTTTGCCTTTATTTTTAGCTCTCGCTCTTTTCGCAGTTCCTCTCTTCATTAAGCAATATCAGCTAGGGAGGTACTGGGTTTAAATCCCGTACAACTTTGGCATTTCTTTGTCATTCCGTGGTCTAGGAGTGACATGCTAGCCACTGATTCCCGAGATCGTAGGTTCAAACTCGGTTGGGGGGCGCTGAATTTCTTCGGACATAAAAATCGTTAGCATGGCCTCCGGAAGGGAAGTAAAGCCGGTGGTCCGATGTGTATTTACGGCACGGAAAAGAACCTTAAGTCTGTTAAAGACGTTTCTCTGCAAAATTAAGCGTTCTTTCACGCCCAATATAGAATGGGACGCTGAGAACGGTTAAATAGCGTCCATAAAAAGTATGTGTGCAATCACATGACTTTTCCTACTCTCTTATACAAATGTTGTACGTATTCTTCTGTCTACTTCATGTCAGTCGAGAAAAACATTTGTAGAAGTGGTTTTGTTACATATCTTCTAGGTACAATGAGAATATGGGAATGCAGTAGGCTTAAGTGTTAGTCAAATCTTTTAAGAGCTAGTCACTATGTGATGGCTTTGACATCTTTGCATGGTCAGGGCATAAAAATAACGAGTTCCTATCTGAGAAAAGTATAAGCATTTGAAAAATGAAAACCATAGCTCGGAAATGGTTAAGTTAAAAAAAGAAAGAAACAAAAAAGAAGTAAAAAAAAAAAATGGACATAAATTGATGTTTTAGCGAAATCTACAATTTTTGTTGTACGATTTTGTCTACCCGCTTCAAGTAAAATAAATAAATAAAAATAATAAACTAGTTTACGCAGAACCCTTCCAAAATAACAGTGAAGTACGTCGGCGGATATTTACCGATTATTTCGCATCAAGTCGTAATTCTTCGTTCCTTAAGAATAGGCTTCGAACCTTCATACAACTATCGCGAAATGAGGCCATTGCAAGTTACCTGCCAATGGGCAGAGAGTGACGTCATTGCGTGAGTACAGTGACCGCACAAAACCCACAGCCTGCATGCATAGTGCTTACTAGTTCCAAGTAGTAAAATACCTGTAGCACGAGCTTGTACAAAAATTTGAACTGCAAATGGTGATAGCGTTGAATGTAAGTTAAGTAACAATTTTGCCTACAACTGTCGTACGTTGACTGTACCTAGCCTCCTCTGTGCATTGACCACGTGACAGACTGACCCATAGTCCAACCTTCGCAAGCTTTTGTTCCCTGTATGAAGGTTCGCTCCCTAATAAATAGTACAAGCGACTAAACAATGCTCCCCTCCTTTATTTCCTTCGCGTAATCAAACATTCAACCAGGCACGTGGGCATCCGTAGCAATTCTACAACTTCTAGTCATGCACTTCTTTGATGTGTAGTCAAAATAAAGGGAAAATGGCGGCGGTACAGTGGCCGAGTGGTTAGACCGCTCGCCTCTCACCTTGGGTTCAATCCCAGGGACTGTAGGTGGAATCTGGCGAACGAAGCGGCGTCTGGCCGAATTTTCACTCATTGCAGCAATTGCTCCATCATGTTTCATGGATCCTCCGATCTCTCAATTCCCTTCATTTCGTCCCCTCTCATCATTCAGGGTTAGGGTGCTGGCTGGTGATAGAGATTTCTATCTTCAACACGGACTCAGTACAGGGGGAGATGTCGTTATCTGAAACTGATAACGACGCCTGGTCCAGCAACACCTTTCGGGTCCCTCCATCTCTTCCCTTCCTCGGGAGGTGTCATACTACATAATAGGACCATGGCCGTGATGCCTGAATCCCCCTCCAACATTAGAAGGGGAAAAAAGGGTAGATAATTAATAAATAGCTCTAATTTTAAATTTCATTCTCTCCTCTGATATTGTGAGTGTTCGGGTTCGATTTCGGTATGGATAAGGAATGTTTCTTCAGGTAGAAGTATTCCCCATTCTCCCTATGGACTGTCAATAATACCAGCCAAGTTTAAAACGAGTGAACATCATTGTTGATGAGCAACTGTGATACTTCAATGAAAAACGGAATCTGTTAACAGTGAAGCAACACAAATCTTAAATAAAAAAATTATTTAAAGACTAAAAGCTTCACTGATCTTAATATTTGCTGCATGTTCTTAAAATATAATGCAAACTATAGTTTCATGATGACTCCATCTTATCTTTAGTGCTTGTTACGATATATATATTATTGCCAATCTATGAAAACAAAAGAGAACTATGAATACAATCGATCGGCGGTATTTCAAGTTACTCGACATTTATCTTCTCAGGATAAGGGAAAACCTCGGAAAAAACCTTATCCTGATAACTTGCCCTAAGCGAGATTCGAACTCGCCGCCTCTTGAACCTGAGGCAGACACGCTAACCATCACGTTACAGAGGCGGGCCATTATAGGTCCATTTAATTGTTTTAATAAAGAAGTTGCAGCAAATATTAAGATAAGTGAAGGTTTTAGTCTCTCACAGTCATACAAATGTCTTAAGCTCGTGGTGTTTTAATTAAAATCATTGGTGTTATTTTCGAGTAAATAAAAATAAAACGTAAAATTGTCCAATTAAAAATTTTTTTGGAGTGAAGGGATTTTCTTTAAAATCTTCGTGTGGCATATTTGGCACTTAGGTAAGCAAGTGTGTTATTTATCGGAAATTCGTTTTTAAATTATGTCGTTCATATGCACAAGACACGAGCATTCTTTTTTCAGGGACCCTGGCAGAATACGAAACTTGTTCTTACTATAGATTTTTAATAGAAACTGTAAAAATAAAGTCACGTCAAAAAAAGGTGCTTATAAATTGTTATTAATTAAATGTCGAGCGAGGTGGCGAAGGTGGTTGCGCGAGTGACTCGCATGCGAAAGGTCGTGGGTTCGAGTCCTGTGGCCGACGCTCCTGAATCATGTTTTTTTGGAAGGGTTTCCCCAGGTCTTCGGACGATTACTGGGAAAGGTTATTTCTGCTCCCTATATTTCCTGTTCCTCCGTTTCACTTTACCTTTCATCTATTTGGTTGATTCACGGTTCGGAGGGTCGGTGTTGCACGGCAGCGAGAAATGATGACTATGCAAATTCCGTCCCTCGAAACGGTAAAGGTTCCCTAGTCTGGGCCCCTCAGTAGGGCGCGCAAACCTGCAAGGGGCAGCGGAGGTGGTTGTATGAACTACCACCGGGGAGTTTCAACCTAGGAAAAGTAGGGATCTTGCCCTTTCCTCTGCCGTGGCTCCTGGTCCAGCCGCCCTCTGCCTCCTCTTACCAAACCCTTTCTTCCCGGAGATTCAAGCACAAAAGATCTACTGAAGATCAAGAAGGTGTTAAGCACCCCCGCTCCCCCCCCCCCATCTGGTGACAGTTATAATAATTATTACATTAATAAGACTACGTTAAAATGTTAATTTCCTTTAGCAGTAAAACGAACGAAGGTCCAAATTAAAACGATTTTGAAATTAACACAGCGATACCATGAAAAATTGCATTCGGGGTAATAAAATGAAAGTGAACACCTTATTGGTCCAAATTCAAAACAACACGTTAACTGTTATAGAGTGAAAGAAAACAAAAGAATGCGCTTTTGTATACTAGATCCTAAAATAGGGAAAAAAGATGGGGAAAAAATTAATGTGTAAAGAAAGAAAGCAAGCAAGTAAAGAGATAAAACGTTTATTTTCTTCATTGTGTTTATTCTTGTCGTTTTTCTCCAATATACATCTCGTGCTTGAGATGTTGCTTTGCTTCATTTGAAAAGATATATGACAGAGAGCCTTATCAAGCAGAGTTTGTGGTTGGGGGGGGGGGGGTGACTGTGCCGCTCCAGTGCTTTGGGTTTTACGATACAAGCCAAACCGTGCCTTATGGCGGATATAAAAGCTACACATTGAAAATCGCTCTCGTAAAATCTCAGGTGTTTTTGTCTTTAAGGTAAATATACTGTGAACAAGGCGAAACTTCCTATCCGTTTCCCTGGCAACCCTTGCTCTGACGTCACGCCATATTACTGCTAACTCGCACTTCTAGGTAGCGCTTGCTCTAGTAGACAAGTGCAGCATCTCATCCAAAAATTCGATATGGGATTTTAGGCAAATGCACGTTTTAAAGTGCACTGCATAAACAATTAACACGGAATTTGTAGGAACTCGCTCGTATAGGTGTGTGTGGGTGTTTGTCATCCCGGACTACAGTGTACGTGAAAAAATGTTTACTTTTATTTGATTTTCTCAAAATTAACTCCCATTTTGATTAAAATATCATGTTTTAGATATTTACATATAAATACATGTTAAAATCTGTGCTGTCTTTGATTGAATTTTGTGTAACGTTGTTTAACTATTGAATCATAAATAATGGACAAATGTCAAGTACAAAACATCTAGTCTTATTTAAATATACTATTAACCCTCCAAGGACACAGTTTTAAGGAACACAAAAGTCATACCCGGGTCTTATAGACCCACATTTTATTTGTCATTATTAGATATATTGTCAGCATAACTTGTAATTATTTATTGAGATATATTACATACTTACTCCGAAACAAATACATCTAGAAGGAACTAAAATGAATTGTAGTTTACGAGCACAATTTTTAC
Source organism: Tenodera sinensis (assembly GCA_030765045.1). Lineage (NCBI taxonomy): Eukaryota > Metazoa > Arthropoda > Insecta > Mantodea > Mantidae > Tenodera > Tenodera sinensis. The sequence goes on along the minus strand of CM060973.1, from coordinate 82,300,960 downwards.
TTTCTCTACTGGTAAGTGGGGGAAGTATTGTATTCCACCCAAAAATTCGATGTCGAGATTTCACCGGAAATATATGTTTTGAGACCCCCTGAATCCAAAAAAAAGCATTTTTAGAAAAAGGTCTGTGTGTGTGTGTGTGTGTGTGTGTGTGTGTGTGTGTGTGTGTGTGTGTGTGTGTGTGTGTGGACAGCATAACTCAAAAACGAAAAATTAAAAGCCAAAGTTGGTATTTAAGTTTAATGTCTTTCAAGGATGCGACACGAAGATTTTGAACAAAGTAGCCCCACCCTAAACCATCCTTTAGAAGTTTAGATGGAAAATTTTTCGAAATTTTTTATTTTCTTGAATATGTCTCTAATGATTTTGATTAAAATGACATGTTTAAGATATTTTTATCATAAATGAAATGTATATTTTGAATTTTGTGGCTATAGCCCATGTAGTCCAATTTAGTGTGGATGACTTTTGAATAACTCCTAAACCGTAAGAGATAGACCAAATCATACTATACAAAAATGTAGATCTCGCTAAAACACACAATTCATGTCCAAATAGATGAAACACTCCTAAAATGAGTACAGCAATGCCCATTCCAATTTCAAATGTAGTTTATCTCAAAATGTGTGTGGTATTTTTTGTTATTTAATATACTCCAGGTATCAAAATCTGAATTGGTCTGAGCTTCTAATTTTACGCAAAACTTAATGAATATTTATTTCAGAGGCTCTCATATCCAGTTATGAAATTTAATTAATGCGTTATTTTTATTAAACATTTCCTAACCTGATATTCATAAAATCGAAAAAAAAAAAAAAGGTTACACTTCTTTTTCAGCACAGCTTCATTTTAATTTTAAAAAGCTCTTATGACCAATGGGGTACTTTATAATGGTCTGTTAAAGGCAAAATAAAATCCTTAGAATGGTGTAAAAATCCGTTTAACACATGGCGCATTTATAATTAACTGAGCTAAATTATACATGCTTAGGCTTTCACGGCCGGCGTTAATCCAATAGAATGCACTTTCCGGGCATGTAGGTCGTGATCCAGTAAATGAATAATCATCTAACGTTGTAGTTCTAAACCAGCCAGGATTCATTTCATTTCTCTGGAGTTGTCAGATGGAGTTGCGAGCGAAAAATCAGATTGTATACTGGATCCGCTAAAGAAACCACTTTTGTATTACTCCGCGCAACTCGTGCACGTATATGCATTGGTATGACATAAAGGCTCAGTTTCAGTAAACTGATTATTTATATTTTAAAATATTAGTGAAAATATAGCACATTTCAATGCAATTATTAAACGTGGGTTTTAAAAATAGTAATATGACGAAAACATGATCTATTTTCTATCTTGACTGAGTGTTACGGTCACGTGCTGGCCTTTGTTTGCATCAAGGTGTGTTTCGTATTTCGGGAAGAATATAGTACAGTCTATTGGACAATTAAATTAATTAAACCCAGAACAAAAACAAGATCTCTGAAATAAATGCACATTTCTGATCACAATTTTGTGCATGATCATTACATTTAAGAATGAGACCGCGACAACGTCGATATCTCAATATTTCGCACTATCGGAGTATTCTAATACTTGGATACTTTTTTGATACTCGTAAATTTTTAAGTTTGTGATTATTGTAGGTTGTTGCGTGTAAGTTTATGCTAGATAAAGAATGAAATGAATCCACACTTCACGTTATTGCCTCGCACGTGTCCCCAAAGAGTTGTTGGACTATAGTTCTTGATAGACCTTTACTTCACTTCATGTAAATGAATGAATGCAACATTCCATAGACTCGTGTCTAAATGAAAACATACAAAACCGTGGTAGAAGCAGTAGAGATACATGCAGCGTTAACTGAGTTGTGAATGAAGCTGATTTACCTGACGCATTAAATTACGTTCTGCAATAGCCTGGCTTGGTGACTCACTCTCGGCCATTATATTTCTTCTTTCCTTCCAGTTTGTGTTTCGCAAGTCAAACTCTGGTCACGACCGTGCAGATATACTGTACAACCAATTTCCATAGTTATTTAGTGTTACCAATGTACAAGTCATTTTTAAAAAAAGATGAGTGAAGTGTGGAAAAAGTTTTATTGATACAATACTAATAATAACAGAGCAGCGTGTGAAGTATGCAGAAAAATATTTCGGCGCCGTGGTAAGCCACACAATGCAACAAATTTAAAGCATGTTATATCCATACACTGAAGTTTACAGAGCCTCTGTTGTAAAAACAATGTACGAGTTTCCCGTCACTGTCAGAACATCTGAAAATGATGAGCAAAAGCAAAATATATACGTTTATACACAGAAAACTACTAATAAGAACATGATTAAGTGAACAGGTTTTTGTGAAGATGCTTAATAATCGGTATCGGTATCGAGAAATAGTGGTATAGTTGCCTCAGTAATTACATTACATCAGCACACTGCGATAAAAAGTTCCTGTCGCTGAAATGTAGGGCAACGATATGACCTGACCGCAGCTCACAAGCAGGGCACCAGTGTTTGAGATAGGACTTCAGAACAAAGTGTAGCACACTGGAGTTGCATTCTTTTTAAGTTTATTATATTCTTCTACATACATTGAGCCTAAGAGTGCATGTGCGTAGTTGACTTTCTTGATACCATTTAATTATTTTCAAAATTCAATGTCAAGAGGTCACGGTAAATATGTTTGGAGACCCCCTGAATAAAATAAATAAATAAATAAATAAATAAATAAATTAAAAAAAAATAAAAAAAAAAGTCGTGTGTGTGTGTGTCTGTGTGTGAGTCAGTCTGTAGACAGCATAACTCAAAAACGAAAAGTGGGTTAAAAACAAAAGTTGGTATTTAAGTTTAATGTCTTTCAAGGATGCGACACAAAGATTTTGAAGAAAATAGCTCCACCCTACACTACCCTTTACATGGAAAATGTTTCGAAAATTTTGATTTTCTTGAAAATGGCTCTAACGATTGTGGCTAAAATGCCATATGTTTATGATATTTGTATAACAAATGAAATGTATATTTTGAATTTTCTGGCTATAGTCTATGTAGTCTTATGAATAACTCGTAAACCGAAAGAGACAAGCAAAGTCTTATTTATCTAAGTGTTCTTGTAATTTCTTGTTTTTCATATTATAAGCTATATTTTCTCTTAAATGTTCGTATTTTTGTCATATTTATATATTTCTATTCGCATATGTCGTCCCAAAGACGATTTTTCATATCTTCTAATTCTTAATATGAGGTATTTTTCCCCTTCACAAGGTAACGTGCAAATAGAAGATCGTTCCCATTTAAAAACTTTAAAATAAATGCAGTTTGCTACTGTAATTCGCCCTTCAAAAGTGGCATTTATTTCATTCTGTGCAGAATTGAGGATTAGCTCTGGATTTAGGAATTAAATAAATTCAAAATGCAAAAGTAAAATTAATATTATTTATCTGTTATTGAGTGTGCTAGATTTTTAAGGTGGTTGTTTAATATAATGCTAATTTATACACTACTAAATGTTTGAATATTTTTGAAATGCACAAAAAATTAGGTCACATTTATCGTCATATTTTCTATTCTTTTTCGATCATAAATGCTTGCATATTTCTAAACTTCTTGGGTCATAAACATCTGGGCCCTGCTCGTTATATAGAATCTGTGATTAACATATGGCCGAAGGAGTTTCAAATTTTCAGTCATACATATCCTTAAAATGCAAACTATTGAAAAGTCAAAAAAAGTAAAAAAAAAAAAAAAAAAAAAAAAAAAAAAAAAAAAAAAAGTCACCGAATAAACAATTAATGAAGACATTTTAAAATGTAGGACAGTTTTATCATTTGCTCAGACACCAGCTTAAACTGTAGGTTATGCTCGGGAAATGTAAGAAGGATTACTTTAGAATATTTACTTGCTTTGGTTTCATTCAACTGTTTGCGAGTATTTACTTGTAACATTAGACCGCAGATTTTGCAAAGGCGCTCGCACCAGCACTTTTAAAATTAAGATAGTGGCGGTAACTTTCAACAATGCGCAATGTTGTACGTGATTATGTGTCATTGTTGCCAACTGTGATATAGACAAAACGTTTTGAGTTTCTCTTTCCATTGGTACTAGTTTTACGCGTGTTCGAAATGCGAAATGTCATTTGTGGTAACCGTGTATTAACTTGTTAAAACACTTGCTTTTATTCACTACATACGTCGCTGCTGCGGGCAAGGGAATCTCGCCTTTTGAAATGACATAGTCAAGACGTTCTGAGGAGGATACAGGCTCTTTAGAATAAAGAATAGCTGAAGCTATGAAGAAGGACCCCATTGTAGGTGTGTTGATAGTCAATTGTGCATGACGTCAGCTACAACAGATGACGGCATCCCCTCCAGCGTGATCTGTATAGAGACGTGTGTAGCTGAGGCAGCCGGTCTCGCCGGCTCGATCGCTCAAATGGCTTGCTGCCGTAATCCGGGTGTAGCAAACGATTTGATTACACGGTGGAGATCTAAGATGGCTAATGCCTGAAATTGCTCGCTGCCAAATGGGATTCAGGGCTCGCTTTTTCTATCAGCAAAGTGTGTCAATGTTTCCGTTTCGGCTCATATCCGATTACCAATATTTATTAAACGTATTCCTTTACGTTATATAGCAAATGCAGTACCGTCCGATTGCTTGAATTCAGTTCAATATCTAATGTCACATAAACTTTCTCCTCAGTAGCGTTTATTTGTATGTATCTTCTATAAACTATTCCTGCAAAGCGTTATATTTCTATGTACTTCATGAAAATCGAGATACACGTTTCTATAAAAGTTAAGGAGACAGTGGACAGATTTTTTAGCTAAAGTGGTCAATATTTTCGATTTTTGGATTTTTGCAAAAATGAATTCCTTATAATGTTAGTAAAACATTTAAATGCATGTTATGGTGTTCCAGACCTTTTTAAGGGCTGGACAATTTTAACCCTTTGCAGCAGTATATGAGAACACAAAATATTTGAATAAAAATTATCCAATAACTCAAAATCGTTTATTAAAAAACTCGGTATCCTTAAAAACCAATGTTTCATTAGCCTGTGTTAATGTATTAAATATAAAATGTATTTTTTTTTTCAGAACGACGTTTTTCTATACGACAAATACCTACCTATAGTTTTCTTTACTTTTTCATGAAACTTGACACAATTGCTCTACAATACTAATCGTATCTAAAGAAACTAGAATTCATTTTGGGTTATAATGTAAAACTTGGTCACAGTGGTGCTATTAATTAGAAAACTGTTTACTTTTTAGGCTGCAATATCTGCATTATTGATTATAATTAATATTTTGTTACTCAACGCACATGATGAAAAAAAGCACTAATCTGTCCTAGGTCCCCTTCAGTTATCAGTGGTGGCTAAAGCATGAGTGCACTGGTAATGTCAGCATTACTTCCCCAACATTGTGTAGTATGTGACTAGGGGGGGGGGGGTGTTTTTCCATGATTAAATAACGTCCTTGGACTGGATAGTTCATATAGACAGTGAATGAACAAAATGTTTGCAATGATGCTCAGTTATATGTGTACAGCCACCGCCACAATGGTTGACACAAACTTTTATGGCGGGTGGCTCAACACAATATCCAATCTTGCCACTGTGTTGTATATTTAAACACGCAGTGAAATCACGCTGTAAATTTGGTAATTTAGTATCATTTGTGCAGTATTATTTGCACAACAGGAAAGAATAGTAATGGTCAAATACCAGTCGCCATTAAGTTTTGTGTCTGGCATAGGGTTCTCGTACATTGTTTCTACACAGGTGAATAAAATCACCTCGCCTTTTTCTGACCAGTGATTATAGTCACCAAACAAAACGCATGGAAAGCAGAATAAACATTTTTTACTTCACATTTACAGATCCATCTGTTTTTCATGTAAATGCGTGAGAGAGAGAGAGAGAGAGAGAGAGAGAGAGAGAGAGAGAGAGAGAGAGAGAGAGAGAGAGAGAGAACAGCATACTTGAGAAACGAGAAGTTGGCTAAGGAGACAGTCAAATAAAAAAATGATAAATTCCAAATTTTTAAAGTTAGGGCTTTCAAGTGCTTGTTTCTCTTGTTGATAGCAGTCTCTACAAAAGTTGAAGCTTCTCCAATTAGTCTCCACTTTACTAATTATTTCATTATGAAAACTATAGTACGATGTAAAATGTGCAGCAGGAAAATCAACATTTTCGAAAAAATTTTCATGCAAAGGGTTGTTTAGGGTGGGGCTATTTTCTTCAAAATCTTCGTGTCGCATCCTTGAAAGACATTAAACTTAAATACCAAATTTGGTTTTCAACTGTCTTTTCGTTTTTGAGTTATCCTGTCACAGACTGACACACACACACACACACACACACACACACACACACACACACACACACACACACACACACACACACACACTGACCTTTTTCTAAAAATGCTTATTTTGGATTCAGGAGGTCTCAAAACATGCTTCCGGTAAAATCTCGACATAGAATTTTTGGGTGGAATACAATATACTTCCCCTACTTACCAGTAGAGAAAGTAAAAATCACATGATGAAGAAATATCGGAAAGATACAAAGGAAAAACAAAAGTATATAAATGCCTAACGTGGTCCGCAGATGGCCTGAAACGAAGGGGAAATAATTTCAGTATTTATTTACGCACGTTCAACAAACTATATATCACCAAAACCCAGACTCAATTATAAAATGAAGGTATTAAGGGGTTTATATTCAAAAACTGCGTCGTAAAGGACTTCTTATGCGAAGAAAAATTAGATTTTGAGAAACAATGAACATGCCATTTAATGGGTGTTTAAATGCTATACACTTCCACGTTTATATAGCCGCTAAGACATTTAGAAATGACGCAGGAAAAGCAGCGAAAAGTTTTCTTTATTAATGAAAGCAAAAACTCATATATTTGGGCCCGAACCTCGGATTTTCAGTTTTGGTATTTAACTCGGTGTTTAAGTTCCGCATCTTCCAAGGATGTGACATGATTTTCAAGAAAATCCTCACACTGTAAAATAATCCTTTATATGGAGAAATTATCGAAGGTATTGATTTGCTCAAACATAACGTTAATAATAATTGTTAATTAAAATACCATAGGCATGTTTAAAATACTCGCATGACAAACTGTGTTTATCTTTAATTTTTTTGGCAATAGCCCGTGAATTCATTCATTCTGATGTTTGTATAACTTGTAAGCCATGACTCGCATTGCAAAAAAAGTATATATTTTTAAAACACAAAGTTGTTTCAAATAAGTTTTTTTGTCACACCAGGCATTTTCGAAATATCCATTATTATTGATTTGACTTTCTCAATACTAGCAGATACCTATTCCTATTCGAGAAAATATAAGTATTGGAAAATTCAAACCAATAATAAGGAATGTCTTGGAAATTATTTACTCTACAAAAAATTGTATTCGATATAAATTGCGTGTTTTAAAGGGTTTACATTTTTGTGTAGTAATATTTTGTTTGTCTCTTAATCTTTGCCAGTTATGCAAAAACCATCCAGAATGAAGAAGACTATTGAGGACATTCTCAGAAAATCCAGGATATGCATTTCTTGTCATAAAGATTACGTAAAACATGGTATTTTGATCAAAATAGTTAGAGCCTTTTTGAGAAAATAAAACTTTTCGAAACGTTTTCCATGTAAAGGATAGTTTGGAGTGGGGAGAATTTGCTTGAAAATCTTCGTGTCGCATCCTTGGAAGATGCTGAATTTAAACACCAAGTTTGGTATTTCACCGTCTTTTGGGGTCTTTTTTAGGAGTCACAAAACGCATATTTCCGGTGAAATCTCGATATCGATTTTTGGGTGGAACACGATGCTTCTCCTACTTATACGTATACATAGCAGAGAAAGTGAAAAATAAACTTCTGGTGTATAGATTAATTTCCGATGTGGTAGATTAAAATACTGCAGTATTGCTTGGGTTGACGAACGACCTTGGTTAAAACGTCAACAAACTACTTTCTCAAGGAAAAGTTGGTTGCCGTGACAGTTTGACGTCACAGATGTTTCCATTATCATCACTTCACGTAAATTCAAACCTCTCTTTTGCGTTCTTTGGGTGGAAATGTAAGTGTCCTTTGAGATGTTCTACTCTGTGCAGAAATGCAACAAGTTGGCATGTTTCAAAGTACGAGTAGTTAGCATTTGTGAAAGGTGCATAAACTGTTAAAAACAAATGTGTAACAGTCACATGTTTCTCTGGCGTTGCAAGGGTGAATATTTGCTCTCCATACTACGCAGCTGGAATGTTGCATTGCACAGAACAATTCTTTATTCAGTTTTCACCGGAAATGTGTCTTCAATCCCCCGATTAAAGGAATAAAAAATGGAGGCCTTTAAAAAGGCTGTTTGGTGCACAGGATCGCTAGACTTAGGATTTCAGGATAAATGCCTATTTTTATGTGTACAAATATACGAAACCATGTAAGTGGTTTTGTGGTGACTAAAATGCCTTTTTTAGCATTTCTGTTGTTTCATTATTTTTTTGCCAGTTATATAAATATTGCGTTCCACCCAAAAATTTAATACCAAGATTTTACTGGAGATATAGGTTTTGAGGCCCTCTGAAACAAACAAACAAAATTTAGAAACTGTGTGTGTTATTTTATTGTTTTTTTCTTTTGAATTGTACCGATGGGCGGAAATTTGATTTTCTAAATTTTTATGTAAATCTTTTTAAAATGCTGACACGGCTACTCTGCCATAATTATAAATTGCAGTTATCTCTAACACTTTTTAGAAAAGTGTTTTATGCTAATTAATAAAATGTTCCATATGCAAATATTGTAATTTTGAAAAATGGAAATACTTTTCAAGTATTATCACCAACAACAGGGTTTCAGCCATTTAGGCTTGTTCCAGCGCCTTAATTGTCCTTGTTTCGTCATTGTCCAACATTTGAATCCATATAGAAATTTTGGGATCGTCGTTACTTTATAAAAATTTAATTTTGTTTCTCGTCTTGTATTTTTCAGGTTTCTTTTCATGGTATTACACTAATCTTTTAGATATGACACATTGCAGCCTAAACAGTTTATTTGTTCTAATATTTTTTCTTGTAATACTATTTTCGCTCGTATTGTTTCCGGTCCTCTAACAGCCAAGACTTTAGTTTTATTGGTTGACATTTTTAGTTTGCAGTTTTGAGTGATTTTGTTTGATATAGAGCCTTTTGAAGATTTATCTCTGAGCCACGTATAAAAACTAAATCATCTTCAAATAGCATTACATCTAAAGTATTATTTATTTGCTATAGTATTATTTAAATTATAATACAAGACTTGCACACGGAATTTTATTCGCTCTTCTAGTCGTTACAGAAGATAATTTTAAATAATTTCTCCTCTCTGGTTGAATTATGTTCTCAGTTTGAGCAACTTAAATTTTTCGCAAAAAGAATGACATTCCCTCTCTTAATTATTAATTCTTTCTAGGTTTGTGCTGAAAATTTTAACAACATTGTTATAAATCACATTGTATGAAATATTTTTAATGCGCAATATTGTCAGAAAAATCAATGTTGAGTAAAATGCATTGGAAGTAAACGCAAGGTCATGTGTTTATGGACATTTGAACAAATTAGAATAAATTGAATTTTATTTATGGACGCTCTTTAACTGCTTTGGTTCTCGGCGTATCATACTATATTGGGCGTGAAAGACCGCTTAATTTTGCTCAGAGGCCTCTTTATCAGGTTTAAGATTCATTTACGTGCCGTAAATTTACAACACGGGACTAGCGACTTTACTTCCCTTCTGAAGGAAGTCATTTTTAGGCTGAAAATATCAATCGCCCTCCTCAAGCTTTGAACCCATGGTCTTGGGAGCAGAGGCTGGCACGTTACCCTTAAACGATGGAGCACGATGGGACATTTAAATGGCAACGTGTTGAATGTTTACTCTCTAAGACCAAAACGCATAGAATGTAGTTGAAACTAAAGATTCAGCGTATTTTTTAACACAAAAACGTAATTTTGAACTTCTTGAAAAGTTGGACCAAATTGTTCTATTTTCCTCGATGTTGCTCTAACGAATATTAATTTCGAATAAATGCACAATTTACTTTATTCATTTTGTCACGAGTAAAAGTTTGTGTGATTTTTTTCCAGAATATTAGTTCAAAAGAGAGTGCCTGTTTATCAAGGTTAACTATAATTATATGCGTTTCATCAAAATCCTATAAAATACATTTCAAGTGTATAAACACTACAAAATGCTAAATGTATTAGTAAAAACGCTGTGTTTGTGATCTAAAATATCGACAAGCTTTCTACTCAGCGGATAAAAATGAGTCCTATTCTCTATCCAGTCAGATTGTATAGCAAGGTATAGTTTGTTTATGGTGACGTACTAGGTAAATTTGCTTACTTCACTACACCGGCAGAGCAGCCAACTTAGGACTAACAAACACCACCATCCTGGCTGGACAGATGGCAATATTACACTAACAAAGCACGCGAACGAAGCGAGCGTGCGTTCCTTAACGATACACGTGATTGTCCCTGTTTATATCAGCTTAGGTTTGTGATTCGCTCCATTTTATTTCGGGTAGTGAACGTTGTCTTGGCATTTACGTCTATATGAGTGGCAATCGAAGAAGAAGAAGAAGAAGAAGAAGAAGAAGAAGAAGAAGAAGAAGAAGAAGAAGAAGAAGAAGAAGGAAAGAAAGAACTGTGTACAACGCTTATTGATGAGGAATTTAGGATATTTAACTTTCGAACAATAACATTTACTTTTCTTTACTACATTTGTAAAATATTATTTTATACTTCTTTTTAAAATATTATTTTATACTTCTTTTTAAAATATTATTTTATACTTCTTTTTAAAAACCTGTTTTTCATCCAGTTTCTGGCAACGCTGTAAACTGTATTCTTATAGCCTCTAAGCGTCATTCTGTTAAGTCTCGCTGATCCCAAGGTCGTGGGTTCAAACCCGGCTCAAAACGATGGTTTACAAGTGTGCTTAAAAAGCAACAGCCCCGTGTCAGTAGATTTACTGCATGTAAATGAACTCCTGCGGGAAATTCCGGCACACCGGCGGCGCTGATGTGATCCTGACAATTGACAGCGTCATTAACAAATAAAATACTCCATGAAACAACGATTAGCTTTTCTCGAAAGGGAAGAAGTGCATAAAATCTCGCAAAACTGGAGAATTTCACCCCCTGCTTTAGGTTGGTACTCCTATCCAAAATATGGTATTGTTTACCGTTTCAACGCCATGATTTCGCTATAAAGGCATGATGGGTGAGTTACAGAACTCCGAAGTGCTAGCAGCTACTCCAGAAGCAGTTCGTAAGGTACTATCATTAATATTAGTAGCTTTTATTACACTTACGACTATTTCAAAAGCGTATGCTAAAATGCTGAAAAATCATTGCCTTTACTAATGAGCTAAATAACATTTTCTTTTCAGCTTTATAACACCAAAAATTAACTCATGTATGCTTGTGTTACAAAGTTAATAAACCTTTACAACCTACAGCCTTCTATATTCTTTGTATAGCACTGCAAATAAAACTTTGTTTGCTCTTCTTCTGTTTCAGCTGGCGGAGAGTTAACGAAAGAAAATAAAAGGAAAGTACACGCGTTTCTACATCTCATCATTCTCTGCAGTTCCACAAGTATTCCTTTAGTGAATATCTGGTTTTCTACGTCATCAATGTTCGGTTTGATCGACAGTTGGATTTGAACGCATGTTGTCGGATTATGGGTAGAATTTGTGAATGACTGAATGAAGATTGGCAAAATCAAGATGAACAAAAAAATTTATATCTGTTTGTAATCAAATATACATTATGTGTGCTTATGTTTCGATGGTACATTTTGATGTGGAATGTACAATTTAACAAATAGAGCTGTAAAAGATCAATATACGTATTTTAATAGTTCAAAATAATGGAATTAGCAATGAAGACAGTGTCATACAAGTGTAGGTGATGGTAAAATATGTTCTATGTGCAATTAATATTCAAATTCCTATGGATATAAAATGATTTAATGGAAAATAATCCCTTCTGCGATGGAAGGGCTAGACATTGGACCAGTAAGACACATTTCGATGGCGTAACAAAGGACGTTATTCTTTCGGACATTCGTGTGAGAAATTTTGTTCGAGACTGTTGTCAGAATTGCGTAGGAGATGCGCGTGCCGACGCAGAGAGCCTCTCGCAGCGGCTCTGCGACGTCGGCTGCAACCCCTGGCAAAAGGATATCGTCATCGTCTTCCTCGGCCGCTCCCAGCAGCGGCGGGGTACATTCCGTCAAGAAACGTAAGATAAATTCGGATGCCGGCACCTCGGCGAAGAGCAGTGGCGCTGACTCAGCTTCTTCCAAAAAGAAAGTTTCGGGGCCACTAACTAAAAAAACTGTAGTCAAGAAAGGTGAAACGGGAGGTGGTATGAAAACTTCAGCGATCCTCACAAAGAAACTTACTCCCAGGAAAACCACCACAACTGTGTTAAGCGTAGGATTAAAAAGGTCTAAATCCCAACTAAAGAAAATTCCTCCTAGAAAAATATCGGTAGTTACTATAGCTTCCAAAGCCCACAAGAAAATTGTGAAATCTGTCAAGACGTTAGCTGCGAAAAAGCATATGTCCGTAAGCAAAAAAGGAAATGCATCTGCTGGTGACAATGGTGCAGGCGCTTCTAATAGCGAAGAACGTGTTAAAGCTGCTGACACAACTTCCGAGGGTGTGCAGCCACCGAAGAGACCACCTGGTAGACCGCCGTTGACCAAGGATGCCTTGAAAACAGCAAAAGCAAGCGGCAGGAAACCTAAAGTAAATACCTTAGTCAGGGTTTCCAATTCTATAAACCGTGCTAAGAAAATAGCACAACGGAAAAACATATCTTTAAAAAAGCATAACATAAAGAAACAAACAACCGTCTCCAAAAACACCACAGTTGTTCAAGAAAGTCACCAACAACCTACAGCAGCGCCAACGGAAGAGAAGAAAAAAGGCAAATTAGGACGGAAGAAAAGTGCTGGTGTTAGTGCAGAAAGCTCGGAGGAAAAATCTGCAGACAAGCCACCTGAAGTCAAAGAAAAAGAAGAAACTCTTGAGGAAAAAGAAGATGTGGAGTCGGATGGTCATGAAGCGAGTAAAAGTGAAATTGTAGAGAAACTTTCTGGAAAAGTAGGTATCAAGAAAACCAAAGAGGAGGAGGTTGTGTTGAAAACTAAAACGAAGAAGAAACTAATCAAGAAGAAACCAAAGATAGAGGCAGAGAGTATAGTTAAAGAGGAGGTAGCAAGCGTTGTGATATCGGAAACTGCCAAAGAGAATAAGGACAATACGCCAAAGAAGGATGGTAAGGAATTACCATCGGGCAAGCTTAAGTCTGAACTCCTTCGAAAGAAACAAAATTCTAAACTAAACGAATCTTCTGGGAAGAAGATTGAGCCTTCAAAGAAAAGCCTCGTCTCAAAACCGATGAAGATCGTGTCCACTAAGGTAAAGAAAACTACTTTATCAAGCCCAAAGTCTTCGGAAAAGAAAAAGCCACTAGTTAAAACAGCAGCTGCTGCGAAAGAGCAAGTCAAAACCGTCATTAAGAAGGAAGTCCCACAACCAGTTACGAATATGACGGACAAGAAGTGTTCTAGTGATAACGGAGAGGATTCCTCAACATCTGACGAGATTACTCTGGACATGCTCATGAGACAACACATGATGAAGCAAGAAATCTGCCTCAGGAGAGATACAGTTCCGGCAGATGCTTCCATAGTCGTCAGGAACCACTCTGACTGTGGGGATTCCGTATCGTCTCCTGCAAGCTCCAGGCCTGATGACAGTGTCTCAAGGATGAGCGAGATGGTCTCTTCGCCGATGACCGCCATCACCTCCGACGAGGAGGACTTAAAGACCATGAAAAATCGTATAAAAGTGAAACTCGAAAAGAACTCGGAAGAAAGATCTACGTCTCCATTGTTCACTACCACAGAAAAGGAGGCGTCTTCAAAAGATGAAGAAAATGATAGCGATAAATCTAAGGCAGGTCAGAAGAAGGACACGATAAAGGATGAAAAGCCAGAGAGTAAGAAGAGCTCAGACTCTGATGAAGAGAAACCCAAACCCAAGAAGATACTTAAGTCGCCAACAGGTGTCAAGCGTGTCAGAGGGGAGAGTGGGAAGGCAAGCAATGGTAGCGACACAGAACAGCGTGCTCGAAGGATGAAACTATTTGGATTTTGGAGTGGACCAAAGCGACATCGCGTGGCTTCTCTGAACGCCCTAGCCAAAGTCCACTGTCTGTACGAGAACGAGAGCAGAGGTGCTCTGTATGCCCTGTGCAACGCAAGCCAGATAAGCACCCCCAAGACACCAAAGTCTTCCACAGCTCAAGCAAGCTCACGGAACAACACAAGCACTTCAGAGGCACCAACCTCTACAACCACAACTACTACTACATCTACAAGAACGTTACGATCGGCACCCGGGCTCAGAGGCATGGGGAAGCATTGGGATATGCATAACGCCTCCTCTACCTCATCCTCCTCGTCATCGTCTTCTTCGGATGAAAATGATAGCAGCTCTGACGTCCCAGCACCAAGACCATCAGTCACCAAACCGAAGGTGCAGCGTCCAGCACCCAAAGCGACTCTAAAGAAGAATACTAAACAGCTGAAGAACGTAAAGAAAGTAGTCAGACGTCGTAGAAACAAGAACGAGTTGATGATGGACCTAAAGGACATGGTGGTGAGAAAGAGAATGGCCAGTCTGAACGCCTCAGCTATTCTGGCTGCCAGTTACTCGATGGAGAAGCGCTCTCCCAAGGTCCCCAAAGAGGAAGCGACTGCAGACGGCGAGGGCAATGCCAAGAAGAAAAAGAAAAAGGTGGTGACCAAGAAAGTAGTTGAAGTAGAGGAGGACACCACGAGCACGGTCATGAGCGAGGTGGAAGTTGAGGAATGCGGTAGCAGTCGTAGTGTCATTGAGCTCCGCACTACCCCCAGCAACACCAGCAACAAGGTGGCGGTGATCGTGAACCAGGACACCGATGTGACCATCACTGGGGTCTACGTCAACAGCACCACCCGGTCCACTCACCACGAGGGCTACTGCAGCATCGCCGGCATGCAGTACCGGATATCCTCGACCAGTCACACACAGACGGAGGCGACAGCCGTGTCTACAGAGACAGTCCTCCACACCTCGACGGCTGCCGAACACGTAAGTCATCTCAACATTCATTTGTTCTTTAGGGTTTCGATTCGAACAGAGACCGCAAGCGGTTATCCTGATATCCTCTACACGTGTACGAAATATTCTTACAAAAACTTGTGCTCTTAATTATTTCAGTTAGATTGAGATATACGTTTTTAGAAATAGTTTAGTTACACATTTGCTGTACGCACCGAAGCTAAAGCCTTTTGCTATAAATTGGCATCATGACAAACAAATAAATGAAGACTTAGACTTCAAAAAAGTCTGATGTGTTACATTCACGTGCCTTTCATCAACCAACATTTCATTTACCATGAACGTATCTTAAACATATGATATTTTAACCAAAATCGTTAGTCTCTTTTGAGAGAATAAAAATTGTGGAAACTTTTTCTATGAAAAGGGTATTTTGAGGAGGTGTTTTTTTCTTGAAAATCTTCGTGTCAGATTATTGGAAGATGCTCTGAACATAAGCATAGTCAAGTTTGGTTTTTAAACGAACTTTCCTTTTGAGTTGTGCAGTTGACAGACGCGCACGTATACTCACAGAAACATATACATACAGTTTTGTTTTGTTTGGTGGAGTCATGTGGTTTCAAAACATGTAGTTCCAGTGAAATCTCGGTATTGAATTGTTGGGTGGAACTCAACCCTTCCTCTACTTGCTGTATAAGTACGTAGCAGAGAAAGTAAAATGTATTTGATATAAATGGTGTTCACGAGGTTCACATTTTTACTTTCTGTGCCACGTGCTCTGTTGTTAAAGACAGTATTGTATTCCACTTAGAAAGTTGCTGTTGCGAGTTCACTGGAAATAAGTGTTTGAAGGCCCCTAAAAATTAAAGAGAAAACCTTTAGCAAAATGACTATGTGAACAGCTTAACTCAAAATCGAAATGTCAAATAATTAAAGCACTTGTATTTTAAGGGTAAACCGAAGTTATTGTATTGAAGTTAGAGACTTAATTATTTGCATAGGCATTACGAGCAATTAAAGAAATATGTGTAACAAATTTCATTCCAATATCTAATCACATTCCTGATAATTAATTTATATCAATTTTATTGTGTATAATCAAAAGATTATGTATAATAAAGAACTTTTTTTATACCGCAAAGTGTAAAAATGTCATAAAAACAGCGCATTATTATATAATTTTTTTTTTAAAAAAAGAGTATGAGCAATATCAAAATTCCAAACGGACATTTAATTACCCATATTCTGAACTATATTGCCAAACGTTTTATATCTCTTGTTAGATTTTTGTAGGGAACATAGATTTTGAATATGAGAAAGTAACAAAAAATATCTTTCGAGAAAAATAAGTTTAAAGTTGAAATGAAATGAAGAGGTGAATCACTGTAAAAATGGCGTCCAAAATGTGTTCCGCCCTCCCTAGGGGATTAAAACTTCGCAGATATATTCTTTAAGGTGTGCTGCATTTTTTGCAATAAAAATGCAAAAATCTAACAGGCTAACAGGCTAAAATATCCCTTCGGTGTTCCCTTAAGTTCAGTATTAAAAGATACAACAGGAACATTTTCAAGAAAATCAACCAATCCCACATAACCCCTTCTGTGGAACATTTTTCGAAAGTTACGATTTGTTGAAATGGCTGAAAACGATTTTGATTAAAGTGCCATATGTTTAAGATAGTAAAACGCTTATCTTGAAGTTTCTAGAAATAGCCTTTGATGTCCTTATTCTGAATGACTTGTATAGTGACGAATCATAAGAGATAGAAAAATCTTACTACACAAGCATGTACTCTCGCGGACAAAAAAAAAAATGTCAGGACGTCAAATTTGTCTAACTCCTACACGGCACAGTGCCATGATCGATCGTATACGTTAGTAATATTAAGATTTGGAACTTGTGACAACTTGTTGCTGCCGCTACACAACTGTATCGAGAATGGTGTAAACAAGCCTTGTAAGTCTTAGACCAATTTGGTGTTCCAGAAATGACCTTTTTTTAAACATTTTTCCACGACTGCACATATCACACAGTTGTCAATTTTATTTAGTAATCTATTTCTCACATAATAATTGCTGCTTTGTATTTTACATAATTTTCTCAATTGGTAAATCGCTGTTGGTTTTTCTTGTGGTCATGCAAAATGCACGGTATCTCAAAGGCACTATTTTAGCGATGCGCTTGTTGGAATTTTAACTACCGCTTTGCCAACCGTATCCTACAGAAATATGGAATAGGCAATGTATTTTATCTGCCTTAACATCAGGTAGAGCAATAAGTTTTGTAAGAATAGTTTGTAGAAGAATGAGAGAGAACATCATGTGATTGCAACATTTTTTTAAAGTGATGTCGATATTAGTCGTTTTTCGCGATATAATGGAAAGGGTATATAAATATTTTTTACACCTCTCTACTTACTATAGGAAATGATAGAGAATGTAAATTAAATGCTACATTGAACTGCTTTTCCAGGTGTGTATACGATATTTGAATGAAACATAGATATCTGTTCGAACCGAAATCTAGATTGCTGCTTTTTACTTGCTTATTTTAGTAATTAACCTGGTACATTGAAGTGTACAAGTGCATATTATTAATGTCATTGTAAACTAATTTGGTGGTATTCCTTTGATTCATAATGTTGGTAAGTGTGTAACAACACTGTGAATACAACAGGCGACCTACTCCAAGCACACTGCCTTAGCTTTGCTGTTGTGTAGGGGCAGCTTATATAACCTTAACATAGGAAACGGAATACATTAGACTTAAAAAAAAATCACAACTGTATTGAGGTGGTCATTGAAAAAGCGGTATAAGCCATATTTTATTGCTTATGTGCTCCCAGATATATAATGTATATATAATATGTATATATATCTTTTTTCTTTTTTTTTTTTTTTTTTTTTCTGAACAGATTATCGTTGTTGTACCTATCGTTATAATATATGTGTGAGAGAACCGAGAATTACCGGGGGAATGGTACTGGCAGAGGCGCACCAAAATCCTTGCGCTGGAAATGTTGACTTTCTGCTTTCAAACAAGCATATAAAAATGTTCTTCGCTCATTCACTAAGCTCAGCAGCAAGAATGCTTGTGTTGTCATTAAGTTTCTGTAGTGTACCAAAGAACTCCATAAATAAAAATCGCAAGTCAGGTTGGGGAATGATGGGCCACAAGTCAGCACTTACAATTCTGTCATGAAGCACCTCTTTTGTTTCCTTTAATGATCAATTAAACGTTTAGTTTTAGAAAATGGAACCTCTTGTTCCTCTGGCCCGTATCGCACACAACTAGGCCATAGAGGCGTTTCCTGGAATAGCACAGGTTTCTCTGAAGCGCACTATCGATTGTTGTGAGTTCACGCGTCCGTTTAGGGTATCTAAGCAAAATTCATCAGAGGCGATAGCCGTTCCACTCTAAACTGGCACCGATTTCAGCTAATTTATTTTCTGTTGAAACTCATCTTCTCCTATAGTGTTTCTCACCTAACATGGAAGCGAAGCTTCAAATTTATTCACGATCGCGTGTAGGTATAGGTTTTTTTGCAGGTGGTACAGAGTTTGGAAACCTTTCAACAGACTCCCTGCGCACATGGCGAACACATTCGTGTTTAAATTAAACTGTGCAAAGAAAGCCTTGTTCTTCCACAGATCAATGATGCACTTTGTTTACTGTAGCGATATGCCAAAGCTACACCTTTCCGAGCTCTAAGAATCCCCCTCACGCTATATGTCTGCGAAGTCTGGGTATATGGATCCTATGGCTCCAAAGGGCCTAGAACCGAGGACTTCGGCCATTCTTTTCTGTCCTCCTGCAATTTCCGGTGAGACTACTTCACTTTCCATAGGTAGAGAATAAAATTAGGCGCCGGGCAGCAAAATTCTACGCCAGAGTACCAACACATCAAAGCGCTCTGACACTGATTCAGGTCATATTGGGTTCTTCACCTGCCTTGTGAGTATACCACGCAACGCAGGAGCAAATCCACCAGAAGCTAAAGCTCATCCTATAGTCCCACTCAAGAGCTGTTCGGCTCTCAAAATTGTTCCCAACCAAAATTAAAAATTTTACGAATTTTATAAAATCCTTACTTCTACGCACACTAGGGTGCAGACACTGTAAGACAACCGTCAAGGGGCAAAATGGTTCCTTCTATACCCAAACAATCCAAAATTATAACACGCCACCCTTAAATACCTTTCATGTAAGTACCCTACCTGCGGTTAAACCCCTGGGGGTAGGTACGCAGCGAAATCATTGAGTCTGAACCTCAGCCCTCCAGCAGCTTCAGGGTCACGATCGCTGTAGCGACAGACTCCTGACTGTGTCTCATACAGCTACAACAATGAGCGGGAACTGGCGGTCGGAAGTCCCGCTAGAGTGAGTGAGTGAGTATGACTTAAGGCCTCGCCGACAGCTAGGTCATTAGGGCCCGTGGTCAAAAGGATGAAAACAGGGAAGCGCGCCACCGGTTAAAACGTTATAACGGGAAAGTTAAAACCAGATAAAAGTTAAAACGTAAAAGCTAATATAAAACGTAAGAAGTTAAACAGAAGAAAAATAAAAACTGGTCTATAAAGGTAAGCAATTAAAACTTTAAAACGAGATAAAACATCCTAAAAGTCCAAAATAAAACCACGAAATAAAATGCAAGTTATAGGTTGCGCGTTCGTTCTTGACGAATGACCTTGAGCAGAAATCCAATGAGTGAGCCTACCCTTAATAAACAGGTCAGCAAATGTTTATGCTACGATAACAGACACCTCTGTTTTCCTCTGTCGCGTTTGTGTATACAGTCAACTGCAGAAGTTTGGTGCGGTACGGATGTATGTATGCATGCAACGAAAATAGCAATTCAGACGAGGGAGAGATGTCGGGAATAGAATAAACGCAAGAAAGTTAAGTGGAAACAGTTATAGATGTATAGTGTATAATACGTGTGGCTGATATTACTGCAAGTGTCATAAATTGATTTGTAGTGTTGTACTACTTCAGCTCAGAAGCATGCGCGTCATCTCACTGCAGACTGTACCTCCTCTCTCTCGTTCCCGCAAAAGCTGAGTAGAGACTCGCATTCAACCTTTCATATAAAATTTTCATTCGTCAAGAAGTAACGCGCGACCTATAAACTTGCTTACCGAAGCTAGTACTGGCGATAAACCTCAGAACTGTATGTACAGTCGTCGCCAGTGGAACCCAGGCCAAGGAACTGGCGCTCACGAGCGTATTGTGGACAATCAAGGACATGGGCCTCTGAAAGCTGAACGCTGCAGGTGAGCGAGCGAGAATGACGTCTGCTCATCTGGAACCCTTGCAAGTTGTCATCCAGGGTTGCACGATGGATGTCCTTGATTGTCCGCAATTGAGTGCCATCTAACGCACCCCATGATTGCTGCCAGAGTGACGAAATATGGCGACGGAAGTAATGTTGTACATCTGTATAAGGCAGACTGCGTGTGGGACGACATTGACCCTTAGCAGCCGCAGCCGCAGCCGCAGCCGCCATCTCATTGCCGGGAACACCTCCCTCCCGCTATATGGCGAGGGAGCGGCGGAGGAGAGAAAGACTGCGATAGGGTTACCGTATAATGTAACGATCCTTCATAAGGGCGATGGGAGGTTTATAGCAGAATCGAGGATAATAGAGAATTTCGAGGTTCTTTTGTAGACTTACCATATATGTATTGTGTATAATTATTTTGCGTGATCGATGGTACTTATGGTAATTTTAATGTCATCTACATAGTTGCTGATTGACAGCGGGCCTTCGGGTCTAATTTTTGTAGAAGTGCTTTTATTGCATAGTTCCTTGTAGGTACAATAGAAATAGAAGAATACAGTAGGCTAAGTTATAGTCAAATATTTAAGAGCTGGTCGCAATGTGATAGCTTTAAAATTTCATTCTCTTTGGATGCCTAGAAGGAAAAGAGCGAATAACCATTTTCCACTTGAGAAAAAGAGTACTGGAAAATTCAAACCAATAACATTAAATATCTCGGAAATTGTTATCTCCACAAAAAAGAGGGGGGGGGGGGACAAGTGTGTTTTAACGAGATTTATATGTTTTTTGAAGTAATATCTTGTCTATCTCTTCCTGTTTACCGGTTATGCAATAAACATTGTGAGTGAAAAGGACATCTGAGACTGTTAACAGAAAATTCAAGATATGCGTCTCATTGTCCTGAAAATAACTTAAAAGTGTGCTATTGAATAAAAATCTTTTGAGCCGTTTTTAGGAAAATCAAATTTTTCGAAAAATGCCCCATTGTAAAGAGTAGCTTGGGAGTGTGGAGATTATTGTTCAAATTGGAACCTTAAAATATGTTTAACTTAAATATGGAGTTTGGTGTTTTGAGTTATGTTGTTCACAGACAGATTAACGTACACATAAAAACCTCTTCCTAAAGATGTTTTTTTCCTTTGATTCATAGAGTTGTTTAGATTCCCAAAACATATATACTTCCTCGTCATGCTGTATGTTAGTGGAGAAAGTAAACGTTACTGATTTTATGAAATAGTCTTTGTAAATATTGTATACAGTTGTAGCCCTTTTATTAAAAAACTAACTACATACATTTGGAATACAACAAATTTTTTCCTTAGTACATCGATTGGTATCCAAAACGACTTTGTCCCCTTTAGTTCGGTTGTCAAAGCGGAGTTCTACTTTGCCTCCAAAGGTTTGATCGTGGTTTTATATGAA
Organism: Tenodera sinensis; assembly: GCA_030765045.1. Taxonomy (NCBI): domain Eukaryota; kingdom Metazoa; phylum Arthropoda; class Insecta; order Mantodea; family Mantidae; genus Tenodera; species Tenodera sinensis. Next base: position 82,279,079 of record CM060973.1, on the reverse strand, counting down.
ACCCATTATAATTGACAAACCATTTTTGACTTTATCATGTGTATAGTTCGTAGAGCAGCTACGAAAGTTCAATATGGAGATTTCACATGAAATATACCTTCGAGGTCTCCTGAATCCAAAATATTTTTAGAAAAAGGAAACAAGGAGAGAGGCATACATTAGCACAACTGCAAAATAAATAGTCGGTTAAATACCAAGTAGATTTTCGCGTAGATTTTCGAGAGAATCGTGGAAATTTTCCCCAAAATTTTTATTTTCTAAAATTCGCTTCACGAGTGTGAAGGAATGTACTCTGAATGACTTTTACATAAATCTAAACCGTAAGAGATGGACGAAAAAATGTATTTTTTGTCAAATTTATATTTTTTTCGGACTTAAACATTTTTTATATATACCTTCTTATTGATTTGAATTTTCCTCAAATAAGCAGTCATTGTCTTTTTCTATTATACAAAGACAACGGAATTTCAAAGGCAATCACACAGCGACCAGCTCTTAAAACATTTGATTATAGCTTTAGGTCTACTGTATTCTCGTATGTCCCTTGCACCTACAAGTGAATATATAATAAACCCATTTCTAGAAAGCTCTATCTCGAAGTAGATAGAAAAATAATTGTTTGTAAGAATACTTTGTTAAAAATGGGTAAAGAAAGAAATCAGATTTTTTTTTTAACAGAAACCCAATTATTTTAAAAAGAAATTTGCGTTTTGTGCATAAAAGCAAACAACTTTGGCCTGAAGCATTTTTTTACTAACCCAACCATTTTATTTAAGCCAATTGAGATGTAACCTAGTAACTGCATTTAAACAGCATTTTAATTTTCTTAAATTCAAGGAAATTAAATCTAAAATTAGTCTTTCAACGTTATTAAAGCTTTCAGTCTACATAAATACCGTAAATTCAGCATGAAATCGTCTTGAAAATATGAGTAACAAGCCCCCCCCCCCCTTCCCCCTCCCCCGTGAAAGTCAATGCTCTATTAAGGTTTTCTGTTGCATCAGTTAACAAAAAACCTAGTTTTCCCTTTCTTTCTTAATATGGCCTATAATTTAGTGCATTCGTCATGTTCTGCGCTAGCCTTTGTTATTCTTTCCAGTGATGTCCGTAAGCAAGAAGTTTCCTCGCTTTCAGTATCTGTTCTTCTTTATGCAAAAGAAGCAATAAATCAAGTACAAGTAACAGTTTGAAACTAAACACTTCTATAACTTCCACCATACGACTTATACTCAAAATAAAAATTATTTTAACATCTTAACCGATCCAGTAAATCATACTAATACTTCCAAAATGTTAGGTACCCATTTAAATAAACAACTCAGAGGAAAGACTACATCCAGTACATTTTAAAAATAATAAATAGCCTGACATTATATGAGAAAAGCCCACTATATGCTGGAGTAAAATCATACAACAAATTATCCAGCAATATTAGAGCAATCAAAGTCCTCAAAATAGTTTTAAAAAACTTGTTAATTGACAAGCTATTAATTATTCAATAGATGAATATATAATATATGAATGACAAGCTTCAACTTGAATTCTCATAATACTTTTGTCATTTGTAACTTGCAGGTAACTTAGGAAAGTGTGTATTCTCATAGAAATTATAGTCCAACAATATTTACATAGAGACATACTCTTTTTTGATGAGTCACCAGTTTACCAAGCTTTGCACAATAAGTGTAAGCGTATGTGACAATCTTCCTGCTCGTCCATTCTTCCTTAAACAGCTTCATTAGTTATTTAATATGTCCGTTTTAGCTGCAGTTCCTCTCTTCGTCGCACCATTTTAATTTCCATACTCAGTTCATAAATTTGTTACCTGACTTTTGTTCAATGAAATGATTCCCCCTTTTCTTCCAAGATTTAAATAATTGTCAATAAGGTGTGAATATTGTAATGTTTGTAAGGGTGGAGGGGTTTGGGCATGGTACTTTTGCTCGAGGTCAGGTCGTACACCGCTTTTCCACATGGCCACCTTAGGTTGTAGCATTAAGTTATGTGATAAACTCGATGCTTGTCCTCTCTGTAGCCACCTCCGACGCAGCATCCAGCGGAGCCACCTCTGGCCATGCCGATGAAATCATACACTCCGCTGGGAGCCTTATCCAGCATGCAGCCGCCTGGAGCACCCGTGTCTGGGGGGCCCGCGCCGCATCACCACCACCTGCACCCCCACCCGCACCCTCCCCATCCTCATCCTCCCTGCAACGTGCCGCCACAGCAGCCGCCTCCGCCGCCCCCACCGCCGCCTCACAGGGCGCCCGTCAATCCCCCTCCCATCTCGCCTCTGGGTCGCCGTCACGGCTGTGCGAGCGCCTTCTCGGCACCTCCCTCGGCGAGCTATGGACCTCCACCGCCGCCGCCACCTCCGCAGCATCATCAGCAGCCGCCCCCGCACCATCACCCGCCCCATCCGCCCCCGCCGCCACCACAAGGACAGCAGGATCCTGGGTACATTCACGGTAAGCCCTGATTACACTTGATTATGTGTAGTGCAATGTAGAACAAGTAGATATTGAGTACACATATCTTTCTCCTTATTATAATTGTTATAGTGTTCATCAAAAGTAAGAAATACGATATCGGAATTATTGACTGGTAAGATTAGTCTTCATATGTACAAATCGGTGTATGTGTGCATATGTTCCTTATAGGTGTCTACGCCGGTGCCCCGATTTCGACCAAACTTGGCACAGACTGATAACCTTTGACACTCTTAACAGCAATAATCGTGGTAGCTTGAACATTGCCAACATAATAATTACAGTTTTACGGTCTCACAGAATAACAAAGGAACAGCAAGTTCATATAATATTCCTTGATCTCCTCAGTGACATTTATCACGGTGTAAAAACAGTGAAATTTGGGCTTTCTTTTGTTATGACTTAGTGTTTTTGTAGTTGTTTGCTGAGAATAAACCGGTTTTTCTCTATAAAAAGCGACGAGGTAGCCGGAATGCATGCTACTCAGCTGCGTTAACGAGAAGTAATCACAAAATGTAGTTCATTAACATCCTGTATATAACTGCAGTTAATAATATCCGTTTGTTAAAAGAATATATAAGGTAGAGAAAAATCGAGAGGGGCTGACATGGAGAGAATTACAAGAAACAGACTTCTGGAATCAAAATATATTAAGAATAGATAATATCGAAGTTCAGAACAGTTTTAGCAACAAAAAATCTATGATGATTTATAGGTAGAATTGGAAACGTAAGTGCAAAACGGAGATAAAGCAACCGGGGAAGGAATTGCAGATGGATAGTTGCAGGAATGGCAAGGGTCTTAGATGAATGTTCATCGTGTGGAATAAAGGGTAAGGAATTGCAGATGGATAGTTACAGGAATGGCAAGGGTCTTAGATGAATGTTCATCGTGTGGAATGAAGGGTAAATATTGGCAATGTGAAGAAACCAGGGAAAGGAGAGGAAATTAACATTGAAGAAATTAGCCAATGGTGAAAAATACCTATATCTACTGAAAATAACATGAGATAAGGACATTGAGGAAATTGGTGGTTATTTAGGAAGTACCAAACAAAAATGGATGAGAAAATCTATAAGTTCTTTAGAAATAGCAGATGGTGTTTATGCAGTTTGTATATAGGGGTCCCAGAGGCTAGGTAACCAAGCTTCTGGGACCTATAGATTAAACATCAACTGCGGTAGACACACAATTTAATGGCGGCTGATAGCTGACCACTGCTATTCTCTTTCCTGTTGTGCAAATACATTTTTGTGGTCGCAAATTATATTTATAGGTGATTTCACATCGTGTTTAAGTATACAACGCCGCAAGGCGTGACAAGCCTCTGGTCGGAGTTTGAGTTGACCTGCTCCTCCTGCTATACGCCATTAAATTTTGTGTCAGCCATAGCAAGTTTGGAGTTTAATGCAATGTACCTTTCAAAAATTCCCCAAGTGTTAAACAATTTTAAATGTCGTCCTTCTCAACTTTTTTAGCTTCGAAATTTTTAATTACTAGGATTCGGCAGTTCGTGTCCTAAAATGCTATGAAATATGCATGAAAATATGCACTAAAACGTGAAAATATGACACTAAATATGCACTTAAAATATAATTTATATTTAATATTCTTCACTATAAACAAAGTAACAAAATTCAACCTAAAATTTATTGTTGCGAAGTAGAAGCCCCTGATTCGCTGTCCAAAAGAAGCGACGAATTGCAGTTGACAACAGTCACGTGACGGAGGTGGAACGCCTGTTTTCTCTGTAGATGGATTTCTGTCTTGAGAAACTGTTCTCTTCATCACAGGACGATATTGGCGCATACCTAAGTGATGGTAACTGGTTCGCAGTAAAAGGCAATTACATGTAAGTTAATTGTAGTGTTTCCATTTACAATGTCTCCAATTTTACATATCTGTTCATATCCCGGATTTTTACTTTCTCTACTACGTATAGTAAAGTAGAGGAAGTATTGTGTTCCACCCAAAAATTCGATGTCGAGAGTTCACCGGAAATATATGTTTTGAGGCCCCTGAATAAAAAAAATATCTGATGTGTTACACTCACATGAATTTCTGTACTCTTGTACTAACCATTGTTACAAACTCTTCTTCCTATATCTTCTTCGTGTTAGTTGAGATAAACATTTGTACAAATTATCTTATTGCTTATTGCCTTGTAGGTGCAACGGGAATATGAAAATACAGTTGGCTCTTAGCGATAGTCAAAACTTTTAAAGCTTTGAGATCCCGTTCTATTTGCACGGTTAACAAATAAAAAAGTGAACAACGATGTTCCATTTCACCAAAGTTTTAAGTTTTCCGAAACTGACACAAATAACAAGGAATATCTCCAACATGGTTGACTCTACAAAACGAATTATTCAGACATAAATTGTTTTAGCAAGATCTACATTTGTTGTATAGTAAGAGTTTGTCTATTTCTTACGGTTTACGAGTTATTCAAAAGTCATCCAGGTTAAACAGAGCTACATAGGCTATAGCCAGAAAATTCAAAATGTACATTTCATTTGTCATCAGATATCTTAACCACATGGCATTTTAATCAAAATCGTTAGAGCCATTTTCAAGAAAATCAAAATTTTCGAAAAATTTTCCATGTAAAGGGTAGTTTAGGGTGGGGCTATTTTCTTCAAAATCTTCGTGTTGCATCCTTAAAGACAGACATAAATACCAACTTTGGTTTTTATCCGACTTTTCGTTTTTGAGTTATGCTGTTCACAGATTGGCACACACACACACACACACACACACACACACACACACACACACACACACACTCGCACACACACACTCGTGCGCGCGCGGACCTTTTTCTAAAAATGTATTTTTTTTTCAGTTCAGAGGGTCTCAAAACATGTATTTCCGGTGAAATCACTACATCGAATTTTTGGGTGGAACAATACTTCCTCTACTTACCAGTAGAGAAAGTAAAAAGCATTTTTAGAAAAAGGTTCGTGTGAGTATGTCTGTATGTGACACGAAGATTTTGAAGAAAATTTCTCCTCCCTAAACTATCCTCTACATGGAAAATTTTTCGAAAATTTTGATTTTCTTGAGAATGGTTCTAACGATTTTGATTAAAATGCCATATGTTTGAGATATTTTTATTGCGAATGAAATGTATGGTATATCTTGAATTTTCTGACTATATTAGCCCATGAAGTCCTATTTACTCTAGAAGACTTTTGCATAACTGGTAAACCGTAAGAGATAGATCAAATGTTATTATAGAGAAAATGTAGATCTTGCTAAAACACGCAACATAAAATGGCTCCTGCTTGTTAAGGGAACCAACTATTACAGTTGTAATAAATCTACCTTCAGAATCCCTTGTTTCAGACAACCAATAAATTCATTTTCCAGTTTATCTCGCATTACTGATACTGCATAAGTTAACATAAGTTTTTCGTAATGCCCTTTCGTCATGTACACGATGTCTGTTGCATTTATGAAGAAAATTTCTGACATTAGGATTAGCAGTTTCCAAAGCTGTATGCCTGGTGCTAGAAATGCGCCACATAAATCGGAAGAAAATTGATCTAATACTTTGTTCCCTAAACATTGCCCCAATTGTTTTTGCTTAGGCTCTTCTTTTTTCCGCTTTTCCCGATGTGTTTATAAGCAGCTCAGTTCGGAGTTGTAATATTTCTAATCTTGCATGAAAAAAACAAAACGATTTTATGCCACAAAACATTAAAATTATAAAAATATGATGCTTTTATTAGAAAAGCCAAAATATGCATTTATATGCAACATCAAATTGCGTTTACTAAGCTTATAAACTGACGATTGGTGCACATCAATTATCAGAATTGTAATTAAAAGAGGAAAAAAAATATGCAAATGCATGAATTTCCGGGCTCTATTAATTACTTACAGTGCTCCATGTGTCAAAATGTTTGATCGATTAACTTCTAATTTTCAGCAAAACTTCATGAATAATTACTAAGAGACTCATTAGGCGTTGTAAGAGGCAAAATAAAATAGTTCATAGGGTATAAAAATCGTTTTTGAGATTTATTAAGGCAATGTATCTGTAAAAGTGGATGAAAATTTAGGGGAAAAAGGGTAATGCATTCCATTCAAAAATTCCCTATCGAGATTTGATATAAAATATGTTTCGATAGTAGAGAACTTTCTGGTTGTGGTTGTAGTTACCATATTGTCCGGGTAACGTGATTCACTGCATCTACGTTGAATCGCTTTATCAGGAACTACTTACCTCAATTTTTTTTTTCTTTACCTGATTACTCTCCCCTTATATGGGACTTACACCCCCAGGACTTACACGCTAGCCTAGGGTCAGACGCCTGTCGTGGAGCAGAGGGACCTATGGACCGGACAGAGTGAAGACCTGGAAATGGGTGGTCAACCAAGCACCAGGTATGATAGTGAGGAAGAGGATATGAAATGCAGACGAAATGGATGATTGGAAGGCTGATAATGGTGCAATTGGCGGAATGAATAGTGGAGGAAACCGGAGAACCCGGAGAAAACCTGCCCAGATGCCGCTTCGTCGACCACGAATACCACATGCGGGTCCCGCCTAGGTGGTCTAACCACTCAGCCACGGCGCCGCCATTATACTTCCAGACTCAGGGAAGGGTGAGGAATAATCCTGGCTGGAGAAATATTCCTACCCCCTGCGGGAATCGAACCCGGGACCCCTTGCACAGCAGGTAGGTGCTAGGGGCCAGCCCTACCTTAATTCGTTAGGTAGTATCTATTTCGTGGCAAGAGTTCGTGATGACGTAGATCTAAAACACCATCTGGAGCTACTCTTTCAACATATCAACAAGGCATCAAGAAAACACAGTTCTTGTGTTAACAATGCTGGAATACTAACGTTGCGTGTCATACTTATTAAATATAGATAGTAGATCCATTTGTGAACTGCACACCCCCTTACTTCTCCGTAGAACAGAACACCCCACAGAGGTTTTCTCGTCAGAGGCCTATAACAGTTGAGTATTTATACTCAATGCTCTCATTTGGAACCTTTGATTTACTATATCGCCAATATTTTGTCACGTTTTGAAACATACCTGAATACAAAGTATTTTAAAATGTGGTTTTAAAAGTAAAAAGTGTTTTAAAATTCGAATTTAGGGAATTTTGTATTTTGGTATTTTTCAATTTTATGTAAATTAGGCTATAAAAACATAGTAAAATTCACGTAACCATAAATTGTAAATTTAGGATTGAAGGATGTCCACTTGTCAATAATTAGTTAAAGATGTATTAGGAAATACAATTTATATGTAATTAGCAGACTTGGGGGAAATTTTCAATGGTAATGATCTCAGCGTCAGCATAACTGAACTATGGAACTTTTACGTCACAGGGGAGTAGGTCGTATGCGAGGGTGTGCAGTCTCTTCCAATGACAAAGTGGAACGGTGGCGTGAAGTGCACGGTGCGTTATTGACAGTGACGTTGCTACTTCTTTTGTTTACATGCCAATCACAACATCCCCCGCACTCTACGGTCGATGCGTAGTGAACCTAACCTCCATGTGAGAGTTTCTCCCATGTCTTGTAATTATTGGGGAACGAACCTTCATACAGATTAAAAAAAAAGTTGCGGGGTTTGGACTATAGGAAGTGGGAGGGGATCAGTCTATCACATAATCACAACACACAGGAGGCCAGGTACAGTCGACGCACAAACGTTGTATATATCGTTTTTGCATAACCTACGTTCAATGCTGTCACCATTTACAGCAAAATATTCCCTCCAAATTCGTGTAAATTTTGGAGAACTTGTGCTTCTGTCAAATGGAACATTCCTATTCATTTTTTGTGTGTTAGGCGTGTAAAGAGAACAGAATTTGAAAGCTTTAAAAGATTTGACTATCGCTCGAAGCCTACTGTATTCCCGTATTCCTTTTGCAAGTGCAAGAAAACGAGCAATAAGATAAGTTCTGCAAATGTTTATCTCAACTAACACGAAGAAGATATAGGAATAAGAGTTTGTAAGAATGGTTAGTACAAGAGTAGAGAAAGTCATGTGAGTGCAACACGTCAGATTTTTAATTTCAGTGATAATAAAGTTTGACACGGCCTCTATTATATTATTTTGTATATCACTGGACACCCCAGAAAAGACAGTCGAGTTTTCTAAATGATGCCGAAATGTGTCATCCTTTTTTACAAATACTGCAAGGAGTTCTTTATAATTTCCTCGGTTTTCAGAATGCTCTACCTCGACACAGCTTCAATTAAATTCCCTGTTGTATATCTATTGTGTTTTACCATTTCATTGTGTTATTCTATGCTCTTTTTATAAGCTTCGCTAAGGACAAACTCAATGCGACTTTTGCTAAATTTAACTTAGTTTTCAATAACTCCGTGTGCAGAAGACAACTCATGCCTCCGTTTCAATGGCCTAAAGCATGAGTTTTTCTCGGAGGAAAACAAAAGACACGGCCAGCAATAAAGCCTATTTGTTTTTAAGCACCCACACAACCAAGGTCCTCGTACCAACAATGTTTGAACCGCCTTACTACTTTTTTATTCTTTGACCAAACTTGTGAGAGTAGGAGTAGACCCACCTTGTTTAATGATGCCTTGTTGTTTATGGTTAAAACTTCTCACTGAAAACAAGTCTTCAATTACACAATTACTGCTGAAGCACTTCACGGATTCATCATTTGGCACTTATATCCTATCACGTCAAAATAATTATTCACGTTCACGTTGAAAACAGCACTCGAGGTGAAACTAGCTATTAGACTATTGCTATAAACACTTTCCACAGAGAAAGTAGTGGGAACATCCCCTCCTAATATTGGGGCAACAGAAGGGCGGGGTCTTTGCCGCGCTTTCTTTCATCTAGCGAAAGGTTTGAATGTGTCTAAGAATGGCAACAGGAAGGAAAAAAGATTCCGTTCTAAGATGTTTCCGGATTTCCCCTCTCACCCCCTCAACCAATCCTATAGCAGCGCGGTCTCATGCCTATATTCTGTGGGGAATAAGTTGGCAGCCAGCATGTAGAAAGAGAAAGCAGTACTCACCCTCTCGCTCGCACGCAGTGTTGTGACGATCCTCTCCTGCTAACTAGGCAATGCTGAGTGAGAGGTGTCACAGTGAAAGAGATATGACAACAAGAACGATTTTGACCGGGAAAGCTATTCCCTTAATAAGTGTTCTACATTGTAATCCAGGGAGCGGACTCAGGTCATTTCCAACCAATATCTTTATCTCTTTCTGCCAACTTATTCTGAGCAGACTCTACTATGTCCACTGGAATGATGTGGAAACGGAACAAGACCAGTGCAGTGGCGAACTATCACGGTAATTCAGGGGCGCACTGTATGGTGACGAGATTTAAGCCTTACAAACTGTCATTTGCCAGAGTTACTTGACATTCTAACATTATTCATGATTCTATGGTGTTTCTAATGACAACAATGGAGTCATTCACGCCTCACCACTGAGTGCAACAGTAATATCTCATAGGCAAATGAGAATCTTCGATTGTTGTAAAATTAAGTAGCAATGTTGACGGTGAGTGATAGCTAGGCGGTAGTTCTGTTAACTAACGTTTGCATCATTTCCTTGGTGGTTTACAGACCTACAGAAATGTTTGTTGTGATGGATTATCGGCAGCGCAGCAGAAAAGAAACGCTTGGATTATTATTACGGAACAGTTGTTTTTTAACCATATAGCCTGGACACATTAGGAAGTAGCAGATATAAGTCAACTATTGAATAGTTACCCACTGCGTGGGTGTGTGTGTCTGTGGACAAAATTACTTAAAAACGAAAATTCAGTTAAAAACCAAAGTTGGACTTAAGTTTAATGTCTTTCAAGAATGCTACACGAAAAGTTTGAAGAAAATTGCTCCACCCTAAACTACCCTTTACATGGTACATTTTTCGAAAACGAATTTCTCGAAAATGGTTCCAACGATAATGATTAAAATACCATATGTTTAAGATATTTTTATGAGAAATGCCTATGTAGTCCTGTTTACTCTGGATGACTTTTCATAACAGGTAAACCGTAAGACACAGACAAAATCTTACTGTATAAGAACTGTAGATCTTGCTAAAACACACAATTTGTGTACAAATCCATTTTTTAAAGAGTGAACCATTTCGGAGATATTCCTCGTTATCTGTGTGAGCTTTGGAAAACTTAAACTTTCGTCAAATGGAACATCGTTATTCATTTTTTATATGTTAGTCATGCAAAGAGAACGGAATCTCAAAGCTTTAGAAGGTTTGAGTATCGCACAAAGTCTACTGTATTCCCATATTCCCATTGCACGTGCTAGAAAACGAGCAATAAGACGTAAGCATAGTTAGTACAAGAGTAGAGTTAGTGATGGGAGTGTTACACATGAGATTATTTTTCCATTGCTGTAATGTGTGCTTGGTTTGGTAGCAGATAGATTCCTTTAGAAAGGCAAGGCAGCAGGGGATCTGGAGCCCTGCTACAGTGAGTGAGTGAGTGAGAGATAAGGTAGGCCATTATTGTCGCCCATGTACCTACAACAAATTAACTGTACAAAGTGTTAACTTGATGACAGTATCTTGGTGGAGAGCAGCACTTAAAGCTGTCACGGTTTTGGATCTCGTGCAAACTTGCTGGCACATCCTGTGCGCTCTCTAACAGCCTGGCGTTTCTAGTCCCAGCATTACGTCCCTTCTTTTTACCTTCCATACCACGTAAAACATCACCCAAAAACTCAATGTCAACATTTCACGTTTTCAGAATCATGACTTTCTCTACTCTTGTACTAACCATTCTTACAAACTCTTATTCCTATATCTTCTTTGTGTTAATTGAGATAAACATTTGCAGAAATTATCTTATTGTTTATTTCCTTGGGACTATCGGAATGCAGTAGGCTTTGTACGATATTAAATTCTTTGAAATTTCGTTCTCTTTGTACGGTTAACATATAAGAAAATGAACAACGTTGTTGCATTTCGCTAAAGTTCTAAGTTTTCCGAAACTCACACACATAACAAGGAATATCTCCGAAATGGTTCACCCTACAAGAAAATTTATTCGGACGTAAATTGTGTATTTTAGCAAGATCTACAGTTTTTGTATAGTATGATTTGGTCTATCTCTAACGGTTTACCAGTTGTGCAAAAGTCGTCCAGAGAAAATACGACTACAGGGGCTATAGCCAGAAAATTCAAGATATACATTTCATTTGTCATAAAAATAGCTCAAACATATGACATTTTAATCAAAATCGTTAGAGCCATTTTCAAGAAAATCAAAATTTTCGAAAAATTTTCCATGTAAAGGGTAGTTTAGGGTAGGACTATTTTCTTCAAAATCTTCGTGCCACATCCTTGAAAGACATTAAACTTAAATACCAACTTTGGTTTTTAACCGACTTTTCGTTTTTGAGTTATGCTGTCCACAGACTGACAGACAGACACACAGACACCCATACACGGACCTTTTTCTAAAAATTACCTTTTTTTGGATTCAGGGGGCCTCAAACACATTTCCGGTGAAATCTCGACATCGAATTTTTGGGTGGAATGCAATACTTCCTCTACTTACCAGTAGATAAAGTAAAAACAACACAATTACAATTTACTCTCCATTCACGAATATAAATGTAATAATGTGAGCGGGATTCTTATCACATATGTAGTCTACCTCGGTACATACCTTGGGTCAAGCGCACAATACCAGTTTCCTTCAGTTGACGACAGATGCCGCTGACTCAAACATTGTTTTGAAACATACTGCTGCACAGTGGCGAGAGCTCGAATCATAGTGTTTAGGAAAGCTTAATTTTAATGACATTAAAACTATATGTATTACAAAACTATAATGAACACAGATTTTGCAGTGAGTTTAAGGAAAATTACAGGGAATGTAATAGATTTATCCAGTGACGCGACGCTGCTGGTAACCATTAATGTAATGTATCTGCGACTGTTACGCGAAAATAGTTGTTGATCATGCCCCTAATACGTACATATAAACAGGCTCTAGAAATAAATTGAAGAAAGCATTGGAATTCGATGTGATTTTATACGAGTGCAGGTGCGCCAAGTCTGCACCAGCGTTTGTATATTGAGCGATTTCTACGTGGAATTCACACTCTAGGGGTGATTTTTTGTTTTATTATTTCAAGGCAGGCTGCTGGGATCTCGCCGTAAGCGGCTTAGTTACGTCACGAGGTGTGATCGTAAACAAACAACACTCGCTGATGAGAACGCCTCCAAGATGGCAGCCCTTGCCTGTTTTATGTGCTCGTATCATGAGCTTGCTTTGCTGATAACAGTAATTAATTCCTGTCATAAGATAGTGTTCCTTATTCCTAGAAACGGCTACTTAGTTTGAGGCAGAGAGAGGCAGAAATGATTATCAACACATTTCACACCAATGAGTAACAACAAAAGGTTTCGAAATCGACCTGAAAAGATAAAATGCATGTGACATACAGGTTGTGCGTAAAGTCTCTCACTGATTTCAACTTACTGTCTTCTGCTTTACATTTGACATCAATTGCGCTACTCTGGTTACTCAAGTGTTGTTATTGTGCTACTCTAATGGTTAACATGCGGCGTGTCAAAGCCGAGTGAGAAGATGAAGTTATTCAGTGTCACGGAAAACAACGTTGTCACGTTTTCTCCAAGTAAGCGTTTGCACTCCACACGTGGACGTTTATTCCTTAGAACACCAGTGTCACGAGAAACTAACAAAATGTGGGAGAAAGAGGGGAGATGTTGCAACGCTGTTTTTCACTCCACGTCATTTGTGATTTCATTGGCTGAAGTGACATGCCCATTGGTACATTGTGGAACATCAGCGACTTCCGAGAACAAACAGTACATGCGGTAGGTGTTATCTGAGAGGCTGCAGACGATCAAGGTAAAGCGCACGTTAACCATTAGTAGGACAATAATACTCGTAGTGAAGTATTACAGTGAGCGCAGAACTTCTGGAATTGTGACCTTAATTGCCGAACCTAGGAAGAGGTTACATTTAGCTTACTCGGATTAAGCAGTATGATACCTTTGCTGACTCTCAGGCGGCGCCGTGGCCGAGCGGTTAGCGCGCTCGCCTACCACCTAGGTGGCCCGGGTTCGATCCCAGGGACCCGCATGTGGTATTCGTGGTGGACGAAGCGGCGTCAGGGCGGGTTTTCTCCGGGTACTCCGGTTTCCACCGCCATCACATTCCACCGGTGCTCCATCTTCATTCCATGTGTCATCAGTGTCACCGCCTGCGGTGCCGCAGTAGTGAAAGCGGGCGTTAAACACAACAACAACAACAACTGACTCTCAGCGAGCAACACGTACTATTATTGTAAAGGCGACCTGCGTTGTATCCCAGGGGACCGCAAGTGGATTAGTGGTGGACAAAGCGGCATCTGGGTGTTTTCTCCGGGTTCTCCGATTACCCCCGACATTCATTCCATCATCGCGTTTCCTTTTATCCATTTCAACCTTATTTCATATTACGTCCTTCCTCACTGACTTCGGACTGATCACCCATCCTGGCCAATCCAGGGTCTGCTGATCGACAGGCATCTGACACAGGCGTCCATGGGGTGTAAGTCATCGTACATGAAGAGTTCTTTGGAAACTATTTCCAGGTAATTCAAAATGTAATTTCGACATGAAAATATCTTAAACATATGGCATTTTAATCGAAGTTTTTAGGGCCGTTTGAAGGAGTCTCTTCCGGCTGGTATCTCCCGTCTCCAGTAAGAAGGGAATCTTCTGCTCGTCGTCACTTTGAAGGGTCGGTATGATGAATTCTTTTCTCGTATAAAAGATCCGGCTAACTCTTTCGATGAACTGCGATGACTCTTTCTCTCCTATCTCGGTCGTGGTACGGGTATGAAGTATGTTCACAATTTACAGCTAATAATTTTCCTTGAGACGCGACCCCCGTGAAAATTATATGTTACGTCGATGTATTAACTTTTAGTCTTTCTAATGAGATAGTCTTCTTTGCTCTGGAGGCCACAATTGAAATAATATTAGTGTATTTATTATCACAATTTTATTCGTTAATATATATATATATAACATTTACAATGAAGACAAAAGATAATCGCACTAGGCCAACTGCAAACGATATAATGCAAACAATCAAACAATGGGAAACAAAACACTCCAACACAACACCTACCATAACTAATAATACTGCATCAAATGCCCCTCATCACAGTATATGCAACTAATTCTATTTTGGGAAAATTGTTTTCAGCCATACAATGTTGCATGTACTGTGATGATCTCCCCACAACAATGTAATTGTACAACAATATAACAACTGTGTTGAAAAACATGTCATCGTTGAATACAAAAATATTTTCTCTTGACAATGTTTCGATTTTTGGCAACTTTCAGGGGTTCTATGCCCCTCCCCACTAAAATTTGTTTTATGATTTTTCTTATAATTGATTGTCACGTCACTTTGCCATATCTATTTCGGCATCTCGGTAGGGCTTAAGCATAGTCTTGTGGTACTTGCCTACCTTTTTGCCGTTACTACCCTCAAGTCCATATGTATGATCTCCAAATTTCTCCGATATCCTGAATGGTCCTTTATTGAATTTGGAATGGGCCGGCTTTTATGGGAGTAAGGGGTAGCGTTTTCCACTTTAAAGATGTGGGTGTACTTGTTGCACAGACCGGGTTTCGAACTGAATACTTCTCGGTTCTTGATTAAGCACGCTCTCAGTTGATTCTTTTGTTCTTCATTTATATTGTGCGCATTATTCACTTTTTCGTTCAGCGTAGCCATAAAAGATTCTTCTTCTTTCTTTTTATCATCTCTGACGACATCCAATCTGTATACTCCGCAATCATCTCGCAGATGGTGATTCTCTCCTCGAACTCCGCGAACATTATTATTAAACAAATCAATTTCGACGTATTTTTGTATATCATCGCAGTCGTCTTCTTCATTTGCACTTACTTTTTCGTCGTCGTACAATATAACATTCTCTACAAAAAATCTTCCATTATTAACATCGTCGAAATCCTCGTTCGCTTCAATATTTTCACCTTCTAACAGTCTCACTATTCGAGTGTTTTCACCATCTTTAACGCGTAGTTCATGCTCTTCGAAATCGATGATTGCTTGCCAGTGATAAAGTAAGTCGTTTCCAATAATAATTTCTCTTGCCAAACGCTGAATAACTAATGCGACAAAATCAAATTTCCAACCATTTACATGTGCTTTAACTAACATTTGATATTTCACCCGATCTCTCTTTTTACCGATCGCTGTACTACAATACACATTGTTTACGTGCAAGTACTCTATCTTGTTTGAGGATAATAATTCCTGGAATAATTCCTCTGAAATTACCGATGAGCTTGCCCCAGTATCTATTAACACAGTGAAGCTACGGTCCCATATATTTAACTCAATTTGAGGTGGATTGACTAACTCTTTATTGGACTTTACTGGGTTAATTTTGTTGTCGGTGATTAAATTTACGTGAATTTTGCCCTGTGCCTGCACCATCAAATCATTTTCCAAGGCATAAAATGATTTCGGAATTAATTTCCCTGATTCTCATTCGTTTGATTGTTACTTGTTGATATCGTGCCAGTATTTGTTTCTTGATTCTGTGTTCTAGGAAAGTCGCGATCATTCCTGCGTTCGACGCTTTCCTCCTCGAACCTAGGCACTTGGGTTACATTTTCCTGATAATTTGTACTATGATTTCTCGGATCGTAGCTTCCATTCCACCTACGATTGTAATTTCTGTAAAACCGGATGTGATTAATTTGACTGGTTCTTCCACGCCCTCTGGTATCGCCACCATAATCATGATTACGTCTCTCGTATCGCGGATTTTGTCTGTCTCGCGGTATAGGACCTCTGTAATTCGATCTTACATCAGGACGTCTATTTGTTCTGTAGTTTTCACCATTATTTTGGTGTGTTTCATCTTTCACACCATTTCCCTGGTTCTCATTCGTTGTTGGAAAATTATTTCTAAGACGTTCTAATTGCGTTCCTTGATTCCTACCTTGGCCACCTACAGCGCGCTGTCCATTTTCATATCGCTGACTGGAGTTAGTCTCTTGGTAATTATTCTGTGCCTCGAACTCTGCCAATAATTCAATTACGTCCGAAAAATCAACCGGTTTCGCCACGATCAGATTATTTCTTATGTGCGGTGGATAATGGCGAATAAGTGCTTCAATAACCTCCTGTTCACTCAACTGAGGTTGGAGTAGTTTCGATTTGTTCGCCAGTTTCAAAAAATACTCCATCATTGAAATACCACGTTTACTGTCATAATGTCCGGTAGCCAGTTCGACTTTAATCTGGTTTTGACGTCCCGGTCCCCAAAATCTATTTATAAAAAGGTTTCGAAACATACTATATGTTTCGTGAGACGCCAAAGTTAGTCTTAACCATTCCAATGCGTTTTTCTTAAGACAGCGTTTAACCACCATCATTCGTATCTCGTTCGGAATTCGTTTGATCCTAAAATAATCCTCCAGTTCTTTTATGAAAATTTTTGGATTGTCACCGGCTTCTTCGTCAAATGACGGAGGGGTTAGGTCATGGAACAAGTGACTAGCGTGACAATTATGGTTTTGACTAGGGGAGTGCATTGGCATAGCTAAATCATTCTCCTGAAAGTCCGCCATATTACTGTTATTGTCAAGTGCATCAGTATTGGTCATATTTTTGCATTCACTCACAAATTGATCATGATTGTCATTAACTCTATCAGCCTGTAGAGCAATCACAACTTGGGAAAGCCTTCCTGTAAATTCTTTTTCCTTTGTAACCGTTTCATTTATTCTATTTACATTTACATTGGCTTCCTCCTTTACTTTATTCAATTCTTCTCGCTGTGACTGCATCTCAGCGCTTATACCCTTTACAACATTTTCTAAACTATCAATTTTTACATCAATGTCATTTTGTTTTGACCTAATTCCATCTTGACACATTTTACAACTCTGTTCTACCAGGACTATCTCTGTTCTCAATTCATCTCCTACCTTTGCAATTTTTGCATTCTGTTCTGCTAGTTTTTCATCAAATTCTTTACTTAATTCAGCTTTCATTTCTACCACTGTCTTCTCCTGTCCTAACTTAACTTCATTTATCAATTCTCCTAGCCTAGCTATTTCTACTGTGTTTGATTCCTGTCCTAATTTTATCACGCTTACTAACTCACCTAATTTAGCTATATCATTGTTACTTGATTCAATTCTTTCTGTACATTCCTTCTTACATAATTCAATTTCTTGTGACAATTTATTTATATTTCTGGCATTATCCTCCTTCAAATCTGCTACATTTCTAACACTATCCTCTCTTAGTTTTGCTACATCTGCTTTTAGTTCTGTTACATTTCTAACACTATCCTCTCTTAGTTTTGCTACATCTGCTTTTAGTTCTGTTACATTTCTAACAAAATCTGCTTTTATATCTGCTGTATTTTTGTTCATCGCTTCCAATATTTCTTTCAATCCTATTTCAGATTCCTTACATACTACATTCTTTCTACCTTCTACTGATAACTTATCACTCACTTCCCTCTCTACACTATCATTATCTTTCTCAACTTTTTCCATCTTCTGTACAATTTTCTTATTGCGTAGTATCATAAATTAGTACTAGTCTTACTTGAATTCTGGAGCACAAGAAAAAGGATACTCCGTCAAAATGTCTTCTTTTCACTCTTTGTCCAGGTACATATTTTTACTCTATACGCCTGTATTCGAGCCGTCGCGCGCCTGGGCGCCAGTATGAAGGGGTCTCTTCCGGCTGGTATCTCCCGTCTCCAGTAAGAAGGGAATCTTCTGCTCGTCGTCACTTTGAAGGGTCGGTATGATGAATTCTTTTCTCGTATAAAAGATCCGGCTAACTCTTTCGATGAACTGCGATGACTCTTTCTCTCCTATCTCGGTCGTGGTACGGGTATGAAGTATGTTCACAATTTACAGCTGATAATTTTCCTTGAGACGCGACCCCCGTGAAAATTATGTTACGTCGATGTATTAACTTTTAGTCTTTCTAATGAGATAGTCTTCTTTGCTCTGGAGGCCACAATTGAAATAATATTAGTGTATTTATTATCACAATTTTATTCGTTAATATATATAACATTTACAATGAAGACAAAAGATAATCGCACTAGGCCAACTGCAAACGATATAATGCAAACAATCAAACAATGGGAAACAAAACACTCCAACACAACACCTACCATAACTAATAATACTGCATCACGTTTTCGAGAAAATGAAACCGTTTGAAAACTTTTCCATGTAAAGGGTAGTTTAGAGTATGACGATTTTCTCGTGTCGCGTCCTTGGAAGTTAAACTTCGGTACCAATTTTGGTATATAATGCAGTTTTCTTTTTTACTTTCTCTACTGGCACATAGGGAAAGAAAGTATTGTATTCTACCCAAAAATTCGATGTCGATATTTCACCGGCAATATATGTTGTGAGACTCCTCTGAATTAAAAAAAAAAAAAAAAAAAAAAAAAGCATTTTTAGAAAAAGGTCAGCGCGCGCGCGTGTCTCAGTCTGTGGACAGCATAACTCAAAAACGAAAAGTATGTTAAAAACCAAAGTTGCTATTTAAGTTTAATGTCTGTGAAGGATGCGACACGAATATTTTGAAGAAAACAGCCCCACCCTAAACTACCCTTTACATGGAAAATTTTTCGAAAATTTTTATTTTCTTGAAAATGGCTCTAAACGATTTTGATTAAAATGTCATATCTTTAAGATATTTGTATGACAAATGAAATGTATATTTTGCATTTTTTGGCTATAGTGCATGTAGTCCTGTTTACTCTGGATGTCTTTTGAATAACTCGTAAACCGTAAGAGATAGACAAATTCTTAATATACAAAATATGTAGATCTCACTAAAACACACAATTTATGTCTCAATAAATTTTTTGGTAAAGTCAATCATTTCGGAGATATTCCTTGTTATTTCTGTCAGTTTCGGAAAACAACTTTCTTGAAATGGAATATCGTTGTTGATTTTTTTATATGTTAAGCGTGCAAAGAGAACGGGATCTCAAAGCTTTAAAAAATTGACTGTCGCTCAAAGCCTACTGTATTCTAATATTCCCCTTGCACCTAATTTGTACAAATGTTTATCGCAACTAACTCGAGGAAGATATAGGAATAAGAGTTTGTAAGAATGGTTAGTACAAGAGTAGAGAAAGTCATGTGAGTGCAACACATCAGATTTTTTAGTTCACTGACACACACGCATATAGTACCCTTCTCTAAGGATATTTTTGTTCGAATTCAGGGGACCTCAAAACGTGTATTTCTCGGTATCGCTTTCGTGGGTGAATGCGGTACCTTTCCTTGATCCATATCAAGCGCTTCCCAAAATAGTAGCGCAACTTTTTCTGCAGAGTTGTTACTTGAGAAGTTCCAAAAGGACTCGCCCAAAGTGATAGATGTTGCCGTTGTTGTAAAGGCCTCCTGTATATAATATTGGTATGATTGCACTTGTGGTGTCACGTATAAATGCCCACTTTGTCACAATTGTTTGCAGTAAAGCGGATGTTAATGGATACAGTTGGAAGATGAGCGATACGCCGAAGATGCAGCGATGGCCACTTGCCAAACTGCGGGGCGCGATAGAGGACAGCATTAGTATTCCGCTACGTCGCTTTAATTGCTACAATACTGGATACACAGCCATTGCACCGCGTTCTCTGCACGTAGGGATAATGTGCACCAAAAGGCATGTTAGCTTTCTACTTTCCCTTCTTGGTAACTTTGTTACTTTCTCTACTACGTGTAGTAAAGTAGAGCTATTCGGTGTCGAGATGTCACCGGAAATATATTTTAAGGGCCCCTGAATAAAAAAGAAAAGCATTTTTAGAAAAAGGTCCGTGTGTATGTGTGTGTGTGTGCGCGCGCACGTCAATCAGTGGGCAACATAGCTCAAAAAGGAAAAGTCGGTTAATAACCAAAGTTGGTACGCAACATGAAGATTTTGAAGAAAATTGCTTCATCCTAAACGTTTTACATGGAAAATTTTTGATCATTTCAATGTTCTTGAAAATGGCTCTTAACGATTTTTATGACAAATGAAATGTATACCTTGAATTTTATGGCTATAGCTCCTGTAGTCGTATTTACTCTGGACGACTTTTGCATAACTGGTAAACCGTTAGAGATAGACAAAATCTTACTACACAAAAAAATGTAGATTTTGCTATAATATTCAATTTATGTCTAAATAAATGTTTTTGTAGAGTGAACCATTTCGGAGATATTCCTTGTTATTTGTGTGAGTTTTGGAGAACTTAAAACTTCTGTGAAATGGAACATCGTTATTCATATTTATATGTAGACCGTGCAAAGAGAACGGAACTTGAAAGCTTTAAAAGATTTGACTATCGCTCAAAGCCTACTGTATTCTAATATTCCCCTTGTACCTACAAGGAAATAAGCAATAAGATAATTTCTGCAAATGTTTATCTCAACTAACAAGAAGAAGATACAGGAATATGATTGGTTAGTACAAGAGTAGAGAAAGTCATGTGAGTGCACGCAACACATCAGATTGTTTTGCTTACTTACCGAGCAGGATGGCTTAGGCCAGAGGAGACTCTTCGAGTGGTTTGACATCTCACACAGTGAATTCGTCTTCAGTGACTAACGATTTTGATTAAAGCAGTTTATTTTTAAGATATTCAGACGAGAAATCAAAGTATATCTTGAAATTTCTGCAAGTGCTCTTCATTGAAAAGGCAGTTTTGTAATCTTGATAAACGGTTAAATATTAAGAGAGAGAGCAAAAAAAGTTAGCAGTATATAAAAACGTAAATCTGTTTAGAACGCACCACCTATTGCAAGTGGATCGTCTCCTTCGCGCGGTGGGTTCGATTCCCGGCATTGGCGTGTGGATTTTCTTCCTCTGGGAGACCTGCTCCGGGGTGCACTCAGCCCGTTAGGTTCCAGAGGTGCTATTGATTGAGAAGTAGCGGCCTTGGTAGCGAAGACGCAATGCCGGCCGGGAAGGACCGGGGCGCTGACCACGTCGCATCTCCAGTACTGCACCCCACCTGTGGTGGACAGAGGAGGGGTATGCAGCGTCCGGGCGGTAAGCCTTGGCCCGGAAGAGCTGTTGCATCGCGGGGTTAGTTTAATGACTTATTTCAAGTAATTTTTTCCTGTGGCATTAGCCATTTTCTAGATATCCGTTATTATCGGTTTGAATTTTTACAGTGTTATCGCTGTTCGTTTATTTCTAGCGGTGCCATGGAAAGAGTATGGAATTTTAAGGCCACATATGTCGTACATTTTTAAATATTTGACTCTGTATACTTCTTACCACAACAGCGAAGAGTATAATGAAATGATTTCTGGGTTTATGAATTTGTAAGAATAGTTTATAGAACAGTGGGTAGAGAAACCCATGTGAGTGTGACGCTAATCGTGCCACGAAAGGGGGAGAGAAGGGAAAGGTGTTGCTACGATGAGGAACTGAACCGAACAAAAGCTGGTGAATTTGGCCAGCGTCTGGAAATAGAGGTGCTATGCATGTCAGCGGGCCTTGATGTTGCAATTTCTATTTATAGCCCTTGCTTTGGCATTGTACGGTATAAAGCAATCAGCGCTAGTCGCCTGGCGATCATTAACTTCACATTCACATCATGTCGTCACAAAGTGTCAAGTTATTCGCTTCTCCAGCTCCTTTGGGGGTAAGAAATTATGTTCCAGCGAGCGAGAGGTTTGTATTCTACAGATCACGGGTTCAACACCCGTCTACCATCCATTATAACACTCTCTGGTCAGGTAAGCATTCTTTTCATGCTCACTGACACTCCCGGAGGAAAGACAAAACATTCTGTACGTATTCTTGAACAAACTATTCTTTTACTATTCCACAAGCACAGACCTGAACCTGGTGTTCGTGTCTTTCATCGTTAATATGTGATGATACCAATTATTTTTTATTTTCATTAAATGTTTTCTTTTAGGTTGTATACAGGTATATAAAGTGTTACAGGTCAATATCTCTTAAAAGAACAGAAAAAACCAAATGCCAAGAATTCCATAACTTATAAGAGCAAGTGATATGGAAAATATTTTCGTGGGGCCCCATATGCGGTCCACGGGACCCAAACTCAGAATTTTAAATGAAACAATGGTAGTTTTTACTTTCCCTACTAGTAAGTGGAGAAAGTATTGTATTCCACCCAAAAATTCGATGTTGAGATTTCACCGAAAATATATCTATGTTTTGAGGCTCCCTGAATTAAAAAAAAAAAAAAAAAAAAAATGGCATTTGTAGAAAAAGGACTGTGTATCTGTCTGTGGACAGCATAATTCAAAAACGAAAAATCGGTTAAAAACAAAAGTTGGTATTTAAGTTCAATGTATTTCAAGGATGCGACACGAAGATTTTGAAGAAAATTTCTCCATCCATAACTGCCCTTTACGTGGAAAATTTTTCGAAAATTTTGATTTTCTTGAAAATGGCTCTTAACGATTTTAAGATGACATATTTAAGACAAATGAAATGTATGTTTTGAATTTTCTGGCTATAGCCTATGTAGTTCTGTTTACTCTGGATGACTTTTAAATAATTCGTAAACCGTAACGGATAGACCAAATCTTACTACACAAAAATTATAGATATCGCTAAAACACACAATGTGTGCCTAAATAAATATTTTTGTAGGGTGAACCATTTCGGAAATATTCCTTGTTATTTGTGTCAGTTTGGGAAAAATTGAACTTTCGTCAAATGCAACACCGTTGTTCATTTGTTATATGTTAACCGTGTAAGAATGGTTAGTACAAGAGTAGAGAAAGTCATGTGAGTGCAACACATCAGATTTTGTTATATTCTGGTTTTCCACAATAAACTAAGCTACTTTTATTAAAACACTTTTTTCATAAATTAATTTTTTTATTGAAAACATCTCGCCCATGAACTCGGGGAGAAAATAAAGTATAAAATGAAAGAACAAGTAAATGGATATAACATGCATTGTGGGCATTTGAAAACCCCAAATGAATGACAGCTATGCCTTTTCAGCAACATTGGTCGCTAAATCTTTGGCGTGAAGTTCTTAATAACTTTGTCATCGGTCGTTATTTCTTTGAAGACACAATTACTGGTGAGTCATGTTGCCATTCTCCCAACAATGAATCATCTCTCTTATTGAAAAATGTGACCTTGAGTGTGAGAACGGAAATGTGGCATCCACAGTATGGTCCTCTACCACATTTTGCAATATGCACCCGTCAACTTCTAAATGAGAAACTTGGTGATAGGTGGATAGGTCGTGCTGGACCTATTCTCTGGCTACTTTTTATGGGGATAAATAAAACGGAAAGTCACATTTAAGCCTTCAAAGAAGAGCCAATGATATACCCAGCTACTGCTGTCAGGAATTTCATCTCTTTTGCTTCAATTATTTTCCTATCTGCCCTATTTTAGTCCAGTTTTCACCGTTGCTGTGGCACCATCGTTACTTTATAAAATTTAGTTTGTTTCCTCTGACGTCTTATTCCTCAATGTTCTGTAAGTTGTTCCGTTCATTTGCTATATGATATATTAAAATCTACATGATTAAAACTAGAGACAAACTATTCTTACAAAACCTTATTCTTCTACCAATGGGTACAGGGGGAATAGAGGCTTAAGCGACACTGAAATCTTTTAAGAGCTGGTTGCTATGAAATGGCTTTAAAATTCCATTCTCTTGGCATGAGCAGGAGAAAAATACGAATAACCAATTTCCATTTCAGAAACTTGTAGTTGAAAATTCAAACAAATAAAAGGGGTATCTCAAAAAGGTTTGACAAATTGTATGCTTTAGCGGGAATGACATTTTTTGTGTAGTAAGATTCTGTCTTGCGGTTTACCAATTATATGGCATTCAGAATGATGTGAACTTATGAGACTATGTCCAGAAAATTCAAAATATACTTTTAATTTGTCATAGAAATATCTTAAACATATGTCATTTAAATCAAAATCGTTAGAGCCATTTTCAAGAAGATCAAAATTTTTGAAAAATTTTCCGTGTAAAGGGTAGTGTAAGGTGGAGCAGTTTTCTTCAAAATCTTCGTGTCGTATCCTTGAAAGACATTAAACTTAAATACCAAGTTTAACCGACTTCTAATTTTCGAGTTATGCTGTCCACAGACTGATTTTTCTCATTCAGAGCCTCAAAACATATTTCCAGTGAAATCTTGACATCGAGAATACAATACTTCCTTAACTTACCAGTAGCGAAAGTAAAAATAGTTATTTTATAAAGATTCTGTCCCCGCAGCAACACATTTAGGTGAATTGCCTTCTAAAATGTGTGTATATCTGAGCATAATTCAATTGGTATAGATACCCTTCGTGCAAAAGTAGTATGCAATATACATGTGTTAAGTATATAGCAGCATTCGATTTTGTCTCGTTTTCTTTTCTTTTTTTAAAAACTTCTCGATGCTGACATAAGGCAGTAATGTCATAAGACGATAAATTCCCAAATGGAGTGAGAGAAGTTATCTGGGAAGGTCAGATCGTCGAATAATATTTATCTGGATTATTTCATAAATAAAATATGAATTTAAATACTATATGACAAAGATTTGACCAGAAAATGTTACATTGTATAACAAGTAACTTAAAATATATTCATTTCGATTAGTGCAGCTCGACTTGCTCAGCACTGCCAACTGAGGAAAACGAAACCCAAGAGTACATTTCGATCTTCTCTTGTTATAACGGAAACTCAGTTTATAATTTCATATAAATCTCACCTTATTTTTAACAATAACAAATAGCCTTTCTTCTGGAAAAATACATAAAGTATTAACAGAACAATAAAATTGTTAAAAACACAACTGTCAAACTGAAATGAAGTGCTATTTTGATTGTTAGTCGATTGGAATGTGTAATAAATCATTTTTCAGCGATTTATGGGACACAGTTGGGGACTCTGGCCAACCAAATGAATGACCTAGTGATAATTCGTATATGATAATGTAACACATATGTCGCAATATAAAATATCTTCAGTACGAAGCGTAAGGTTTACTGTTTCGGACTTTGCTCGATCGCCTGTCTTCAGGGGTTCCTTGGACGTCGAGGTTCGCCTTGGAGCTTCTGTACGGTACGTCGGTGAAGCCGTTCTTGAAGCTCAGGAAAAGGCAGTCCACTGAGTCACCAACTTAACTTGTTTCAGATTACCTACAATAAAGACACAAAAATTAGTGTTTTCCCAGAAATGGTTAGAAACTTGACGAGCGCTTTTTATATATAGTTGTACATGTGAACTGAACTAAACACATGGGTTGATTTTTTTAATAGTGGCAACTATTTTTTATTGACATAGCGTTGACGTTTTTAGGCACACTTAAAAACCATCGGCCTGGGCCGGATTTGAACCCGCGACCTTGGACTTGAAGATTGTGTAATTTTCCTAACCACAGTAGGTGGCTGTAATAACTACTGAATGCAAAATATTTTTAATATAAACAAAATAGTTAATGAGAGTGTAAAAATTATTACTAACCGCGCAAGTGGAACGAACCCACCACTGCACGTGTTGTATCCAACAACCTGAATGAGGAGTGGCTATGACAAATGCAATCGCTACCCCTCCTCTCGTGCCCATGCCTGAATTAAAAGATCTGTCGTACAATAGTGAGTGCAAATCTACATCTTATTTTATAAATACTTAATTCGTCCGCTAAATCCCACTTTGCCTACTTGATAAATAAGTAGGTATTATTTAAAGCGGCGACATAGATTACCAGAAGTAAGAAGTTTCAACACGGTTCGCAGCGTGGGTAAATCAATATATTGCTACGCAGCCCATGTTTGTTACCTTTCGTTAATCTGTGGGGTTTAAGTGTTTCACTAGTGCTTCTGAATGTTCGTAAACACTTATCCAATTTGGAACAAGTCAGTGTAGAGCGGAGTTCATCTTGACAAAGTTACACTTTTGTTTTGACACAAAAAATGACCGTTTTAGCCGTAGTAAACACTTTGATTTCGTGTATCGTTTATTTGCGAGATGCTATTTGTTGTAAATCCTTGTTTCCCTTTGTAAATATACTCGCAATGGCGGTGCATACGTAGGGCGAAATCTTGCCTTACTTTTTGTCAAATATTTAATAAACGGTTTATATATGTTGGCTTAGAAATTTACTTCTCGGTTACTATGTGCTAATTTTGAAATATTTTATCTTTCAATCTGCATACTGTTCTTATGCAATTTATCTTTCGGTATCTATGTGTCCGTATAAAATTTATCTTTCGATATCTATGTGTTCGTATGAAATTTATCTTTCGTTATCTATATGTTCGTATGAAATTTATCGTTCGATATCTATGTGTTCGTATGAAATTTATCTTTCGGTATCTATGTGTCCGTGTAAAATTTATCTTTCGATATCTATGTGTTCGTATGAAATTTATCGTTCGATATCTATGTGTTCGTATGAAATTTATCTTTCGGTATCTATATGTTCGTATAAAATTTATCGTTCGGTATCTATGTGTTCGTATGAAATTTATCTTTCGATATCTATGTGTCCGTATAAAATTTATCTTTCGGTATCTATATGTTCGTATGAAATTTATCGTTCGGTATCTATGTGTTCGTATGAAATGTATCTTTCGATATCTATGTGTCCGTATAAAATTTATCTTTCGGTATCTATATGTTCGTATGAAATTTATCGTTCGGTATCTATGTGTTCGTATGAAATTTATCGTTCTGTATCTATGTGTTCGTATGAAAATTATCTTTCGATATCTATGTGTTCGTATGAAATTTATCTTTCGGTATCTATGTGTCCGTGTAAAATTTATCTTTCGATATCTGTGTGTTCGTATGAAATTTATCGTTCGATATCTATGTGTTCGTATGAAATTTATCTTTCGGTATCTATATGTTCGTATAAAATTTATCGTTCGGTATCTATGTGTTCGTATGAAATTTATCTTTCGATATCTATGTGTCCGTATAAAATTTATCTTTCGGTATCTATATGTTCGTATGAAATTTATCGTTCGGTATCTATGTGTTCGTATGAAATTTATCTTTCGGTATCTATGTGTTCGTATGAAATTTATCTTTCGGTATCTATGTGTCCGTATAAAATTTATCGTTCGGTATCTATGTGTTCGTATAAAATTTATCTTTCGGTATCTATGTGTCCGTATAAAATTTATCTTTCGGTATCTATGTGTCCGTATAAAATTTATCTTTCGGTATCTATGTGTTCGTAAGAAATTTATCTTTCGGTATCTATGTGTTCGTATGAAATTTATCTTTCGGTATCTATGTGTTCGTATGAAATTTATCTTTCTTTATGTGTTCGTATGAAATTTATCGTTCGGTATCTATGTGTTCGTATGAAATTTATCTTTCCGTATCTATGTGTTCGTATGAAATTTATCTTTCGGTATCTTAGTGTTCGTATGAAATTTATATTTCAGTATCTATGTATTCGTATGAAATTTATCTTTCGGTATCTATGTGTTCGTATGAAATTTATCTTTCTTTATGTGTTCGTATGAAATTTATCGTTCGGTATCTATGTGTTCGTATGAAATTTATCTTTCTTTATCTATGTGTTCGTATGAAATTTATCGTTCGGTATCTATATGTTCGTATGAAATTTATCTTTCGATATCTATGTGTTCGTATGAAATTTATCTTTCGGTATCTGTGTTCGTATGAAATTTATCGTTCGGTATCTATGTGTTCGTATGAAATTTATCTTTCGGTATCTATGTGTTCGTATGAAATTTATCTTTCGGTATCTATGTGTTCGTATGAAATTTATCTTTCTTTATCTATGTGTTCGTATGAAATTTATCTTTCGGTATCTATGTGTTCGTATGAAATTTATCTTTCGGTATCTATGTGTTCGTATGAAATTTATCTTTCGGTATCTATGTGTTCGTATGAAATTTATCTTTCGGTATCTATGTGTTCGTATCAAATTTATCTTTCGGTATCTATGTGTTCGTATGAAATTTATCTTTCGGTATCTATGTGTTCGTATGAAATTTATCTTTCTTTATGTGTTCGTATGAAATTTATCGTTTGGTATCTATGTGTTCGTATGAAATTTATCTTTCTTTATCTATGTGTTCGTATGAAATTTATCGTTCGGTATCTATGTGTTCGTATGAAATTTATCTTTCGGTATCTATGTGTTCGTATGAAATTTATCTTTCTTTATCTATGTGTTCGTATGAAATTTATCGTTCGGTATCTATGTGTTCGTATGAAATTTATCTTTCGGTATCTATGTGTTCGTATGAAATTTATCTTTCGGTATCTATGTGTTCGTATGAAATTTATCTTTCGGTATCTATGTGTTCGTATGAAATTTATCTTTCGGTATCTATGTGTTCGTATGAAATTTATCGTTCGGTATCTATGTGTTCGTATGAAATTTATCGTTCGGTATCTATATGTTCGTATGAAATTTATCTTTCGGTATCTATGTGTTCGTATGAAATTTATCGTTCGGTATCTATGTGTTCGTATGAAACTTATCTTTCGGTATCTATGTGTTCGTATGAAATTTATCTTTCGGTATCTATGTGTTCGTATGAAATTTATCTTTCTTTATCTATGTGTTAGTATGAATTTTATCTTTCGGTATCTATGTGTTCGTATGAAATTTATCTTTCGGTATCTATGTGTTCGTATGAAACTTATCTTTCGGTATCTATGTGTTCGTATGAAATTTATCTTTCGGTATCTATGTGTTCGTATGAAATTTATCTTTCTTTATCTATGTGTTCGTATGAAATTTATCTTTCTTTATCTATGTGTTCGTATGAAATTTATCGTTCGGTATCTATATGTTCGTATGAAATTTATCTTTCGGTATCTATGTGTTTGTATGAAATTTATCTTTCTTTATCTATGTGTTCGTATGAAATTTATCGTTCGGTATCTATATGTTCGTATGAAATTTATCTTTCGGTATATATATGTTCGTATGAAATTTATCTTTCGGTATCTATGTGTTCGTATGAAATTTCTCTTTCGGTATCTATGTGTTCGTATGAAATTTATCTTTCGGTATCTATGTGTTGGTATGAAATTTATCTTTCTTTATCTATGTGTTCGTATGAAATTTATCGTTCGGTATCTATATGTTCGTATGAAATTTATCTTTCGGTATATATATGTTCGTATGAAATTTATCTTTCGGTATCTATGTGTTCGTATGAAATTTATCTTTCGGTATCTATGTGTTCGTATGAAATTTATCTTTCTTTATCTATGTGTTCGTATGAAATTTATCGTTCGGTATCTATGTGTTCGTATGAAATTTATCTTTCGGTATCTATGTGTTCGTATGAAATTTATCTTTCGGTATCTATGTGTTCGTATGAAATTTATCTTTCTTTATCTATGTGTTCGTATGAAATTTATCTTTCGGTATCTATGTGTTCGTATGAAATTTATCTTTCGGTATCTATGTGTTCGTATGAAATTTATCTTTCGGTATATATGTGTTCGTATGAAATTTATCTTTCGGTATCTATGTGTTCGTATGAAATTTATCTTTCGGTATCTATGTGTTCGTATGAAATTTATCTTTCGGTATCTATGTGTTTGTATGAAATTTATCTTTCTTTATGTGTTCGTATGAAATTTATCGTTCGGTATCTATGTGTTCGTATGAAATTTATCTTTCTTTATCTATGTGTTCGTATGAAATTTATCGTTCGGTATCTATGTGTTCGTATGAAATTTATCTTTCGGTATCTATGTGTTCGTATGAAATTTATCTTTCTTTATCTATGTGTTCGTATGAAATTTATCGTTCGGTATCTATGTGTTCGTATGAAATTTATCTTTCGGTATATATGTGTTCGTATGAAATTTATCTTTCGGTATCTATGTGTTCGTATGAAATTTATCTTTCGGTATCTATGTGTTCGTATGAAATTTATCTTTCGGTATCTATGTGTTCGTATGAAATTTATCGTTCGGTATCTATGTGTTCGTATGAAATTTATCGTTCGGTATCTATATGTTCGTATGAAATTTATCTTTCGGTATCTATGTGTTCGTATGAAATTTATCGTTCGGTATCTATATGTTCGTATGAAATTTATCTTTCGGTATCTATGTGTGTATGAAATTTATCTTTCTTTATCTATGTGTTCGTATGAAATTTATCGTTCGGTATCTATATGTTCGTATGAAATTTAACTTTCGGTATATATATGTTCGTATGAAATTTATCTTTCGGTATCTATGTGTTCGTATGAAATTTCTCTTTCGGTATCTATGTGTTCGTATGAAATTTATCTTTCGGTATCTATGTGTTGGTATGAAATTTATCTTTCTTTATCTATGTGTTCGTATGAAATTTATCGTTCGGTATCTATATGTTCGTATGAAATTTATCTTTCGGTATATATATGTTCGTATGAAATTTATCTTTCGGTATCTATGTGTTCGTATGAAATTTATCTTTCGGTATCTATGTGTTCGTATGAAATTTATCTTTCTTTATCTATGTGTTCGTATGAAATTTATCGTTCGGTATCTATGTGTTCGTATGAAATTTATCTTTCGGTATCTATGTGTTCGTATGAAATTTATCTTTCGGTATCTATGTGTTCGTATGAAATTTATCGTTCGGTATCTATGTGTTCGTATGAAATTTATCGTTCGGTATCTATATGTTCGTATGAAATTTATCTTTCGGTATCTATGTGTTCGTATGAAATTTATCGTTCGGTATCTATGTGTTCGTATGAAACTTATCTTTCGGTATCTATGTGTTCGTATGAAATTTATCTTTCGGTATCTATGTGTTCGTATGAAATTTATCTTTCTTTATCTATGTGTTAGTATGAATTTTATCTTTCGGTATCTATGTGTTCGTATGAAATTTATCTTTCGGTATCTATGTGTTCGTATGAAACTTATCTTTCGGTATCTATGTGTTCGTATGAAATTTATCTTTCGGTATCTATGTGTTCGTATGAAATTTATCTTTCTTTATCTATGTGTTCGTATGAAATTTATCTTTCTTTATCTATGTGTTCGTATGAAATTTATCGTTCGGTATCTATATGTTCGTATGAAATTTATCTTTCGGTATATATATGTTCGTATGAAATTTATCTTTCGGTATCTATGTGTTCGTATGAAATTTCTCTTTCGGTATCTATGTGTTCGTATGAAATTTATCTTTCGGTATCTATGTGTTGGTATGAAATTTATCTTTCTTTATCTATGTGTTCGTATGAAATTTATCGTTCGGTATCTATATGTTCGTATGAAATTTATCTTTCGGTATATATATGTTCGTATGAAATTTATCTTCGGTATCTATGTGTTCGTATGAAATTTATCTTTCGGTATCTATGTGTTCGTATGAAATTTATCTTTCTTTATCTATGTGTTCGTATGAAATTTATCGTTCGGTATCTATGTGTTCGTATGAAATTTATCTTTCGGTATCTATGTGTTCGTATGAAATTTATCTTTCGGTATCTATGTGTTCGTATGAAATTTATCTTTCTTTATCTATGTGTTCGTATGAAATTTATCTTTCGGTATCTATGTGTTCGTATGAAATTTATCTTTCGGTATCTATGTGTTCGTATGAAATTTATCTTTCGGTATCTATGTGTTCGTATGAAATTTATCTTTCGGTATCTATGTGTTCGTATGAAATTTATCTTTCGGTATCTATGTGTTCGTATGAAATTTATCTTTCGGTATCTATGTGTTTGTATGAAATTTATCTTTCTTTATGTGTTCGTATGAAATTTATCGTTCGGTATCTATGTGTTCGTATGAAATTTATCTTTCTTTATCTATGTGTTCGTATGAAATTTATCGTTCGGTATCTATGTGTTCGTATGAAATTTATCTTTCGGTATCTATGTGTTCGTATGAAATTTATCTTTCTTTATCTATGTGTTCGTATGAAATTTATCGTTCGGTATCTATGTGTTCGTATGAAATTTATCTTTCGGTATATATGTGTTCGTATGAAATTTATCTTTCGGTATCTATGTGTTCGTATGAAATTTATCTTTCGGTATCTATGTGTTCGTATGAAATTTATCTTTCGGTATCTATGTGTTCGTATGAAATTTATCGTTCGGTATCTATGTGTTCGTATGAAATTTATCGTTCGGTATCTATATGTTCGTATGAAATTTATCTTTCGGTATCTATGTGTTCGTATGAAATTTATCGTTCGGTATCTATATGTTCGTATGAAATTTATCTTTCGGTATCTATGTGTTTGTATGAAATTTATCTTTCTTTATCTATGTGTTCGTATGAAATTTATCGTTCGGTATCTATATGTTCGTATGAAATTTAACTTTCGGTATATATATGTTCGTATGAAATTTATCTTTCGGTATCTATGTGTTCGTATGAAATTTCTCTTTCGGTATCTATGTGTTCGTATGAAATTTATCTTTCGGTATCTATGTGTTGGTATGAAATTTATCTTTCTTTATCTATGTGTTCGTATGAAATTTATCGTTCGGTATCTATATGTTCGTATGAAATTTATCTTTCGGTATATATATGTTCGTATGAAATTTATCTTTCGGTATCTATGTGTTCGTATGAAATTTATCTTTCGGTATCTATGTGTTCGTATGAAATTTATCTTTCTTTATCTATGTGTTCGTATGAAATTTATCGTTCGGTATCTATGTGTTCGTATGAAATTTATCTTTCGGTATCTATGTGTTCGTATGAAATTTATCTTTCTTTATCTATGTGTTCGTATGAAATTTATCGTTCGGTATCTATGTGTTCGTATGAAATTTATCGTTCGGTATCTATATGTTCGTATGAAATTTATCTTTCGGTATCTATGTGTTCGTATGAAATTTATCTTTCGGTATCTCTGTGTTCGTATGAAATTTATCGTTCGGTATCTATGTGTTCGTATGAAACTTATCTTTCGGTATCTATGTGTTCGTATGAAATTTATCTTTCGGTATCTATGTGTTCGTATGAAATTTATCTTTCTTTATCTATGTGTTAGTATGAATTTTATCTTTCGGTATCTATGTGTTCGTATGAAATTTATCTTTCGGTATCTATGTGTTCGTATGAAATTTATCTTTCGGTATCTATGTGTTCGTATGAAATTTATCTTTCGGTATCTATGTGTTCGTATGAAATTTATCTTTCGGTATCTATGTGTTCGTATGAAATTTATCTTTCTTTATCTATGTGTTCGTATGAAATTTATCGTTCGGTATCTATGTGTTCGTATGAAATTTATCTTTCGGTATCTATGTGTTCGTATGAAATTTATCTTTCTTTATCTATGTGTTCGTATGAAATTTATCGTTCGGTATCTATATGTTCGTATGAAATTTATCTTTCGGTATATATATGTTCGTATGAAATTTATCTTTCGGTATCTATGTGTTCGTATGAAATTTATCTTTCGGTATCTATGTGTTCGTATGAAATTTATCTTTCGGTATCTATGTGTTCGTATGAAATTTATCTTTCTTTATCTATGTGTTCGTATGAAATTTATCTTTCGGTATCTATGTGTTCGTATGAAATTTATCTTTCGGTATCTATGTGTTCGTATGAAATTTATCTTTCTTTATCCATGTGTTCGTATGAAATTTATCGTTCGGTATCTATATGTTCGTATGAAATTTATCTTTCGGTATATATATGTTCGTATGAAATTTATCTTTCGGTATCTATGTGTTCGTATGAAATTTATCTTTCGGTATCTATGTGTTCGTATGAAATTTATCTTTCTTTATCTATGTGTTCGTATGAAATTTATCGTTCGGTATCTATATGTTCGTATGAAATTTATCGTTCGGTATATATATGTTCGTATGAAATTTATCTTTCGGTATCTATGTGTTCGTATGAAATTTATCTTTCGGTATCTATGTGTTCGTGTGAAATTTATCTTTCGGTATCTATGTGTTCGTATGAAATTTATCTTTCTTTATCTATGTGTTCGTATGAAATTTATCGTTCGGTATCTATATGTTCGTATGAAATTTATCTTTCGGTATCTATGTGTTCGTATGAAATTTATCTTTCTTTATCTATGTGTTAGTATGGAATTTATCTTTCGGTATCTATGTGTTCGTATGAAATTTATCTTTCGGTATCCATGTGTTTGTATGAAATTTATCTTTCGGTATCTATGTGTTCGTATGAAATTTATCTTTCGGTATCTATGTGTTCGTATGAAATTTATCTTTCTTTATCTATGTGTTCGTATGAAATTTATCGTTCGGTATCTATATGTTCGTATGAAATTTATCTTTCGGTATCTATGTGTTCGTATGAAATTTATCTTTCGGTATATATATGTTCGTATGAAATTTATCTTTCGGTATATATATATGTTCGTATGAAATTTATCTTTCGGTATCTATGTGTTCGTATGAAATTTATCTTTCGGTATCTATGTGTTCGATGAAATTTATCTTTCGGTATCTATGTGTTCGTATGAAATTTATCTTTCGGTATCTATATGTTCGTATGAAATTTATCTTTCGGTATCTATGTGTTCGTATGAAATTTATCTTTCGGTATATATATGTTCGTATGAAATTTATCTTTCGGTATATATATGTTCGTATGAAATTTATCTTTCGGTATCTATGTGTTCGTATGAAATTTATCTTTCGGTATATATATGTTCGTATGAAATTTATCTTTCGGTATATATATGTTCGTATGAAATTTATCTTTCGGTATATATATGTTCGAATGAAATTTATCTTTTGTTATTTATATATTCGAATGAAATTTATTTTTCGTTATTTATATATTCGTATGAAAGTTATCTTTCGTTATTTATATATTCGAATGAAATTTATCTTTCGTTATTTATATATTCGAATGAAATTTATCTTTCGTTATTTATATATTCGAATGAAATTTATCTTTCGTTATTTATATATTCGAATGAAATTTATGTTTCGTTATTTATATATTCGTATGAAATTTATCTTTCGTTATTTATATATTCGTATGAAATTTATCTTTCGTTATTTATATGTTCCAATGAAATTTATCTTTCGTTATTTATGTATTCGAATGAAATTTATCTTTCGTTATTTATATGTTCCAATGAAATTTATCTTTCGTTATTTATATGTTCCAATGAAATTTATCTTTCGTTATTTATATGTTCGAATGAAATTTATCTTTCGTTATTTATATATTCGTATGAAATTTATCTTTCGTTATTTATATATTCGTATGAAATTTATCTTTCGTTATTTATATGTTCGAATGAAATTCGTCTTTCGTTATTTATATGTTCGAATGAAATTTATCTTTCGTTATTTATATGTTCCAATGAAATTTATCTTTCGTTATTTATATGTTCGAATGAAATTTATCTTTCGTTATTTATATATTCGAATGAAGTTTATCTTTCGTTATTTATATATTCGTATGAAATTTATGTTTAATCTGCATATGCTGTCTTTGTCGAATTTTTGGAGATTTGGTTGAGATATTCTGTACATTGAAACAGACAGCAAAAAAATTTGAATTCAGGGGACGTCAAAACGTACAAGATATCCAGTGAAATTTAGTTGCAGTTGGCTGGCTGAGAAAGTGAAAATAATAAAAACATCAGATGTGTTGCACTCACATGACTTTCTCTATTTTTGTACTATTCTTACAAATTCTTATTCTTCTATCTCTTTGTTAGTGAGATAAACATTTGCAGAAATTATGATGTTGCTAATTTCCTTGTAGGTGAAAGGGGAATAGTGGAATACAGTAGGCTTTGGGCGATAGTCAAATGTTTTAAAGGTGGTCGCTATATGAAGGCTTTGAAATGTTGTTCTGTTTACACGGCCAAGAGATGAAACAGCTAAAAACGACCTTCCAGTTGAGAAAAGTTTAGGTATTGTAGCACTCACACAAATAAGAAATATCTCAGAAATGGTTCACTCTACGAAAAATGCATTTGGACATAACTTGCGTATTTTAACGAGATCTACATGTTTTGTATATTATGATTTCGCCTATCTACTGCGGTTTGCCAGTTATGCAAAAGTCATCAGGAGTAAACAGGAGTACACAGCTAGAAAATTCGAAGTATACGTTTCATTTGTCATGAAAACATCTTAAACATGTTAATAAAAATCGCTTGCGCTAGTTGTAGAAAAACAAAGTTTTAAAAATGTTTCATGTCAAGGGTAGTTTAGTGGACCAATTTTCTTCAAAATCTTCCTGTCGCATCCTTGAAATATATTAAACTTAAGTACCAACTTTGGTTTTTAACCGACTTTTCGTTTTTGAGTTATGCTGTTTACACACGCAAGCGCGCACACACACACACACACACACACAGAGAGAGAGAGAGAGAGAGAGAGAGAGAGAGAGAGAGAGAGAGAGAGACAGAGAGAGACGGAACTTTCTCAAAAAAAAAGGGACCCTTTTTTATTCAGGATCCCTCAAAACATGTATTTCCGGCGAAATCCCTATAGCGAATTCGTGGGTGAAATACAATACTTCGTGGTAGGGAAAGTAGAAAAGCCAGCAAGTGTGTTCACTCGGGCTTGTTTTGTCGGGTCTCTGCTAAAGATGTTCTAGTTTGCATTTTGTTAGCCAGAAAAGCGAATCATCTCGATTTGAACGCCCTGTAAGCTTTATCTTATTACTGTAGTGGTAACCCTAAATACATTCACACGTGGTTATTAAGTAATGTTGTTACGCCGATAAAGATCTCTCATTAATATCAGATTACACTAATCCCCGTTTGAAATCATTAGGGGATAACTTTTTTAATACCGCGTCTCCCCTTACTGCACGTGCTTTTGCCCGGAGGTGATAGGGTTAATACACCTGTAGTTAAGCAAAGCGGTGAGTAGATGGCAGCACTTGTAGGGACAGTTCCCCTTCTCCCTCCCTCTCCCAGTGCTGTAGGTGGGGCAAGAACAAATGCGGTTGGTTCACTATTTACTAACATACCTTCTTTTTAAAAATAGTCCCAGCGTGGCTCATAAGAAATCCAAAGCCGGGGCACCATAGAGGAGTAAAAGAAAATGTTATCTCCCATCCTGCTATGGAATTAAAGTGCGTTTTGTACGAGAAGGGAACATGTACCACTTTATTCTTCCCGCATTTTTATATGCTGTGCTCCCACATACATTCACATGTATTTTTACTTTATCTACACGAAGTAGAGCAAGTATTGTATTCTAACCAAAAATTGATATCGAGATTTTAATGGAAATGTGTGTTTTGAGATCCCGGAATCCAGAGAAGGCATTTTTTCTTTCTCTACTGCATATAGTAAGTAGGGGATGTGTTGTATACGATCCAAAAATTCGATGTGACTTCACTGGAAATATGTATCTATATGTTTTGAGGCCCTTTGATAAAATAATTTTTTATAAAAAGTTTTGTGTCTGTGCGTATGTACCTGCGTGCGTAAACAGCATAACTGAAAAACGAAAAGTCCGTATAAAAGCAAAGTTGGTATTTAAGTTTAATATCTTCGGAGGATGCGACTCGAAGATTCTGAAGAAAATTCCTCCACCCTAAACCACCCTTTAAATGGAACGTTTTTCGAAAATTTGGTTGTGTCAAAAATGGCTATAACGATTTTGACTAAAATGCCATGTTTAAGATATTTTATGGCAAATGAAATGTATATTTTGAATTTGCTGACATGACTTTTGCATAACTGGTAAACCGTAGGAGATAGAACAAGTCTTACTATACAAAAAATGTAGATCTCCATATAACTTACAATTTATGTTCAAATGAATTGTTCTGTGTAGTGAACCATTTCGGAGATATTCCTTGTTAATTGTGCAAGTTTAGCAGTACAATTTCCACAAAGGGAAAATAGTTATTCATTTTTTATGTTAGCCGTGCAAAGAGAGCGGAATCTGAAAGCTTTGAAACATTTGACTATTGTTCAAAGTCTACTGTATTCCCATATTCCCCTTGTACCTACAAGGAGATAAACAATAATTTGTACAAATGAGAGTTTGTAAGAATGATTAGTACAAGAGTAGAGAAATTTATGTGAGTGCAACACATCAGATTTTTTGTGCCGTCGTTTCGTTATTATTGCTTCAGTTTGTTCAATAGTTTGTCATTCTTTTAAAGTCCTGTAGATTTGTGTAATGTAGTTATTTCTGGAAGGTTTTATCTCGATTAAAATGACGCAGGTAGGAAGATATACGTCCACAAGAACAAATGATATACCCTCTACTAAACGATAGAGTGTAGAGAGAATCATCAGATTTGTTCCAAAGTGGGTTAGACCATAAGTGTAATTTGATATTGTGTGAGCGAGCGTGTTGGGAAAATCAGTAGAAACAGTCCAAGTTGACACATTTGTGCTAGATGTCATTGATTAAGGGAAGTAGGGCAAGGACCTGCGTCACGCAAACATTGTAGTGGGTCATGCACTGTAGGTACTGGTCAGTAAGTGTACCTACACCATTGGAAAAATACCTGTCCGAGGAAGGCAAATTTGGGCAGTGAATACATCTATTATCTCAATATAAACATTACAGCCCTTCGCGGGCCAAGGCTTACCGCCCGTCCGCTGCATACCCGCCTCTACCCACTACAGGCATCATGAGTAGGGTGCATTACTGTTGGGTGGGACGTGGTCAGCACCCTGAGCCTTCTCGGCCTTTGTGACCTGGGTTCGCTACTTGTTTATTCAAGTAGCTCCTCAATTGGCCACTTCGGACCTAACGAGGCTGACTGCACCCCGTGTCAGACATCCCAGCGGGCGGGGGGGGGGGGGGCAGCAATTCGGGGATAGAACCCGGGCCCTCCGCGCCGGAGGCAAACAATATAAATATTGCTCCCTCATTAATCAAGGGATGGTAATGTAAAAATACAGCCGTGATGGAATATAGGGTTGAAAATTGTTTGTGGGAGACACTTTTGGGGGATTTTGAATACGAAAGCAAAATTTCAAACACACAATTATTATTATTATTATTATTATTATTATTATTATTATTATTATTATTATTATTATTATTATTATTATTTTTATTATTATTATTATTATTATTATTATTATTATTATTATTATTATTATTATTATTATTATTATTATTATTATTATTATTATTATTATTATTATTATTATTATTATGGAGTAACAATACGGTACGGGTAACAATACAAAAACCACCTCGAAAGGTACAGAGGGCAAAAGGGAGCCGGGGAGAAGCAATTTTGAAGTTTTCAGCACTAATGGACCTGTCCTTTATTATTATTATTAAGCCCTAGATATAGGACAGGTTGCCTCCCATATCAGTTGATCGCCCAACTCTGCCGCAGTACGAGAGCGTGAGGTCGGCGGTCGGCTTGTAGCCCTAGTGCCAAGCAGTGGTTATATCCGCGGCTTTTTATTTTTGGAACATTTGATAATATGCAATGGCGTTAGTTCATAAAACTTGCCACTTTCCAGCTGGTAATCGAACCCGGAACCATTCGCACACCAGGCAGGTGCTCTGACGGAGATATAAATGACATTTAGATGATCTTTCATCGTGCAATTGTTTACAGCCTATGAAAAGATTTCCAAAATCTTGGAGATTATTGTAGGGAAAGGAAATGGGAAATGCTAAGATTATGTCATTCCAATTTCTGTGAATATCAGTGATTTGTTGGTCCCATATTCTGAGTATTATTAAAATACAGTTCTAAGAGGTAACCGGGAGAATTCAGCTTAAAAATTATTCTGGATAATTATACAGTAACCTCATAAATAGTAAGCAGCGTAAATTGAATTGTATCGACATTCAGGATTTAAAAAGCCACCTTTACAATATCGGGTATGGCATTGTGGCTGTGAAAACAAATAAAAGCGGTAAAGAAATTCGATAGCGAAACCATCTGAAATACATGTACTGAGACGCATTGAATTCAAGAAGAAAAATAAATTGTAGAGAAAGGTCTGTGTCTGTCTGAATATCGTAACTCAAAAACAAAATGTCGGCTATATATTAAATGACTACAATTACATGGAACATTTTTTTCAAAATTTTTGATTTTCTCAAATGTAGCTCAAATGGTTTTTATTACATTCGCATGAGTTTCTCCACTCAATCTTCTATAAGCTATTGTCACATTAGCTTTTTGTCTCATATACTTAATATTATTTTAAATAATCTTTGATTACAGCGATAGAGGGTAGAAAAAGCAATGTGAATGTAAACTATACAAGCAGTAGTGGAGATAAACGTTTGCACAAATAGTACAGGAAGCCGAGTCGATAGTCGGATGTTTCGCTTCCATGACATCGCCAGAGACAACTGTATAGCGACAGCACTTGAAGAAGCAGGCAAAACTATAGAAAAATCAAAACTGATATTAACGGATATCTCTCAAAAAATCTGATGCAACAAAGAGGTTATATACATAGTGTTTCAAAGAGATCTTAAGCAAATGCAGCACCGAAGTTTATATATCCACAATAAACGTTGCAAGAATTCACATTTTTTTATTCCATGACTAAAATACTTAGGGACCATAACTTTCTGCGACTTACGTTACAATATCTTGACTTTGTAGATTACAAATATGTGTATAATGTTGGTTAAAACAAGAATAGGAGTGTTTTTGTTTTAAGATCTGAGATTTTTGGAAATTATTTTTACAGCACATTCACTATTTAAAATGTTCTACACTATGCAGTGTTGTTCCAATTATTCCGAAACTGATCCCGTAGATTCCCAAAAGGCAAGCAATTAAATCTGTGATACGTATAGTTTTTCTCTCCAATGGTTTTTGAGTTATTAATTTTAAAACAGGTAAAACTTTTTAACCAGAAATTTCCAACGACAGAAGTTAGAAATTATTGTATTATTAACTAAGTCTAGAACAAAACATTATGACAGTTTATGTGCTATAATCAAATAATATCATACGAATTGAAAAAAGACTTTTTAAAATTATATTGTGTAGAATATTTGGATGGGATAATATGATTACTTTAAAATTTAATTATTGTAAACTAAAAGAGAGATCAAATTGAGATTTAAAACTACATAATGTTTATATAAGACGCTATGGAAAATACATTTTCAGGTAAATTGCCTGTAAACTTAGAAAATTACGTTTAGGAAGTGTTTTGGATCCCTTGAAATTCCTTCCGAATGAAGGGGGCTTTACAAGCTATTGCCAGACATTTAAATATATATAGATTGTCATTTATACAACTAAAATATATGATGATTAAATCAGAATCGCTAGTGATTTTTAGAAAGTAAGGCATTTGCACATTTCATCATGTAAAGGGTAGTTTAGAAGCGGGAATTTGTAGAAAGCCTTCGGATAGGTTCCTTTTAAGATGCTGATCGTAAATACCAACTTTGACATGTAACCCTTGTGTGTGTGTGTGTGTGTGTGTGTGTGTGTGTGTGTGTGTGTGTGTGTGTGTGTGTGTGTGTGTGTGTGTACGTACGTGTGTGTTTTATACTGTTCACAGGCGCACACGCGCACACACTGTCGCTCGGACTTTTTTCTAAAAATACTCTATTTTATTTATGGGACCTTAAAACACGTGTAATGGAATCTCGACATGCAACTTTTGGGGATATAGATTTATTTAGGGTATAATGCATCATTTGAGTGGTGGAATAGAAGTAATTTCAAAGAGTCAGAATAGTTCCAAAAAACACGCTTAGGGGTAGCTGGAAAATGCGGGTTGAGGCGTTATGTTGAAACGTGTAAATACTTTGAAATCAGTTACCCCAATAGCAATATATCATTTTGTAAAAAAAGAGTTATCGAAAAGGACGTGTATAAATGGAATTGGAAAGGATTAATTGCACCAGAGGGCATTACAGCTTTTGCGAGTTTATATTGACAAGCATAACGCGTTTATATTGCGCTTTGAGGCATATGTTCGCATTTTGCACATGAATAGTTAGCAGCCGATTACTTTCCTGCCTTTGAGAGAAAGTATTCTTTCATTACATTACCTTTTAAAAAACATTGGATTTTCAAATTTACATTCACCTCAACAGCCATCGATTTGTTGTAAGACAACATGCCTGAGGAAGTTTGTAATGTTGACGTTTCCCTCCTACGTCAGCAGTTGCATTGTTGCATATGCATGTGTTTACATACGATGTGACCTTAAACCAACGTGGGAGTGTAAAACCTATTCGGGAGAGAAATAGCATAAAAGTGATACTAGCGTTTTATAAATTTAAAGAAATAATGTTTACAGTTTGCACTTCCTTAAGAGAATGGTGGAAGATACGGTTATTTGAGACTTCTATACTGTTTTTTTCTTCCTTGTCTAAATGTGTTAAGTGGTAAATAAACAAATGACTATGCTCACTTCATTGCTTATTGTTGTTGATAGTGCCTGTTAGTTGTAGTGTTACTCTCCATGCCTATTTTAAGTTTCTAGCGCCCATTGTGCCCAGCTGCAGAAATATGCACTGGATTACTCAGAGGATATAAAACTACGTGTATAGCAAGGTGAGTGCCTACTTCACAATAAGAAGCTTTATATTCAAACTGTGTATCAGAAATAAATCTGAATAATACGGAAATCTTGCGAAAATGTCATTTCCGTCTTGGATATGTCTCTTTTAAATATTAGACTGTAATAGTTTAAAACAGGCATGGGCAAAATGGGCTTAACTGGGCCACACCACCTGTCAACCCTCCCCTTCATTGCTGTTCAGGTTCCGACACGCCTCATTCAGTGGCGAGTATAGCTGTTTCATGAAGAGTGGTACAGACAATTTATTTTAAGTTGCGTAAACAGGAAAGTTTGCTGTGTAATACGCCGATTTCAATTTGCAAATATAAAGCGTTACAATATAAAACAACTGGTCAGAAGCATGAATCAAACTGAATGTATTTATTTACAATTTCAAAAGGTACTTTTTGAATACCTGTATTTGTAAGGGACGATATTACTCCACTTTTTAGTGGTTTAGTTTCTTATTAGTTTATTTAATACAAAACTTTTATTTCGTGTTTCAAAGTTGGAACATAATATTAGGTTTGAATCCAAAGAATTTATTGTGAAAGATAAACAATTTAGTGTGTTAATTATAAGGCAGTGTAAAGATATTACGTGCATAAGACAAAGGAAGGTTATAAACTTGAAGATGTAATTTGTCTAACCACAGTAGGTGATTGTAATAATTATTGTATGCAAAGTATGTTTAATATAAACAAAAAGTTAATACCAGTGTAGGAATTATTAGTACCGTACAAGTGGAACGAACCCACCACTGCACGTGTTGTATCAAACAACCTTTGTCACTCGGCAAGAGAATGTGCGGAGGGTAAGGCAAGTTCAATCGCTACCTCTCCTCCCGTGCCCATACCTGGTTTAAAAGTTGTTGCTTTCTCTACTGCGTACTATATGTAGGGGACATTGAGATTTCACCGATGCAACTGCTTTGGGAACTTCTAAATAAAAAAGAGTATTTTTAGAAAAAAGTTCATGTGTGAATCTCTCTCCCTTCCGCGCGCGCGTGTGTGTATGTGAATAGTGTAATTCAAA
This sequence comes from Tenodera sinensis, assembly GCA_030765045.1. Lineage (NCBI taxonomy): Eukaryota > Metazoa > Arthropoda > Insecta > Mantodea > Mantidae > Tenodera > Tenodera sinensis. The sequence goes on along the minus strand of CM060973.1, from coordinate 82,235,093 downwards.
AAACCAGAAGTCTGTAAATACTAAACTTAATATTTAAGTTCGGTATCTTTCAAAAAAGCTATACGCAAATTTTCGACAAAATCCCCGCACCACAAATTCCCCTTTATGTAGATCATTAACATTTTTTTTTCCTCAGCGTGTTTAACGATTTTATGGACAACCATTCGTGTTTAGGATGTGTTCACGACAAATGCAATGTACATCTTGAATTTTCTCGGAATAGGGTGTAAAGTCTATGAACCCCCAGAGACCCAAAACCTTATTGCTAATATAATAAAATGTGGTTTAAGCACACAATATGTCAAATAACATTTGTTGTAGCTTTAACCATTTCCGACATGTTCTTTGTTATTGGTATGGATTTCCTAATACTTATTTTCCAAGAGGAAAAACGCTATTCATTTTTCTTGTGGCTTCAACGACGAGAATTGAATTGGATTGCGTTCAGCAAGTTCACAAGAAGCCACGAAATCCCCGTGAACATTGAACATGTCAATGGAAATGCACAGTATAGTGCATATGGACATAAACATTAGAGTTGAATATTGGACATAAATACACAATATACCGGCAAATCAGAAAAGGAAAAAGAAACAAACACCAACAAAGTAGGAATAATTCAGACACAAAATCAAATCGAGGATGAAATGTCAAAGCCAGCTTATAGCCAGCTGCTCTTAAAAGATTTGATTATCGCTTAAAGCCTACTGTATTCTCCTATTCCCATTGTACCTGTAAGGAAATATGTGTTTATCTAGATTAACATAAAGTAAATGGATATATAACCTTACTTATAAGTAATATTTTGTCAGTTGCTCCTTTTCTTGTACTACAGAATTTAAGCTTCTTTGCATGGTGAGGGTACGATCTTGCAGTATTGAAGTTTTCCTTGTTGATGCTGGGTTGCAAGAAAGCACTTAGAGATCTCTTTAGTGCTAAAGTGTTCATTTGCCACTGAAATGAGTTACATGGCCGATCTACAATGCTATTCAATTGAGTATCACTAGGATCGAATCTCGGATCTATAAACAGAGATTGGGCGCCATTATTGCTTTCGTCGCATGGGTTCCTCTTTGTTTTTCTTATCATGACCTTCTCAGATACAAGCAAATAAAAACTATTGCTGTGTGCTTTATTGTCGATCGATGTGTGTATAGAATTACAGTTTTATGCCGGGAAGTGTTGTATTTCTATTCTGTTCATTATACAATCTTGTCTCACAAAGAGTCATATTGTGTGTTTCGTTATCAGTAATTTTAACAGTGATGCATGTGTCCAATTTCGGCAAGCTACCGTATCCAATGCGATAAAATGAAGAGCTTTCTCTCTCCTTCTTTTAATGTTCGTGTTTTAGCAAAATCCGAAATCTTAACCTGCATTTCTACCAAGCCAGAGGAATTTTGAATATAGTTTGATACCTTTCAGGGATATGACAACATAGAATTTAAAAGTGTAATTAGGTTCTCCAAGCAAACGTTGATGGGTATCTTGCACGTGGTGGAATAGCAGAATGAAAAAAAAAAAAAAAAAAAAAACTGACTGCTAGAAGCATGTAGGTACATATACATGTCCATGTGGCCATAAAATCAGCTGTTGGTTACACGGAACCAACCATTTGTTTACATAACAGGTGACCGCCTCCAGCGCAGTTGGTAGCGCGTTTGCCTCTGGGGCGAAGGACCCGGGTTCGATCCCCGGTACTAGCATGGGGATTTTATCCCTTCTGAGAGGTCTGGCACGGGGTGCACTCAGTCTCGTTAGCACCCGGGGGGAACAATTGATGGAGAAGTAGCGGCCCCAGTTGAGAAGGCCGTATAACTGGCGGGAGGGCTCGGCGCGCTGACCACGTCCCACCCTTCAGTACTGCACCCCAATAATGACGCAGCGGCTGGGCGGCAAGCCTTGGTCCTACATGGGCTGTTGGGCTAACATAACAGGAGCCTATCAGAATGATGATAGCTCATGTTCATGTTTACAAATGTACAATATCGAATAAAAAGACCCGTAAGCCCCAGTATTGCGAATACAATACAATAGTGCAAAACATCAGATTTTTAAGACTTCCTCTGCACATCCTGCATTTGCTACTGACTTCAATTCTGCCTGGGGGGGGGGGGGGGGGGAACACAGGAATTCATGCGTCCTACATTATGTCTTGATTTTAACGTATGACAATTATTTATCTAACTTCCTGTCGTATATAAAAATGGATGTGTGTATACGGCTAGTCTCCAAAACTGTGAAATTCGGCACGCATATGTATTTCTTCATGGATAAGGTTTCTATGCTATCCATTTTACTATACAACGTACTAAATTCACATGGTTTTCTCACATAACGCATTCATATAATTTTCTATGATTGAAATAGAAATGCAACCTATTACATCGACTCGGTTTTCTCTACTGGGTTTTCATTTACGTAACACACTCACATATCCTTCTCTACTCGCTGAAATAAAAGTGCAATGTATTGCATTCACATGGCTTTCTGTATTCACTTTTCTTTTACATAACATTCACATGTACTTCTCTATTCGCTCTTCAACATACAGTTCATATAATCTACTGGTTGACCAATGACCATGGAAATGGGTTTTCACGGATATTTTTATTCTGTCCATTTTACTATGCTACGTATTACATTCACATAGTTTTTTCTACTCATTTCTATTTTACGTAACACATTTACACGTCCTCTCGCCCTTCAATATGCGATTCATTTAATTTTCTATGATTGAAATAGAAATGCAACGATATACATTCACACGGTTTTCTCTACCCATTTTTCTTTTATAAAATGCAAATGCATTTATTTCTGTACTCCCTCTTCTACAAAGATTTCATACAATTTTCTATATGATTGAAATAGAAATACGTCTAATGAATACATTCACACTGCTTTCTCTACTTTTCTTCCTGTAGTATTTGGGGTTTAACAGTACTTTTGCATAGTGTCTTCTTCGTGTTTTATTTATTTTTATTTATTTTGTGTTTTAATTAGGCCTTTGTTAAGCGTATTAAGTAATATTTTTAAATATCTCCAAAGAAACTCGAGGCTATTGGGCAAGTGCAACCTAAATCTAAAAGTTGTGGGAATAAAATTGTCAAACCACGGGCAACTAATTATAATAAAATTATTAATCTTACTGTCAGTAATTCCGGTTTGAAAGCAAACTGGAATTTTGTTAGTTTAAGCCAATAAACAACGGGCCAAACAAATGAACGCAATTCGCAAAACAATTGAGACCGAAGAGTCCCATAGTGTGACCAACAGAATCTATTGCACAGCTCCACTTGTGTTTAAAAAAACATGTATGTAACAGTCTGGTAAACGTTTGGTTACGCTTAATCGAGACTGCTGCTGTGTAATTATCGAAAATATTATGCCAAAGCAATGTGAATGAAACGAGGTATCGATGTTCGATGGCTTCCTGCGGGCAAATCAGGGCAATAAAGTTAAATAAACATACGTGATCGGGACTGTTATTTATACCAGCTACATGGAAACAAAAGAATGTAACCTCTATTGTGAACCGGTTAAAGAGGAAAGCAAGATATATTCTCACTGTTAAAAAAATAAACAGCGACATTCAAATTAGCTTTCAAAATCTGTTAATTATTTATTGCAGTTCTCTGAAAATTCATCTCTCTCTCATTGCACCGCCTAATAAAGCCTTTAGCTTCGGTTTCAAGAAAGTCTACTGCACCAATTGGTTCTCTTGCAGTGCTTGATTCATTTCAATTTCAACGATCATGTGGCCAGGGACAAAATGTATATACCTATTTAATGTGCTTTGTCACCAGTCAGAATTTGCCATTCAGTGTACTATTAATATTTTCCATTGTAAGCAGTTAAAAATAAATAAATAAATAAATGCAGCACCATTTTAGTTAAGGGTGCGCATAAGTGGAATAGTTAACGTTCATTATGAATATATTTACTTCAAATTTACAGCAGGCATTATACACGCAAGTAATGTACATACCAAATTTCATTGGATTATCTTCATTAGTGTTTAAACGTGTTTAAACAATTTAACAACATACAAATGCTCCACGTGATGAACGCTTTACAATTTAGTTGGTGTGAATATTTAAGAGATGAACACTGCAGAATAAATGTTGGAAACAGATATTTTATTATGATTTAGCCTGGTAGAAAAAATTTATTAAGCTCTTGAAAGCAATTTCTAGGTAGTTTTGGGTTGCTAATTATGTTCATAAATATTTCAGAAAAATCACTTCCAACATATGCGTACTTTGCCTATCTTTAACCCCCTGCCGTGCCTTATGTTGCAGTGGCGGGTTGGTGACATGTACGTTGCGTTTATTTAGGAAACCACTTTCAAATCCTGTACGATAAACATCTGTTCATTAGTTATTTCTTTGGTGCTGTTTACGTTTAAGAAGTCTATCAATATTTGGCATAGCCTTAGAAGATTTACCAAGTGATCGTGGCAAATATATGTAGAGCTATACTCACTCTTATACACACTATTCTTGCAAATGTTTATTTCTCTGTCTACTTCATTTTAATCGACGTAAGGATTTTCAGAAATTACCTTATTGCGAATTTTCTTGTAGGTGCAAGGGGAGTATGGGAATACAGTAGGCTTTAAGCGATAGTGAAATGTTTTAAGAGGTGGTTGCTATGCGATGCCTTAGAAATCCCGCTGTCGTTGCAAGGACAAGGAATGAAAAAACGAATAACATATTCCTATTTGAAAAATGGTATAAGTATTGGTAAATTCAAACAAATATGAAAGACTATCTTGTAAATGGTTGACTCAAAAGAAAAAACAAGTGTTAGAGTTAAATTATGTGTTTTAAAGACATCACATTTTTTATTTAGTAAGCTTTTGTCTCTTTCTTACTGCAAAAATTATCCATAATGAATAGGTCTTCTGAGGACATTCCCAGAAGAAACTGCCTTAGAAACTGCCATGGAATCGCCTGTTTGTGTCCGTCACTGTATACTGACTGTCCCTCCGACTGGAGAAGTGGAGTGGGTTATACCCGCTCGTTACGTAAGCGTCCTCAAAGAGAGAAGGTTGGACACCCCGATATACACGCTCCTTTTAAACATTTGACTATCGTTTAGTTTCCTGTATTTTTTTGTATCTGCAGCGTGTAACTTTCTTTAAATGTTTATCTCCATTAACATGAAGTCTAGAGAATAAGTTTTTGTGAAAATAGTTCCTAGAAGCAACACATTTCTATTTAGAAATTGATAGGTATTAAATTATTTGATTATATACAGTTCCGTAGTTTCCTTAGATCAATAACATTTACACATTATTTTTTCTGAGCAGCAAAGAGCAAACCAAACGTGTAGTATTACAACTGTAAATGAACACTTGGAATAATAAACGATTTTAAAAGAAAATGTCTGTGTGTCTTTTGTTTTTCTTCTTTCTATCGGCATGTTCCATTTCTAGGAACAATACCACATGGTCTGTTCATCAGCTGGATTATTCATCATTATTAGTTACACATATTCAGATGACAACAAATATGTGCAGTGTTTGTTTACATTGTCTATCTTGTTTTACACTTAACTATTGTACATGGTTATCTTTCGTTTCGTTATTTCCGATCTATGCCCGTGTTTGTCTACATCACTTCCGAAATTCGGTCAAATGGGACTGAGTTTACGAATTATGAGAACTTAAGTATATCATTCTTTTGAATTGACCATTGATGCTCTTTGGTACATTGTTTTTAAATTTTCGTCTTCTATTTTATCGGCGGCAGTACGCCCTTAGCTTCCCGTGTCCTGCCACCAGCGTAGCCAAGTTTGGTGAATTTTAATCTCTCATGAACTGTTGGGAAAAAGGATTTTGTTATCTCTACTTTGTAGATCATTTCCTATTCTCTCTCCCATTTTTCCAGCCTTCTTTTTCGTAATTGCTGTTTTATTATACAGTTGCTGGTATTCTGTTGTCTGAAATTTCGAGCTCATGTCTTGGGCTACTTGTTTCGCCAGCTCGTCAGCAAGTTTGTTTCCGTAGTACCCAACATGTGCCTCGATCCAGGAAAAATTTATCTCTAAGTGTTCTAGTTTTGCCATTTCCTTCCTTGTTTGTTTGTTCTACTAAGGCTTTGTGGTCAGTAGAATTCCTTAGAGAGTCTAGCGTGATTTGACTGTCGGTATATATAGCTCCAGGTTACTTTACTTTGCCAGTTGTTCGGTTTGGTTATTGGTGCACTTTGGGTCCAGCTTGAATAGTTTGTGTTGGTAAATATAGCTACGCCTGAACCGACTCTATTTTCGCTCTTACTTCCATCTGTACATACGAATCTCAATTATATTTTGTGTTTTTGTTCACTTCCCTTATTTTGGTGAAATTTCTTGGATGATTCCGTTCTTGTAATCTCACGTCATGATCAATTTCCTGAACTACCGATCTCCTTGTTGCCAAGTACAGTCTACACACACTGAGAAAGATATCCGCGATGTTTCTACTTTCCCCGTTTTCACCGCGTGTTGTGGGTGGTTGGACTTCACGGCGACACAATGCTAAGATAATAGCTCTTTGGACGGTAGGAAACAACTGCATGTAAACAACTGCAGGTAGGCACAGCCTGACCATGAAAACCGCCTCACTGCAGCACAACCTACAAGCATAATAAACTATGCATTCTGGAATTGCACTTAAACGCTTATACATACTGCTGTTTATTAACTATATCGTCACAGAGTGCATTACACTGGTTGTAGTGTACATTCGTAAATTGTTAAATGTGAAATGTCGACGCCTATCATTGAAGCAGTTTTTAAACAGTGAAAAACTTTTTTCTACGTCACACGATGTCAGAGGTGCAAATGTATAAAGAATTTCACTCTGTCATCTGGCGTGTTTTCCTTCTTACTTATTTTCAAAATTTAACACATGGCTTGATAACCAATATTTTATTTAGAACTTTCTGGAATTTAGCTTTCACCTTTTCGATACCTGGCACAAGGGGTATCCTATTAATTGAATTAGCTAAGTTTCCTATTATTGTTATGCTCAACTTTTCTAATCCTTTAATAGCTTTGAGCAACACTAAAATTGTTGGATATGACCTGAAGATTTTCAGATAGTTCAAGCGATACCAGAAACTTTGCAGTTACAATAGCAACCTTGACCTTGCGTCTGCATACACTTGCAAGTCAATGCTTCACTAGTTCGCAGAGTACTACTTTACGTTGTTTTCGACCCTTGCTTCTAGTGGCAATTGTTTGCGCATTTAATGGCCGTGCTGTACTTCTGACGTCATTCATACTCTGCGTCCAGCTAACCTGTATCACATCCCTCCGGCCTTTAATTACGAAACATATTTTTAGGATTTTAAACACGTTCAGTTTTATTTGACTGGAGAATTGTTTTATAATCTACATTGGTGGGCAACGTCTCAGTGCAAATAATGAAAACAAGACTAACCCTAAGTAGTGCCACGAGTGATTTATCTAGAGAATTTGACTATGACGACTTGTGTTTATTAAGACTATTTCACGAGTTAAAGCGCATTCCCTCTGACTGTTATTTAAATGCTGTATTTTAGTTACTAACCTCTTAAATGAAACGTGTAGAAGGCATACATACATCGGCGTCCATTGGCACGCCCTACTAGGTTGTCACATTGATGTTTCAATCTTTTAAGATGTTGGCAATGTCAAAAGTTGGAGTATCTGTTGTTAATTTATCATTTCATTCAATACAACATTTCTCAAACTGATTCCAAACATATTTCCTGTTGTATCCTGTGTTCTGAGGTTTCCCTCGTCGAATTACTTCATCTATTTCAGCATAAACTAAACTGCCGGAGCGAGAGACAGCCACATTTGACATTTGAATAGCGACTCTCTTGCGGCAAATTACGTCAGCTGTTGCGCATCTGTTCGCCCAGTGCAGCTAGATTATCTAACCTGTTCATAACATAAGAAAAGCAGAAGAGGTGGTAATGAAATGTGTAAACTTTTTCGCGAATGAAGGCTGTCATTGGTTGGAATTTGAAATTGTAATGCACATGGTTGATTGATTTCTAAACAAAATACACGCATACCTTGGGAGAGAAATCTTAGTGCTGTATCGGCGGCAGGGAGCTGAATCAAAGGAGTTTGAGGCATTATTAAACGCCGTGAGCTTCAAACTGTCTTATCATCTTGTGACCTACAAAACCTAATTCGGCTTCAAATTTGTTGGTTCACTTGGTCTTTCCAACGTGTGACTGAATATTGCTTGAGCAGAGAAAATAATTTTTCTCATAGTTTCCAGAAGTTCGGAAAACTGCGGGAGGTGAAGGAAGTTAGATATTCTCCCGACGGTCCACACACTTTTGCATCAATATCGGGGAAGATTGTCGTCTTCCGTGGTCTAGGTTTAACGTACTAGCCTCTGGTTCCAAAGGTCGCGGCTTCAAACCCGGCGAAGGGCGGTAGTTTTTTTTTTTTTTTAAATTCTTAGCATGACTTCCTTTGGAGGGAAGGTAAAGCTATTGATCTCGTGTCGTAGATGCACGGCACTTGAAAAAACCTCAAATCTTATAAAGAGACCTCTGAGCATAAGTAAACAATTTTTACGCCATATAGAATGTGACGACGAGAACTATAGAAGTTAGAGCGTGCATAAATAAAAACTCTACTACGTATAGTAAGTAGGGGAAGTATTATATTCGACCCAAAATTTCGATGTTGAGATTTCACCGCAAATATGTTTTGAGGCCCCCTGAAAAAAAAAAAAAAAAAAAAAAAAAAAGCCCGTGTGGGTCCGTGTGTGTCTGTGAACAGTATAACTCAAAAATGAAAAGTCGGTTAAAAACCAAAGTTGAATTCAACTTTAGGTTTAATATCCGTCAAGGATATTACACGAAGATTCTGAAGAAAATTCCTCCACCCTAAACTACAGCAGTTTACATGGAACATTTTTCGAAAATTTTGATTTCCTCAAAAACGGATAACGATTTTGATTAAAATGCCATATGTTTGACATATTTTATGGTAAATGAAATGTGTATTTTGAAGTCCATTTGCCCATGAAGTCCTATTTACTCTGGATGACTTTTACATAACTGGTAAACCGTAACAGATAGACCAAATCTTACTATGCAAATAATGTAGTTCTGGTTAAAAGACACAGTTTATGTCCAAATGCTTTTTTTTGGGGGGGGGGGGTGGACCAATTTTGAGATATCCCTTGTTATTTGTGTGAGCTTTTCAATAATTTTCTCAAATGGAAGGTCGTTATTTATTTTTTTATCTCTTGACCGAATAAACAAAACGGAATTTCAAAGCTATAAAGGACTTGACTATCGCTTAAAGCCTACTGTATTCTCCTGGCACCTACAAGGTAATTTCTGTAAATGTTTATCTCCAGTAAGGTGAAGAAGAAAGAAGAGTTTATAAGAATAGTTAGTACAAGAGTAGGTAGAAAAAGTCATGTGAGGGCTACTCGTTAATTCTTTTAAGCTTATTTCCACTTTCTCAACCAGCTTCCTCTAAACAAATTTAACTGGATATCTAGCACGTTTTGACGTCGCCTGAATCCAAGTTTGTTAGTGCAAAGAGTAGCTTATAATCATATCTCCAACGATAGGAGGCAAACATTCTCAAGTAAATCTCTGCACGGCAAACCATCTTTTTACTGTTGATTTTCTCAAAAATGGCTTCAACAGTTTTGACTTCCTGCATCATTGAGATAAGCTAAATGTTCCATATGTGGTTACTCTGGAGTAGAGGGACTTTCTCTACACCCTTCGTGTCACATTTTTATTTTTTGGTAAATACTGAAGTTAATTTCGCTTTTAGTTTACTGTGCACAGGCAAGCGCGTTCATTATCACCCACACGGGCCTTTTACCACATTATAAGAGCAGTACAAGAGTAGAGAAAGTCGTGTGTGTGCAACACATCAGATTTTTGATTCGTTATTGGTGGGATTCCGTCCGTTCCCGCGTGCTTTTGATCCCAGTGTAGCCAACACACACACACACCTTACAAACAGATGAGAGGGAACCGTCACTTCGGTAGGGTTCAGCTCTTGTTGGCGAACTTGATAGCACTTTCTCAAATCTTGTACGTCCCTGAAAACTTGCAGGAATTGACCAATGGCCATTAAACTTTCGCTCGTTCCGCTCAAATAGAAAAGTGTTGCCATCTGTGGAGGAATTTGAAACCAGAGTGAGAGCGAAACGCACAACTCGTGTGTTCATTTTCTCTGAAAGCTTCTGCTTAAGAGAAGATTAAAACTTTATCCAGCAAATGTTAAAGGTGCTTAATTCATGACTAGACACGGCAAAATGCACAAGTTCATTTTATGACGACAAACGCTAACAGTAAGTAGAGGAACTATTGTATTGGATAACGAGATTTCGTTAGAAATACAGGTTTTGAAATCCCCTAAATCCGAAAAGGAGGTATTTTTGCAAAAGGTGTGTGTGTGCGCGCTGTCTATTTTTAAATCGATAACGAAAGGTCGGCTAAATACCAAACTTGATGTGTAAATTTCGGATCTTCTAAGGATGCGACACGAGGGATTAAAATAAATATATAAAATAAGTCACCCCCATCCCATACTACCAAACATGACCTCTTTGTTATTTTTGTCCCCGTGTCTACATTTTCTTTTTTGAAATTAACTATGTTGGAGATATTGCTTGTTGTTGGTTTGAATTTTCTAATAAACTTTCTCAACAGCGAACTTGTTCTTAAGTCATCGCATAGCGACTAACTCTTAAAAGATTTGACTGCTGTTTAAGCTACTGTATCTCCCATTCCTATTTCTACAAATGTTTATCTCGATTAACGTGAATTCGATAGACAAAAAGCGCTTCTAGGTGAAGCGGAAGTGAAAAGGTCATGCGAGTGCAATAATACAGATTTTTTGTTTAATTCACGTAAGGATTGTCATTTCTGCATTTATATTAAGTGTGCCAATTTTAAAACAAGTTAAACATGTCAGTCCGTATCTGTGAAGGTTTGCCAACTGTTACTGTAGGTAACCTATGGCTGACACAAATTTTGATGGAGGGTGGGTTAACTCAACATCCAATCGTAGGCTTGCCACGCCTTGCGGTGGTATACAGTTGAAAATGATGTGAAATCACATTGTAAAGCCGATGATATAAATATAATTTGCAACCACAAAATTTATTTGCACAATAGGAAAAGAATAGCGGTTTTCAGCTATCAGCCGCCATTAAATGTTGTGTTTGACATAGTAGAGAACTTGATAAACATTTGTGATGGCTTTTAGGTAGCTGAAGGCACCCTGTACGATTGCAAAGGAAGGGGTGATGATGGAGAGAGCAATGAAATATTGGTACAGAATCCTAAATCTATATACTCTCTGCGGTTTAACTTGTCTCGAGCTTAAAGAAAGAGAAAGATATATGTTAAAAAGAGAAGCAAATACTCACCCCTCTGGCGTTGGTGTTATGGTGAAGATGGGAGAGGCTCGATCCCCTCTATCTAATCAGTGGTGGATTGTGAACAAGTAGCAATAGCTCCATCATCTGCGCTCACACTGAAGTAGTCCGAAACTGAACACAGCACAAGACAAACAGAGGTGGACTTCCGGCTTTTGTGGCCGCAAAATACGTTTTCTACCCCAACCCTAACTTGCTAGTGGAAGCGACTTGACACTTTTATGATCCTCGAGCCAAGTTAACCCGCAGAAGGGGGGACAGTGTTAGTACCAAGAGTAGATACTGGTGGTCAACGAGTCGTAGAAATTACTTGGAAAAGTAATAGCCTAAGGCAGGTATGGAGGTAAAGGAAAACAACATAAAAGGGGCTTAGGAAGACTGCAAGAGAAAGATTGTAGATAGAAATACAACTAGTACTAGTATCATAAATGCAATAGCAGGTAAATGCTTCTGTTTATGCTCAGGTAAAAAGTTCATGAGAAAGAAAAACACACTAATATATGGATAAGATAAATAAAGAGGATATTACATGATTAAGAGCACGTACATTACCTTTCATGCGTTACATACTTTAATCTAACATATAATTTATTTCGTGGAACGTTATAAATAACTATAACTATAGGCTGCCACTGGAATTCCCATCTCTAGAGGAATTCTGGTTACACGAGACTGCGGAGCGACTTCTCGATAACCTTGTATATTTGAATGAGAAGAGACGATGTTTGAAGAAAAGCATTTCTTTCTGAAAATTCTGATGTGTGCGCTCAAATGGTTTCTCTACTCACTCGAACCCAGGTATGTAAACGAAGCAATAACCATCAATGTGTATATAAAAAAAGGAATATATGTCTGTTCTTTTGTCTATACGCTCCTAAACCGCTTGACCGACCACCTCGAAATTCGGCACGTATACCCAGGTATCTTTTCATGGAGCAGGTTTGTATGCTATCATCCTATTACTATACAGACCATCATTCACATGGTTTTCTCTACTCGCTTTTCTTTTACGTAATAAATTAGCATATCCTTCTCTACTCGTATTTCAACATACAGTTAGTTCAATTTCCTACGACAAATAGAAATGTGACATTACCTTCCACGGTTTTCTCTACTCACTTTTCGTTTACGAAACACTGTCGCATTTATTTTTCTATTTCTCTTCAACATACTATTCATACAGTTTTCTATTATTGAAATTATAACATTCACACTACTTTCTCCACACACTTTTATTTTACGAAACAATCACACTTCTTTCACTACTCCTTCTATAAACAATTCATACAATTTTCCATTAGTTTGAAACCGAAATGCAACGCATTACATTCACGTTTCTTTTACGAAAAAAACTGCATTTGTTCCTCTACTCCCTCTTCTCCAAAGTATTCATACAATTTTCTATGTGATTGATATACAAATGCAATGTCTTACGTTCACACAGCTTTCTGTACTTGCTTTTCTTCCTATGGTACCTACTCAGGTTTTTATTTATTTTGGGTTTTTATAGCATCCAACATAAGTGTAAAAGTTTTAGGGATAAAATCGTCAAACCACGGGCAACGCCGGGTGATCAACTAGTGTTAAAACATAAATAAGAAATTGTCCCTTTAAATGCTTTTGAAGTTCCTGTTCTTTCGACAACATCAGGTCTTAAATTACTTGTATATAATGAAGACATCATAGATTATTGGAAAATAAGTATAATAAACAATATATACTGATGATCAAGTTTTACTCTCAAATTCTGAAGACAGCTTACGAATGACAGCGTACCAACTATTCAAAAATATATTAAAATTACAGAAAATCATTCCCAATAGTTATTTCTGTATTCTCAGTTTGTTGATTACAAGCGCTCGGATTCCATATTCGAGCAGTAGGTTTCCAGAAATGCAGCGTGCTCTCTACACCACGTGTTTTCCTCGTAGTGAACTACACGGAAACATATGGGCAATTAGCATACCCTGCCTTCGGTTTCCTGGCGTGTTTCTCTCTTACACGTTCACACCGATTACTGTTCAAAATGCTGCTTGTTGTTTTCTGATATACACAGAAGTTAAAAATATGACATTGGACTTCATTGCCAAACAAAACCTGAAAAAAGTTCGCTTTAAACAGCAACAGCATTAACCAGTGAGATGCACTTCTCTGTGTCACATCCAGTGCGCGCGCACATCGTTTGACGTGCAAGCACAACCGCCCAGCCGCACTGTTTCAATAACTCAACTGATGTGATACGCTAACAATACCAATTCATAGCAGCTTGCTGTTCGAAACATACTCCTCAGTAAGAATAATGCCAATTGGATTGGTATATAGATAATAGGAAAAGTTAACTAAGGATAACTAGCAGAGTATGTAACACATCACCCACATGCATTGAGTCTACGCCCCTGCAAGATGTACACTTCATTTGTCATAAAATAGCTTACTATAAATAAGTAATGGAGAAGCTAAAACACGATATTGCTGATACGCAATACGTTACAGCAATTTGACACATATACGAGTAAGTTTACGCTCTCTGCTGGGAGGTGACACTCTTCTGTTTCAAAACTACGAAGTAAAACAAATGCAGTTGATAGTTACGGTGCCATGTTGAGAAATGGCGGATGTTGGGATCGTAGTGCTATCGAACAAAGACATGCGCGAACACCGTTGTAACACGTTGTACAGATGGCGGCCATATTATTTTCACGGATTAATCGAATATCCTGTGAAAACAACCTGGAGAAAGGAAAGGAAAAATAGTTTTAGAGATCGTGTAAAGTGGACGGGCAGGCAGGCAGGCAGGCAGGCGCGGTTCGGCCGTACCCCTCCACCAGCCTCTCTCCCCCCCACCATGACACTCTAGATGCTTCCTCTCCAACCCACCAACCCGGCCGGCACTGCGAATACTGCGTCGTATCGCTGCTGGGCAGATCGACTTCCCAAGCTACGTGGTCTTATTGTTGTTTTCCTCTATCTGTGGCATTGTTGTGAATGTTAATGGTGACGAGGAACACGTTTACGGTCTAGGGATGTGCTCGGGTGTCGAAATCGTAATGTCGCAGTGAGCTTTAGGACGGTTCTTTGTTGTTGTCCTCCACCCAGTGCGTAGATAGTGTTTTGTTATTGTGTGTGTGGTGAAAGTGCGTGCGTGCGTGCGTGCTGCATGCGTGGTCGTGGCCGTGGTCGTGGTCTTCCTCAGGCTTACAGTGTTTATGAATGATATTGGCAGCTTCTTACGGTAAGTACCAGCCGCGTGAACGCTAAAGGTCACAGGTTGATTTCCCTTTCTGTTAGTCAATATTCTGGCTCTTGGCTCAACTTGCATCAACCGCATTTTCTACACACATCAGCTGACACAAGCTTTGTTCAAATGCATGTACTCTTTGTTTCTTAATGTCACTGGAAAAGAATATACATTCACATGTTTTTCACATCCCATTCTCCAACAAACTTTTCCCTAAAACGCTTATTCTTCTATCTGTTTCACATTAATCGACAAAAAAATCTGTAACAACAATATTATTACATATTTCTTTATAAGTATAAAGGGAATCTGAACATCCAGTAGGCTTAAGCGATAGTCAAATATTTTAAGAGTTGATCGCCATGTGATGGCTTTGAAATTACGTTCTTTTTGCATGATAAGAAGGCGAAAAATATTTGTGCACTCAGATTACTCTCTCTATCCACTCAACAAATTATTCTTAAAAAACTATTAGATATTTGTAGGTGCAATGGGGATTGGAGAATACTGTAGGCTTAAGCGAAGTGAGACTAGGTCGCTGTGTGATGGCTTTGACATTCCATTCCTCATGATCAGGAGAGAGAGAGAGAGAGAGAGAGAGAGAGAGAGAGAGAGAGAGAGAGAGAGAGAGAGAGATTTGGTAAATGTGTAACCAGCGTCCGCGATTATACAGCAAAATCAAATTAATATTATTGACTTTTAAATAATTATAATTTTGAAATACAAATAGCGATTAAATTTATTTTAAGATAAAATACTTATAGTATCTTAAGGTATATATTTTATAGTATAATTGTTATGAAATTGAAAATAATTTGAGGTTTAGCACATTCTTCAACTTTACTTACTTCATGAGTTTATTATTTATATTTAGAACAGCTTTTCCTAAAGCATATTAATTGCTTTAACAATGTTTATATCTTGATTAGAAAAGTAAACAACAAGGAATATCCTGGAAATGGCGGACTCAATTTAAAAAAAAAAACATGAATTTTTCATAAATTCTGTGCTTTAATAAGATCTACTATTTTGTAGAGTAAGATTTTGTCTTTATCTTCTAGTTTACTAGTTATGCAAAAGTCATCCAGAATGAAGAGGAATTCAGAGGCTATTTCCAGAAAATTCAACATACATATGTCGTTTGTCATGTAAATAGCTTAAAAGTCGTTAAGTTCCTTTTTTGGGAGATTTAAACATTTGGAAACATTTTCGGTGTAAATCTTCTAAATCTTCGTGTTGCAGCATTGGAAATTGGCAAATTGAAATACTAAACTTGGTATTTGAACTTTTCATAAATGCGTTTTGAGGTGTTCTCGATGAATTCGATATCGATTTTTTTTTTTTATTAGAATGAAGTACTTCCGATGCTTATTGTAAATATGTAGCAGAGAAAGTAAAAACTGACTCGAATCTACAATTGCGTCTTTTCTATCAAAAATAATTTTGTGCATTAGTACGTGATAGTGTTTTAAGATACCGATATAATTATTAAAATACCAGTCAACACCCGAGTGTAGTTTTCAAGTCTAAAATTTACTACGTTTCCATGGGGAATTCAAATCCATTTAAGTTCTCATTCCGGATTGAATGCTGCATGTAAAGGCAGGTTTAAATGGAACTGAATCCTTGGATCCGATCCTGTTAGAAGTTACATCGGATCGAAATTTTGCTGCATTCAAATCCGCCAAAGAAGCTTACTTCTACTAAACCGCTAAACGCTCCACGCTCGTCATTTTGTTTTCTTAGCGAACGCGGTATAATGAAACACAACAACAAAGCTATGTTTATTGTTTTTATAATCTCATAATATATTCTTCTAAAAACATCAACTAACCTCAAAACCTACTTAAAATACACACAAAACATTTACAGGTTCGCCAACAGATACCAAGTACCAATATGGAAGCTTGAATTATTTATGCTCGAGTCTTGCGCACCCAAATCGATGTCATTTCGGAATAAATTCAACATGGAAACGTAGTGACTATATATCCCTTCTTTTTCTCGATGTGTTCAATGCACGTAACCACTTACACAATATAAATAGCGTCACCGTAGTGTTATATGTACCATATAAAAGCAATTACTGAACATTTCAGAAAATAAAAATGAATAACATGAGTTTTGTTTTGTAAAGTTATTCATGTTTCATTTCTGAATCATGCCACACATTTTTGAGACAGATATGTAGGTATGAAATATAAAAGCGAAGTTTGTTTTCAAAGTTTTGAGAACTGAACCGCAAGGAGATTTTCTTGCATGATTAAAAAAGAACAGGAAAAAAGACAGTTCGATTTTCTCAGAAAATCGTCAAAGAAAGTATCCAAATTTGGAGGCTTTTTATAGAATATATCTATCACTAATACTAAAAGGAGAACATTTGATGTGTAAGTTGGTAAACTCAAAAGCCACTTATTGGTTTTGGTAATTCTTTCACCATTGAAAAGCCTAATTCCTTGTGACTTTTGACAAACATGGGGCTATACCGTTCTAATTTCATTATAGTACTGTATACCATTTACTAGAGGTCACTAGTGGTGCTATACATTTTGTTACAGCCCAGTGAAGGGGGACCATGATCATGATGAAGGATAGACACACAGATAAGCTCTGGTCTATCATAACACTGTATACCATTTACTAGAGGTCACTAGTGGTGCTATACATTTTATTACAGCCCAGTGAAGAGGGACCATGATCATGATGAAGGATAGACACACAGATAAGCTCTGGTCTATCATAACACTGTATACCATTTACTAGAGGTCACTAGTGGTGCTATACATTTTATTACAGCCCAGTGAAGAGGGACCATGATCATGATGAAGGATAGACACACAGATAAGCTCTGGTCTATCATAACACTGTATACCATTTACTAGAGGTCACTAGTGGTGCTATACATTTTGTTACAGCCCAGTGAAGAGGGACCATGATCATGATGAAGGATAGACACACAGATAAGCTCTGGTCTATCATAACACTGTATACCATTTACTAGAGGTCACTAGTGGTGCTATACATTTTGTTACAGCCCAGTGAAGGGGGACCATGATCATGATGAAGGATAGACACACAGATAAGCTCTGGTCTATCATAACACTGTATACCATTTACTAGAGGTCACTAGTGGTGCTATACATTTTGTTACAGCCCAGTGAAGGGGGACCATGATCATGATGAAGGATAGACACACAGATAAGCTCTGATCTATCATAACACTGTATACCATTTACTAGAGGTCACTAGCGGTGCTATACATTTTGTTACAGCCCAGTGAAGGGGGACCATGATCATGATGAAGGATAGCCACACAGATAAGCTCTGGTCTATCATAACACTGTATACCATTTACTAGAGGTCACTAGTGGTGCTATACATATTGTTACAGTCCAGTGAAGGGGGACCATGATCATGATGAAGGATAGACACACAGATAAGCTCTGGTCTATCATAACACTGTATACCATTTACTAGAGGTCACTAGTGGTGCTATACATTTTGTTACAGCCCAGTGAAGAGGGACCATGATCATGATGAAGGATAGACACGCAGATAAGCTCTGGTCTATCATAACACTGTATATCATTTACTAGAGGTCACTAGTGGTGCTATACATTTTGTTACAGCCCAGTGAAGAGGGACCATGATCATGATGAAGGATAGACACACAGATAAGCTCTGGTCTATCATAACACTGTATACCATTTACTAGAGGTCACTAGTGATGCTATACATTTTGTTACAGCCCAGTGAAGGGGGACCATGATCATGATGAAGGATAGCCACACAGATAAGCTCTGGTCTATCATAACACTGTATATCATTTACTAGAGGTCACTAGTGGTGCTATACATTTTGTTACAGCCCAGTGAAGGGGACCATGATCATGATGAAGGATAGCCACACAGATAAGCTCTGGTCTATCATAACACTGTATATCATTTACTAGAGGTCACTAGTGGTGCTATACATTTTGTTACAGCCCAGTGAAGGGGACCATGATCATGATGAAGGATAGACACACAGATAAGCTCTGGTCTATCATAACACTGTATACCATTTACTAGAGGTCACTAGTGATGCTATACATTTTGTTACAGCCCAGTGAAGGGGACCATGATCATGATGAAGGATAGACACACAGATAAGCTCTGGTCTATCATAACACTGTATATCATTTACTAGAGGTCACTAGTGGTGCTATACATTTTGTTACAGTCCAGTGAAGGGGGACCATGATCATGATGAAGGATAGACACACAGATAAGCTCTGGTCTATCATAACACTGTATACCATTTACTAGAGGTCACTAGTGGTGCTATACATTTTGTTACAGCCCAGTGAAGGGGACCATGATCATGATGAAGGATAGACACACAGATAAGCTCTGGTCTATCATAACACTGTATATCATTTACTAGAGGTCACTAGTGGTGCTATACATTTTGTTACAGCCCAGTGAAGGGGGACCATGATCATGATGAAGGATAGATACAGAGATAAGCTCTGGTCTATCATAACACTGTATACCATTTACTAGAGGTCACTAGTGGTGCTATACATTTTGTTACAGCCCAGTGAAGGGGAACCATGATCATGATGAAGGATAGACACACAGATAAGCTCTGGTCTATCATAACACTGTATATCATTCACTAGAGGTCACTAGTGGTGCTATACATTTTGTTACAGCCCAGTGAAGGGGACCATGATCATGATGAAGGATAGACACACAGATTAGCTCTGGTCTATCATAACACTGTATATCATTCACTAGAGGTCACTAGTGGTGCTATATGTTTTGTTACAGCCCAGTGAAGGGGGACCATGATCATGATGAAGGATAGACACACAGATAAGCTCTGGTCTATCATAACACTGTATACCATTCACTAGAGGTCACTAGTGGTGCTATACGTTTTGTAAGTGATCGTAAGAATTGACACACATAGATATAAGTGATAGTTCTGGCCTATCAAAGCATTGTATACCATTCAGTCTGTAATCTCAAGTTACAATATACTGCCATAAAATTTAATGCTTTGTCATGTCCTTGGTGAAAATCTGTTAACACTTTGAATGTGTCCACAAAGCCATAAAAACGTCTGCTTTGGCATAAAGTCGTAAAACGGCCTCCACTCCCGTGCATTTTATGGACAAACCGTAATATTTTGCAAGTTCGTATGTACATTTTTACTTTGTTCACTTCATATTACACTACCTAAATATAGGAAGTACTGTATTCCATGCAAAAATCCGACGCCGAGATTTCGTGACTCCAATAAAGAATATTTTTTAAAAATTGTGCCTGTGAACAGTGTAACTCAAAAACGGCTGTGACGATGTTTATTAAAATTCCACGTGTTTAATATATTCTCATGTCAAATGAAATTTGTCTTGAATTTTCTTGGAATAACCTCAGAAATCCTCTTCGTTCTAGATTACTTTCGCATAACTGATAAACCTTAAGGGTCATAAATGGTTAGTTTTCAAAATTTAGATTCTCATTTCTTTTTGTTCTCTAGATTTTAACGATTAAAATTATATATAACTCTTTACATTTGCAATGTGCTAGAGTATATAATTTTCAGTCTTAACACGTATTGCAACTGTCAAAAAAGTATCAAAATGACATAAAAAGTGCAATATTGAAACGTTCATATATTGTTACGTATGAGAGATATCGAAATGAAACTTTGGATATCTTTAGGGATGTTTATTCCTCTTTGGGAAGTTTATGCGTTGGCCAGCCTGCTGCAGCATGACTTGCTTATTCATATTTCTTTCTGTAGCAGCACGTTGTTGCGTTGTCTTGTAATCTTTGTATTGTGTGGTGAAAAGTGAGAGTTCTGCTTATGCCTGTGTTTATATTAATATTTAAAAAGCCTAGAAGTACGATAGTATTCAAGAAACGGGAAAATATCAGTAAGCAGAAAGAAATAGATGTGATATCCCTAACCTCAACACAAATAATACAAATGTGCATAGTTCATCTCACAAAAAGTTCAAACCTGCACTAGAAGTTTATGAAGAAATGTTAGAAAATGAAAGTGTTGATTTTCACTATGAATTAATTAATATAACTTCATTACAAGCTGCAGAAGGTGAGATGGTTGCAAACAATGTCAGGATCCAGTTACCATGTCTGTGAGGAAGTGTGTAGGTTTAGCACATGAAATGACATTCTACTTTGTCGCTAGTTTCTTAAACACTACATTTTGTCATATATATGTACCTTTTTCTCCGCTCCTATAAAAGATGGATGTGTGATTTTTTACCGCGTGCTCCTTGTATATATATGCTTGCTCTTGAAATAATTGATTATCTCTTAGGGCTACTATATTCTCTTATTGCCCATTGCGTGCAAGGAAATATGGAAAACGAGAATTTCTGCAAATGTTTATCTCAGCACAAATTAGATAAAAGAAATAATGTTTTAAACTAGAGTTTGTTCAAGAAAATCATGTTAGTGCAGCACATAAGATTTTTATGTTGAGTGGGACTGAAAAAATATTTCTGGTAAAATCTCGATATCGAACTTTTGGATGGATAGAAAACCTATACTTCCTCTGCCACTATATGTGTTAAAAAAGGTGGAAATTCAAACGCCTGAGGATATCTGTGTACAGGCGAGTTACTAAATATCTTGTTATGTGTGAATCATGAGTCATAGCGTGTGTTAGCGTGTGGTTTTCCTGTTTAGCAGAAGCCTGATATTTCATATCACTCTGGCAAGTCATTGGCACCTGTCAGCAATTAAAATGATACAGATACCAAAAACCACACGTAGATAATACACAACGCCTATACGGCTTTGCTACGTCAAATCTGGTGTCACTGTGTATTGTCAGAGAAACACGATAATAATCAAAACAAAACATAAGCAGTGGTGATAAGCAGAAAAAAGGAATGTAATTTAAACACTGTAAAGTAGACTTTATGAATAAGGAATTAGGACAATTAGAAAATGTCAGATACATAGGTGTATAGTTTAGTGAAGATGGACATATTGTAGAGAAATAAATCCGGGATTGTTGTGTGCAATCGAACTCTTATCAAGCTGTAAATAAGAAAATAAGCCAGAAAACGAAACGGTAGTTTACAAATCAACATATTCGGACGAGAGAAGGGGCCTTTAGCAGTTGTGTATATGTGATCGTAAAAGCGCGATAACATCAGTACGGACCAGAAGCTTCTCGTTAATTCTAGCTGAACCATTGCATGGAAAGATCTCGAAAGGCCACGTGACATCGGCTCCAGTACAAATAGGGTCACTTGGAGTTAGTTTAGAGTTGTGTAAGTCCTGTACAGTTGGGTTTTAGTTACTAGAGTGAGTCGGCCAGCCTATCAGCGACTACGTACATGTCGTGGAGTGACTATTGTATCGTAATAGTCAAGAAATAATAGACAATGAAAGTTAGCAACGAGAAGGAAATTGTGCATTTGTAGTCAAATTTAGAGGACAATAAAGTAACAGGGTTTTGGATTCTGCCGTTGTGTTACAATGTATTGCACCTACATGACTTTCTCTGCTCTTTGGGGTAGATTTTACTTTCTCTACCATCTACATAGTAGGTAGAGAAGCTATTGCATTACATCCAAAAATTTGATACAGGGATTTCACTGAAAATACGTTTTTAGCAAAAAAGGATTTCTTTACCGACATAAATAAACGCCAAAAAACGTACAACTTACGGGAAAAACGTAAGACCTGTCAACCCTCTCATATACAAGACCATGTAATGAGTAATGAAGGTCTATCTCCATTAATTATTAGTAGACGAATAAAATTTTGTAAGAAGAGTGAGTAGAGAATGCCACCTGAGTGCGATACAATTATTTTTCCAGCTGACTTCAAAACTTGTATTTACACTGAAATTTCAATATCGAATGTTTGGGGCCACGCCGTAGTCGAGAGGTCAGACCATTCGCTTCTCACAAAAGCGACCTGGGTTCGATCCCAGGCAACCGCATGTGGAATTTGTAGTGGACGAAGCGGCGCTGGGACAGGTTTCCTCAGGGTTCTCCGGTTTCCCCCGCCATCTCATTCCACCGCTGCTTCATCTTCATTCCATGTATCATCAATGTCACCGCCTGCGGTGCCGTATTTAGTAAAAGCGGGCGTTAAACACTACAACTCGAATGTTTGGGTTCTGTAGATGCCATAACTTATACTAATGAAGCAACAAGCGGCCTTCAGTTGCTGCAATACACTGAAGTGTAAACAGTGGTCTAATGCACCAGCAGTGCATCTAAAGTCTTAAGATTCCTTTCGAGAAAAATTATTGTAGTTATTTTATTCAGGAGTATGTATTGCAACCACAAATTTTCTGTCAAGATATACATGTTTTGAGGCTTCCTGAATAATAAACCAGCATTTCTAGAAAAAGATCCGGGTGTGGCATGCGTGTGTGTGTAACTGTATAACTCGGAACACTTAAAATCACTTAAGTGCAAAATTGACATTTTAGACGGCATGTTCCGAAGATGCGGCGCGAATATTCTCAAGAAAATCTCGCTCCCAAACCTAAGTGCAGCCATGGAGAAATGATTGAACGCATTAGGCAAGCAGCGTCGTATTGCAGCGCGGTTTACACATGTCAATGTTTCCAACATAAAGCTGAGTTTATTGAATACTCTCTGTTCCATATATTATTGGTTGGACACACAAATAGGCTGTGTTTTGAATTACCAGAGGCGTTTGTAATTGCGAGCATGTAAACAAATGCGTTCAATCATTTTTTCTATGGCTATAACTTTAGTTGGAGGAAAACCTTCAAAATGTTAGATTTTTTAAATTAAAATACCATATAATTAAGATAGCCACATGACAAATGAAATGTATATCTTAATTTTCTGGGAATAGCTTCTGAAATCCTCGTAATTTTGAATGGCTATTGCTTTTTATATAATATTGTATGACTGGTAAACGTTAAGCGATAGACGAAAACGTACAGCAACTTTTTATGCCATAAGCCATTTCCTAGATATTCGTTATCAAGGGCTCGAAGTCTTCAATATTGTGTCTTTTGAAGTCCTGTTGATAGTTGTTTCATCGAACGGATATGTAATATTAAGGCCAGCATATAGCGCCCAGTTGTTTAACATTTCACTATCATTGTTCCCTTTGTATCTATAACGAAATGTGTGTAACTATTTCTACAAAGGTTTATCTCAGTTAAAATAAAAAACAGGAAAATAACTTTCGAAAGAATGGTTTCTGCACTTGCTAATAAACGATAGAAAGTAGATAATTGGAATACAATACTTCCTCTACCCATTGCAAGAGGTAGAGAAAGTACTGTGTGAGCATTTGAAACATTCTTTCAGCAGATTTCGAAGAACATGAAGCGCTGTATAAGGAACTGGGTCAGCGTCAAGTCATTTTTCCTCTCTCGTTCGTGGCCTTCAAGGAGCAGGCTTAAGGCGTTCTCCTGGCACTGTTCCTACATTCTCCCCTTCAAATCCCGGCGGAGTCACTTGTTTGCAGGCGAGGCGAATAACGGTTAGGTACATGTCAAACTGATTGCCTTTACTGTTATTGTTATGGGAGTCTAATATTGAATTCAACAGATTTTTGTGGCCGTTATTGTTTTGATTTAAAAGTGTTTATACTTCTTTGCATATCTTTTTTACTTTCTCTACTACGTATAGTAAGTAGGGGAAGTATTGTGTCTACATTTCCGATGTCGAGATTACACCAGAAATATGCTTTGAGGCCCCCTGAATCCAAAAGAAGCAGTTTTAGAAAAGGGTCTGTGTCTATGTGTCTGTAAACAGCCTAACTCATGAACGAAAAGTTGGCTTAAAATCAACTTTGGTATTTAAACTTAATATCATGACACGAAGATTTTAAAGAAGATTCCTCCGCCCTAAACTACCCTTTACATGGATTTTTTTTTTTTTTAAATTTTGGTTTTCTCAAAAATGGCTCTAATGATTTTGATTAAAATGCCACATGTTTATACTTTTATGGTAAATGAAATGTATATCTTAAATTTTCTGGCTATAGCCCATGTAGTCCTGCTTACTCTTGATAACTTTATATAACTGGTGAACCGTAAATTTTTGTGTGGAGTGAACTGTTTCCGAGATATTCCTTATTATTTGTCAGAATATTGCAATACCTAAAAAAACTAAGTTTATCTCTTGATCATGCAAAGAGAACGGGATTTTAAAGTCATATAGCGTACTGTATTCTCCTATATCTACAAGAAAATTAGAAATAAGTTCTACAAATGTTTATATCAATCAACTTGAAGTAGAGGAACAAGCGTTTGTAAGAATATGGAGAAAGTCATGTGGATGCAACATCATATTTTTTTTGTGAAAGCACATCGATAGTTTCCGCAGAACTGGCGAAAACTTATTTTCCTATTTACTTCACGTTGGAGTTAAGCCGTTGCAGAAATTGTACCATTACACATTTCGTTTAATATAGATTGGGGATAAAGGAAACAGAGTCGAGTCAGATGTTTAAAAATGGACACACTATGGGCTGGCTTAGAAAGTCCTTACTCTTTCCAAGATATCGCGAGAAACTACTAAAAGGGTAAAGGGTAGAGACACAGAGGGGACCGAAGGTGCTACACAGGGTCGCAGCTAGACAGGCCACAGAGACGCGCGAAAGTCCCTTCATCCCTGTGCCAGGCCCCGCCAAGCAGCCATCACACCGCGCTTCCGGTGTTACACTGAGCGTCCCCCCGCCCCACGGAGGACTAGGTCTGCCAAACGCCACCTAGCGCCGAGAACAGCAGTTATCCGCGTCATCTACCCGGCACTGCCACCACTGCACGTCTGAAAGTACACATGAAAGATGGGAATGAAATGGAATGAAGGGAAATGATGGAAAGGAAACCGTGGTATGAATTAATGTACCCCGGCATTCGCCTAAGTGACATCGGGAAACCACGGAAAAGCCATGTCAGAGTGCGCCGCCACGGGGATCGAAACCGCGACCTCCTGAATGCGGGCCATAGACGTTACTGCCTGAGACATCCCGCTCGGTGGAGAACTACTATTAGCGACAGCATTTAAAAATTACATGGTATGTAATAAAATTCAGATCATCAAGGGATACTTCGGAAATGGCTCATGCCATAAAAAAAGTTGTTAGAAATAAAATGTTTATTTTAAAGAGATCCACATTTTTAGCGCGTTTTTTCCTTGATGACGCAGAAGTGCCGTGCGTCACCTTTGACGGCGTCTCCAGTCTCGCTCTTTAGTTCTGCCAGCTGCATCAAGTATTTAACTAGGAGATCTTTTAGTCAGGATGTGCGTGGGTAGGTGTGAGGATAAACAGCACCCGTAACGTTGATGGAGAAATTTAATGGAGGCTAATAATGATATATTTGAAACGCTTTGTCAGCTTTTGAGGTTAAAAAATTAGTTTGTTTATGAATTTTATCGTTCGAGATTATAACGGTTGAACCATATGCTAGCTTCTGTCGTGTCAGTATTGTAAGACTTGCAAATGACTGTAACCCGGACAGACCTTTGGAAACATCAGTACTTGTATAACTGCAACGACAAGCGAGAAAAACTGATCTGAAATGCTTTTAGACAATTCCGCTCCAGCTAGTTTCCTGAATAATAAAATACGTTATCCTATAGGATCCATAATAGCTCTCTCCGGTGCGTGTAATGTGCAAACCGTTGTCATGATTACTCCCTCACTGAGCGTCATTTGTTTTATAAAAATAAGTTTATACCTGCCTCCAGTTGGAAGAGATGATGCTTTTTTGTCATAATGCAGCAACTTGTTGCATGTATATGCGACACAAACACATGTGACAAGAGAGATGTATGTATTTTGTTGGTAGTTGTGCGTTTCCATTTTCTCATAGCCAAGGGCACTTCGGATCGATTCGTGCATCATCTAATGCTCTGTTTGTGCACTTTATTTACAGCATATAAAAACTGCGGCATTTGGTGAAATGTTTTCCGTTTATTGAGAAAACAAATGCGTTTCCTATTCAGATCGTCATGTGTGTTTGTTTCCCCGATTTTCGTCATGCCTGCTTTAACCCTGTACTGCATAATGTTACCCTGAAAGGCACTGGTAATTGACAGCGCCCTAACAAACAATATTTTTCCGGAAACAAGTATATTTAGTCTAATTTATGGTATGTTGCACAGTACGTATAGCTATTTTATATCATAAATGTTTTATTTTGTTAGTGTGTTTTTAGAACATGAAGCAAAATCCAGCAGCCAAATGTAAACGCCATCATAATCCATGCCTATCATAACTCCACTTATTTTACGTGTGCCCTTCCCATTCTTAAGGGGACTGAGTGCCCTCTATCTCTACAATGTTAAATATGCAAGGTTTTGGTACCCTCAGCTCCTAAACTACTCAACTTAGGGAGATGAAATTTGCCCATGTTATTTTCTATAAGCTTTACAGTTTCTTAACTATTATATTATTAATTTGTGTTATTACTTTGTGTACTCCGTCCGTATAGGTCGGGGAAGTATTGTATTTGATCCAAAAATTCGATGTCGAGATTTCAACGTAAATATATGTTTTAAGGCCCCCGAAAACCTCCCCCCCCCAAAAAAAAAAAAAATTAGAAAAAGGTCCGTGTGTGTGTCTGTGTGTGTGTCTGTGTGTGTGTCTGTCTGTCAGTCTGTGGACAGCATAACTCAAAAACGAAAAGTCAATTAAGACCCCAAGTTGGTATTTAAGTTTAATATCTTTCAAGGATGCGACACATTTTTTGTGCAGTAAGATTATATCTATTTCATACGGTTTCCCAGTTATGCATTATACCTACAAGGAAATGTGTAATAAAAATATTTATATAAACGTTTATCTCGATTAACATTAAGTAGATAGAAGAATAAGCATTATTAAAAATAGTTGAATTGGCAGAGTTAATTTTGTGAATGTAACCTCAGAATTTTTGTTTTCTTTTTCTTCCCCCTCCCCTCCGTCCCCCTCTCTGTCTCTCTCTTTTCCTCTGCCGTTTGGGTTGTAATTGTTTTGCCCATAATTCAACTGTAAATTTGCGACGGTGTGAAACGGATTCCCGCTTGCTTATGTTTATACAGGGATCAATAGCGGAATGTTAGCCGAGGTGTTCAACGATCCTTCGGATTGTAAGTAGCGAAGATTCGGATTTACTTTCCTTGCCGGTGTAACTCAAGAGGAGAGTGGGAAGTGGTGGGGAGAGAGTGGGGAGGGGAAAGGGGAGGGCTGACCTTGAACCGTATCGAACGCGGACAATTCCGAATTTCCAGTGACAAGCCATGAAAGGTTTGTCATAGAATTTGTTGCTTGCCGAAGTGCTTATACTGAGACAGGCTGCAGTATTCCCTTCATGACGTGTGTATGGCAGTCATATGACACTCTCTGCTCTTTCTTCTACAAACTATTCTTACAAAAGTTTATTCTTGTTAAAACAACTTTCATTACACATTAGCTTGCACATATAATAGTCGCATCTTTAAAAAGTGGATGGCCATATTATGTCTTTGAAATTCCTTGTCCTTTGTATGACCGCGAAAAAACGAATAGCGACTTACTGCTTGGGAAAAGTAAGTTCTCATTTAAACATTCTAACCATAACTATGAATATCTCAAAAGTCTTCATTTGTTAAGCACACAGACGCAAAGCTGTTTTTATGTTAGAGAGGCTAAAAACCAAGCATTTCAGATGAAATTTGGAAATCGAATATAGGTAAATAGCGGAGAAGAAATAAGTTCTTTTTATGTATACCATAGGTATAATGTAATACAAAACTTCTATAACAGTTTCTCGGGACAAAAAATTTTAAATTTTGGTCTAATATTTTAATCCTAGATTAAAAATACATGTACTTTTTTAAATTTCCCAAGGTTTTTGTTATTTTCTTTAGTTTAGACTCCAAAAATGTTTATACTTACAAATATGTTTTTCTTTTTTGCTTAGAAATTGCAATTTGTGCTTGAAAATTAAAAATATATCCATGATTAGACAAATTGACAATAAAACCCAGGGAACCCTTTATTTATTGTCTCTGTGTGGATATGAGTAGCAAATTTCATTAGTGCAATACAAAAACTGCTCCACAAGGACCTTTTACACGAGGAAAATTGCTGAAAATATCAATAGCGAGAAAATATATGAATGCATAACTCGTGAAAATCCACGCAACCTTTAAGCATGCAGTATGCCATTTAAAAATGGCATCCGAGGGTAAATTATACATTCTTCGCATTTACGAATGTCTCGCTTATCTTATAAATTAAAATAGTTGTTTTCTCGATTTTTATGAAATTTCAGACATGCATATCCTTAAGTTAGAATGTTCCAAGATGTGAATCAAATATATTTAAAAAAACGCCATCCCAAACTAACCTTTACAGGGAAAATGTTCTGAGAATTTTGATGTTATAAAAATGGCTCCAACAATTTTGACTAAAACACCATACCAAAATACAGTGTATAGTTTAAATTTTCTGGAAATATCCTCTTAGGTCCTCTTCGTTATGAATGGTTTTGCATAACTAATAAATCGTAAGGGATAAACAAAATCTGACTACTCAAAACCTAGATATCGTTAAAGGACACAATTTATGTCAAATTTAGTTTTTTTGTAAGATATAATTTTCAATAATTATGTTTTATTGGTTTTGTGCTCGTATTTTGTAGTACTTGTACTTTTTCAAATGTAGTTGTACTTTTTTCTTTTAAATCTCCCATACTAATATAATGAGAACGCAATTTCATATTCATCAGAGCGACCAACTCTTAAAATATTAGACTATTGCTTAAGCCTACTGTACTATCCTATTCTTGTTGTACCTACGGGTGATCCAAAAGACTCCGAAATGGCTGCGCTGTGTTTTGTTTATACGCGTCCTCGGCGCTCGTCGCCGACTGCCGCTGTCATACAACAGTGCGGATGAAACCAAACATTTTTAAAACTATTTTTAAAGGCTTTATTTACCAATATTGTTAAAGGAGATGCTGAAACTGGCCACCCTTGTTGTCCATACATTTTGGCACCTCTTTAGGAAACTATCCATCACTCGCCGTAGTTCACGTTGAGAAATGCTGGCAATTTCGTGGCGGATATTTTGTTTTAACTCTTCCAAGGTGTGTGGGTTGGTCTTGTACACTTTATGGTTTAAGTTACCCCAGAGATAGAAATCGCAGATCACCTGAAAATCTTTCTGCAAATCGCACTTTCTCTTGGCGAGCTGAGTTAGCACATACAAATTATAAATAAATACATGCACTGCAGTAGATGAGTCATAATACACTTTGAGACTAAGTACAGGACAACACAATAAAGCGCATTGGTAATAACTCAATCACACGTAATCACGTCAGCTCAATACTACACTTTCAGAGCAGGAAAAAATC
Source organism: Tenodera sinensis (assembly GCA_030765045.1). Lineage (NCBI taxonomy): Eukaryota > Metazoa > Arthropoda > Insecta > Mantodea > Mantidae > Tenodera > Tenodera sinensis. The sequence continues at coordinate 82,205,085 of CM060973.1, read as the reverse complement.
AGCTGCATGACCGTGTTTCTGTGTGCGCAGTGGACACCGCGCAGCGGTTCGGATGTTTTTGGGTCTCGCTGTACAAGGAAATAAGTGATAAAACCACTTCTATAAATGGTTATCGCCTTTAAGACGAAGTAGATAGAGGAATGTACAGAGTGAGTAGAGAAAATCTTGTGAGTGCAATACATCAGAATTATTTTTAATTCTGTCAATGTGGTGATGAGTTTCAGTGTTTCTTTTTAGTGTGTTATAGTATTACTAATCGATAAGCTGAAAGCCACATTTGGTATTGCCGCATTAACAGGACTTGACTGTTGCACTTTGGAATTTGTGACAAAAGCTTCCGGATGATGCACTGATAACCTCTGAAGTTCTGCTTTAAACGATCGCCTGCACAGCTGAACGTCCCCCGGAGGGCGGAGAGAGGAGAGACAAATGTGAGGATCTTGGGAGTCGTTATTTGGCTTCCCAGCATCTCAAGAAAATCTTGGACCACGTGACCGGAATCAAGAGGCTTTAACTTGGACCACAAACTCCGCTATTGGAGATCAATCGTGTTTTCTATAATAAGGGGTTCTGAATAATCGGTCGCTTTGACTGGCTATAAAATCACAACCCTGTTACATTATTGCCTTCTCCCCCTCAGTAGCGACACCCCTTGGCTTCCCAACGCCACCCCCGCGGTATCCTTTTCTTTTTTTAACAAATCGACGCCCGCGAACGTGACAAAAAGTTGAATGCAACACCGTCCTATGCAGCACATTTAAATCGGCTGCAACTAAATTTGAAGTCAGTGACTGAACGAGTCTTAACTTTTCCTGCCCTTAACTATTGAAGTTAACCGAAAAGTTTTAAATTAAGATTTCAAGGAGAAATACATGTTCTGACATTCGGTGAATAATAGAGAAATCCAAAGCATTACATTCATATGGTTTTTTCTACACAGTATTCTTTATTTTTACATTTTTCTACAAAATTTTCTTCCCAGAACTTGTCTCTACTCCTTATCTATACTAAGAGAAATACCGCATTCCGCCCAAAAGTTGCTTATCAAAATTACATGTTTCGAGGTCCCTAAAACCTAAACGTAATTTTTAATTTCTGTGCTGGTAAGTAGGGGAAGTATTGTATTCCACCCAAAAATTCGATGTCGAGATTTCACCGGAAATATATGTTTTGAGGCGCTGTGAATCCAAAAAAAAAGAACATTTTTAGAAAAAGGTCCTTGTGTGTGTGTGTGTGTGTGTGTGTGTGTGTGTGTGTGTGTGTGTGTGTGTGTCTGTGTCTGTGTCTGTGACTGTGGACAGCATAACTCAAAGACGAAAAGTCGGTTAAAAACCAAAGTTGTTATTTAAGTTTAATGTCTTTCAAGAATGCCACACGAAGATTTTGAAGAAAATAGCCCCATCCTAAACTACCCTTTACGTGGAAAATTTAATTTTTTTTTAAAATGGCTCTAACGATTTTGATTAAAATTACATGTTTAAGATATTTGTATGACAAATGAAATGTATATTTTGAATTTTCTGGCTATAGCTTATGTAGTCCTGTTTATTCTGGATGACTTTTGAATAACTCGTAAACCGTAAGAGATAGACAAAATCTTAATACACAAAAAATGCAGATGTCGCTAAAACACATAATTTAGTCTAAATTATTATTATTATTATTATTATTATTATTATTATTATTATTATTATTATTATTATTATTATTATTATTATTATTATTATTATTATTATTATTATTATTATTATTATTATTATTATTATTATTATTATTATTATTATTATTATTATTATTATTATTATTATTTTTTTTTAGAGTGAACCATTTCGGAGATATTCCTTGTTGTTTGTGTCAGTTTCGGAAAACTTAAAACTTTTCGTGAAATGGAACTTCGTTGTTCATTTTTTACATGTTAAGCGTACAAAGAGAACGGCATCTCAAAGCTTTAAAAGATTTGACTCGCACAAAGCCTACTGTATTCTAACATTCCCCTTGCACCTACAAGGAAATAAGCAATAAGATCTGTACAAATGTTTTTCTCGACTAACACGAAGAAGATACAGGAATAAGAGTTTGTAAGTATGGTTAGTACAGAGTAGCGAAAGTCAGGTGGTTTTTTCTTTTTTTCCTAGAGTCTCATAACGTGTACTTGCTGTGAAATCTAGATATATTTAGCAAAGTTCGAAATCGTTGAAAAACCGCAGTGTAAATTTGGCTGGTAGAATGGAGGGGAATATTTTGGGGCCAGTGTGTGCTGACAAATGTGTGGCCACCATGAAGCAAGGGGTTGATGCCCCCGGAGCTAAATGAATCAGCATGGCTTGCAATAGGTAGGTACAAGAGAGAAGAATTACCTCACGCTGTTTTCTCCATATTTGGCTACACACATCAACTGAAATTCAAACTGTTATTCTTCAGGCAAGACCACGTGTCAATAGAAGATGCAGTTGTGGGCGTTGAGGGCAAACGAAACAGAAGAACTCAGTTGAGCAAGTAATCACCATCATATTTTACGGTGTTTAGCTTCGAACACGAAAGATCCGAGTTGCTGAGGCGATCAGCAGAATTTACTACTCTCCAGCAAGTACTAAAAGGAAACACAAGACTGAGGGAGGGATCATCGTTTATTTCTATATCTCCTCTATAAAAGATTCTTGCCAAAGTTTATTACTTTCTCTACTACGAACTTATAGTAGGGCAAATATTCCATTGCACCCGCAACTTCGATGCCAAGACTGCACCAAAATACATGTTTTGACACTTACTGAATAAATTAAAAAAAACAGATTAATAGCATTCACAAGACTTTCTCTGCTTTTGTACCAACTATTCTTACAAACTCTTATTCGTATATCTTCATGTTAGTAGCTACAAGGGTAATATGGGAATACAGTAGGCTTTGAGAGATAGCCAAATTTTTTAAGGCTGGTCGCTATATGGGGCCTTCGAAATCCCACTCTCTCTCGACATCGAATTTTTGAGTCGAACGCAATACTTTCCCTAATTACTATACGTTGTAGAGAAAGTAAAGATTAGAAAAAAAAAAAAAAAAAAACTGTTTGTGTGTGTGTTTGTGAACAGCATACTCAAAAACGAAAAGTCAGTCACACACCAAATATGGAACTTAAATTCAGCAACTTCCAAGAATGAGACAGGAAAATTTTCAAGAAATAGCTTCTCCCCAAACTATCCTTTTCCCGGAAATGAATCAAATTCGTTTATGTACTCAAACATGGCTCTAACCATTTTTATAAAATATCATATGTTTGAGATATTTTCATGACAAAATTCATACTCGTATATTAAATTTTCGGAAATACCTTCTGAAGTCTTGTTCATTCTGGATGAATTTTGCATAACTAGTAAACCGTAAGAGACCTGATTAATGCACACAATTTACGTCAAATATGTTTTTTGTGGAGTTAACAAATTCCGAGATATTCCTTGTTATTGGTTTGAACTTTGCAATCTTTATATTTTCTCAAATAATAAGTCGGTTAATTTTTTCTCGATGCTTACGCAAGGAGAATGGAATTTCAAAGCCATCACATAGCGACCAAGTCTTGAGAGATTTGACTTGCTGTATTCCCATTTTGCCTTTATACTTGAGATAGTAAAAAGGAATTCCCTTAACGTGAAGAAGAAACTTCTCTAAAAATAGTTTAACCCTGTTCAGAGAAAGTTCGTTATGCGTTTGTGTTTCTGAGAACAGCGTAACCAAAAAACGGTAACTTTAGCATCTTCCGACGATGCGACATGAAGATTTTCTCAAAAATGGCTAAAAGTAGTTTGATTAAAATACCATATGTTTAAGATAGTTTCATAAGAAAAGAAATGCGCATCTTAAAATGTTCTAGGAATGGCCACTGAGGTCGTCTTCATTCTGAATAACCTTTGTGCGAGTGGTAAATCACGAGGGATAGACAAAATCTTACAATAAAACAAAAATATAGACCTCGTTAAAAAGACAATTTGAATCATGTACGTTTTGGGGTAGAGTTTACTATTTCCCAAATAGTACTTGTTATTGGTTTGGAAGTACAAATACTCAAGCTTTCCTCAACTGCAAAGTCGTTAGTCCTCTTTTTCTCAAGATCGTGTAAATAGCATGGAATTTCAAAACCATTACCCTCCTTAAAGATCTGATGACCGTTTTTCTACTACTCTATGTGAAACTGTGAATTGAAAGTGTATCTGAATTAATAACAAATGAATAAGGCGCTGTAAGATTGGTTTGTAAGTAGAAAGATTCATGTAAATGCAGCCTGATTTTTTTATACTTACTAAAATGTCATGCAGACAGAACGAAGGTCGTTATTCAAAAATAATTAATGAAAACAATTGGTATATGTCTGTCTAAACATAAATATATAATTAAACTTTGAAAGGCTGTCTCGTAAACCTTTCACTTCGCTCCAATGGGTAGGTTTTTGCAAGGTTGTGCAAGATGTAAACGTGACCATGTTCTGTGATAGAAATATCTTGAGTATTGACACGTATGGAAAAGAAGAAAAGAAGACGGGTTTTTTGCCTTTTGAAGCGATCCACCCTGAATATTGAAAACCTCTTTCAAATGTTTCTTTTGGCTTTTAATCCTTTCGCTGATGGTTTTGGCGTATGAATGAGCTGTTTTTATAACTTTGCATTCAATAATAATAATAATAATAATAATAATAATAATAATAATAATAATAATAATAATAATAATAATAATAATAATAATAATAATAATAATAATAATAATAATAATAATAATAATAATAACGCTGCAAACATGTGTAATTCTATTCTCCAACTTATTTAATTTGTCTTTAAAAAAAATTATCTGGTTTGTTACATTCACGTGAATTTCTGTGTCCTCTGGCATGGGGAAGAGGGGTGACGTGAATGCAATCGAGTATTTGCCCTCTCCACTTTTACCCCATCACTAAATGTAGGGCACGTGTCTTTTCCGAATCTGTTTGCTTATGTTTACACAGATGTTTACAAACAAGGCAAGTTTCAAAGTGTGCAGTGGCGAAAGCTAACAAAAACATGATATATTGGTTTTGTGATTACATTACGTACATTTTCTTTTGGCATAGCAAACACAATGCTTTATTTTTGTTAGGAACATAAACATACTTTTTCCCATTCAGCCTCGAAGCACATTTTTTACTTTGTTATGCGACATGATTCTACCACAGATACAATGTGAGGGACTGACCGATTAAGTAGATGGTCTGACGACTAGCCATAAAGTTCAAAATATGGGTACATTTTGTGTGTCATATAGTACATATTTCAGATGACTTTTTTGTTTGTTTGTTTATTTATTTTTTATACCTTCGTGGTATTCTTGAAAGATTCCGTACTTAAATACCAAGTTTCGCGTTTTACAGACTTTTTTTTTTTGAAGTTATGCTGTTTACAGACACGCGCACATTTTTTTAAAAATGCTTCTTTTATATAGGCAATCTCAAAAAAGTATTTTCCAATGAAATGTTGATATCGAATTTTTGTGTGCAGTACTATATATGTATGAGGCTTTCATAAGAATGCTTGTAGAAACTATGAATAAACAGTGATGGGAAGAGAAAGTATTTTTAAAGGTGGTTATGAAAATTAATGCTAAATTTGCCAAAGAATTGCGGAAAATTGTGGACTTCAACCCAGGCAGATACCTTATGAAGTTCTTTGCTTTACGCAAGGCAACGTTAGTAAAACGTACAATTTGGCAATATTAGGCGGTGTGCGTTCTGAAACTCTCGCCCGCCCCTCCAAAAAGTAGAAATTTTAATATTTTTGTATGTTTACCGATCTGAAGTGGTGCAAGTTTGAACAAGCCACAGGTAGTTAAACTTCACTGTGTTGAAATACATATTTATCAGCGCAGTTTAACGCTTGCACTTGCTTTTAAATGAAAGAGGAAAACGAAGCAAAAGGCTTGTAGTGAAGTAATGGAGAGGAAGTTGCAGCTACTAGTGGGAGTGGCAGTGGCAGAGGCAGAGAAACGAGGAAAAGACCTGACAGACGAAAATGGAAGCCAAGATTAAGGTAGAATCGATATCGGCGTAAAGTCCAGTGCTTGGGAAATGGGCAAATAGAGAGAAAGAGGAATAAGTGGGCATAGTTCAAGGCCCGTAAACGCACAGTACAGACATTAATTTTATTTACATATTCCTGCTAGTTGAAAATGAAATTACAAGAGTACTTTTCCATCGTTTCCCTTCCATTGCACTTCTTTCTCATGTTTCAAGTGTGCTTGTTGGTTTCATAGCTGGACATATGGACATGGAGGGCTGTTTTATCGCCCTCAGTGGGGCGTCTCTGTGGCATGTCTGCCCGCGGCCTATAGCCTCCTGTGTTTTCTTCACATCATCCCTTCCTCCTATTGTGATGGCAGCCAAAATAGATATATGTAGCCCGCTGTGCGCGAGGTGTCCCTTTCCGTTGTAGAACTTCTAATCTGGAGAAATAAGTTGATGAAACACAGTAACCATTTAGATAAGATCAAAATATAGTGAACAAAAATGAGGCAAATATTCCTATCCATTACTTTATTTTTGTAATTGTTATAATAATAATAATAATAATAATAATAATAATAATAATAATAATAATAATAATAATAATAATAATAATAATAATAATAATAATAATAATAATAATAATAATAATAATAATAATAATAATAATAATAATAATAATAATAATAATAATAATAATAATAATAATAATAATAATAATAATAATAATAATAATAATAATAAATAAACAGAAAAGCTAATGTTTACTTGATGACTTAACTGTGGATGGAGAAACTATTGCATCACACCGAAAAAGCGTATATGGGCATTTTGCCGGCAATACACGATTTGACATCCTGGAAAACAAGGGAAAAAAAGAGGTTTATATGTGTGAGCGTGTGTTTAGGAATGTATTTGTGAGACTGTTTGTTTGCTTATGTGTATTTGTGAGTATGTTTATGAGCCAGTGTGTGTGTGTGTGTGTGTGTGTGTGTGTGTGAGAGAGAGAGAGAGGGAGAGAGAGAGGGGGGGGGGAGAGAGACAGATAGTGTACTTGTGTGTGCGCGCTCGTGCGTGAGTGTGTGTGTGTAGTGTTTAACGCCCGCTTTTACTACTACGGCACCACAGGCGGTGACACTGATGATACATGGAATGAAGATGGAGCACCGGTGGAATGAGATGGCGGGGGAAACCGGAGAATCGTGCGTGAGTGCATGCGTGTGTGTGAACAGCATAACTCAGAAACTTGTATAAATACCAAACCTGGTATTCAGGTCGACTATCTTCCAAAGATACAATACGAAGATTTTCAAGAAAAAGCTCACCGACCCCAAACTATCCTTTATATGGAAGTATTTTCGAGATGCATGATTTTCTCAAATATTACTCTAACTGTTTTGATTAAAGTTCACACCTACGCTAATATCTTAGGGAAATTTATTCCTCAGTAGCGCAGTTGGTAGCGCGCTTGCCTCTGGCACGGAGGACACGGTTTCGATCTCCGGTACAGACTAGGAGATGTGACACGGGGCGCACTCAGCCTCGTTAGGTCTCGGAGCGGTCAATAATTGAGGAGTTACTTGGTGGAGAAGTATGCGACCAGGAGGGCTTGGGATGCTGACCACGTACCACCCCCAGTAGGTACTGTACCCCATCAGTGACCCCTGTAGTGGGCAGAGGTGGGGACACAGCGACTTGGCGGCAAGCGTTAGTCCTTTGTGGGCTGTTGAGCTGAGGTTTAGTTTTTTAGGGTTATGGTAATCTCAAAAGCCACGTAATTGATTTTGATAATTCTTCCACGAGTGGAAAGAGCATGGCGGACACTTTCTCACTTCATAAATTACTTCAACTTGCCTGTTCTACCATCATCGTGGCATCAGAGGCTCACATTTTCCTTTTGAATACGACTTTACCTACGATGGGAGATTAGTGCAACACTTAAGCTCCCTGTTTTATCTCCAGGCTACTCGGGCGTTTACAAAGTCCTTGTATTGGAGTTTAGGAAAACATGCTTACGAACAAGGCTTTGATTTTTAGTAGAGAATGCCATGGAGCAGAAACAATTGCAGTTGTTAATCCACAGAACTTAAATAGTTTTGCACTCTGCAGAGTATAAACTCGAAGCCGGTCACATTTTATACCAAGGAATACACGTAAGTAACACTTCACAAACAAAGACACAGTTTAAAAATTCCTTTAATTGCCATTTATCGAATACTGTAGATATGCGTGCAGTGAATAACCTAACTCTGTAGTTGCATATACCGAAGTTTCTGGATCTCCAAGTCGTCTTCTCTCGAGTAAGTAGGTTTTGCTTTATTTACATTGTATTTAGGTTATAATCAAGATGGTTAGCAGCGCATCATAAAGACAGAAAACTGCTAACATTAGAAATCCTTGGACTAATATTTTATATTAACTAAGATGGTTACTTTTCTCAATGGTCATAATGTATATCTTCCAAAATGGTTGACTTAGCGGCGTAGGAATGCAGAATCTTTGTTTCATATATCATAGGCCTTTGTGCACCTTATGGAAATAACTATGGGACCTAAAAGAAGGTACAACGGTTTAATCTACCATAATTATATAAAAATTATTGGACCATTCCGACGGAGATTCTTCCGCCAACAAAGGGTACTAGGACGCTATACAGCATTTCCACAACTTGGAAGACTGCAGAGGTTAAGGATGTGAGGCCTTCCTATCCTTTGAATATCCGGGGTTTTTCCATCTTTAGAAATGCGTTTTGTGAGGGAAACTGCAGGACTTACGTTATGGGATAGAAAAGAAAGTGCAGAGATATTAAACCAATTACAAGTTACTCCATGTTACAACATACAGAATTATAAAACAACATTTTAAAGGAAAATCTCGATTCCTAGACAAATTTTAACTTACCAAGCACGTGGTAAAATTAGACTAGGAAGACCTTAGAAAAGATGGCATGAAGCGGAATCTGACCTAATCTCTATGAAAGGAAGAAGAAGAAGAAGAAGAAGAAGAAGAAGAAGAAGAAGAAGAAGAAGAAGAAGAAGAAGAAAAGAAAGAAGACGTGGAATAGTCGAGACAGTACGGAATTAAAATTATTAGGGGTAAAGGGAAGCCGTCAGTATAAAGACCATGTAAATCAGTGGTTTTCAACTTTTTTCTTTCTCTACTGGTAAGTAGAAGAAGTATTCTATTCCACCCCAAAAATTCGATGTCGAGATTTCACCGGAAATATGTTTTGAGACCTCCAGAAGAAGAAGTGTGTGTCAGTCTGTGGACAGCATAACTCAAAAACGAAAATTTGGTTAAAAACCAAAGTTTGTATTTAAGTCTTTCAGGAATGCGACACGAAGATTTTGAAGAAAATAGCCTCACCCTAAATTACCCTTTACGTGGAAAATTTTTCGAAAATGTTGATTTTCTTGAAAATGGCTAACGATTTTTATTAAAATCCCATATGTTTAAGATATTTGTATGACAAATGAAATGTATATTTTGAATTTTCTGACTATAGCCTATGTAGTCCTGTTTACTCTGGATGACTTGAATAACTGGTAAACCGTAAGAGATAGACAAAATCTAACAATACAAAAAAATGTAGATCTTGCTAAAATACACAATTTATGCACAAATAAATTTTTTTGTAGAGTGAACCATTTTGGAGATATTCCTTGTTATTTGTGTCAGTTTCGGAAAACAAAGTTCCGTGAAATGGAACATCGTTTTCATATTTTTATATGTTAACCGTGCAAAGAGAACGGAATTTGAAAGCTTTAAAAGATTTGACTATCGCACAAAGCCTACTGTATTCTAATATTCCCCTTGTACCTACAAGGAAATAAGCAATAAGATAATTTGTACAAATGTTTATCTCAACTAACACGAAGAAGATATAGGAATAAGAGTTTGTAAGAATGGTTAGTACAAGAGTAGAGAAAGTCATGTGAGTGCAACACATCAGTATGATAAACACTCAGAAGTGTCCCAGCACACCCGTTGAGAAGCGCTGCTCTAGATAAATGTGCAATAAGTTTATAAGTAAATGAAATGCTGGAGTTGCTCGCTGGTGTTGAAAACCGAACCATGCAGTGTCGGGTAAGGAAGGATGTTTGGGCAGGAGTGAAGAGTCAGCTAGACCAAGTTGCTGAGTCATTTGCCCGTGCACGTTTTCCTCAACGGATGTGCCGTGCGTACAACTAATCAATTCTCTGTAAATTTCCGTCTGGTTCACGTTCGAACCCCGAGTCTGACCTCGCGATATACGAGTATAGCTAAAACGTGACCGTGTGCAGTTTCACGAGACCACAGTAACAAGTACTGTACCAAGTTGCCAAGTTCCTGAACTCCCCATCTTTACTCAATTATTCTTATAAACACTTATTCTTCTATCTTCACGTTTATCGAGATAAACATTTGTAGAAATGGTTTTATTACATATTCCTTACCGGCACAATGAAATATGAGAATACAGTGCGCCCAAGTGTTAATCAAATCTTTTAAAATTGATCCATATGTGATGGCTTTAAAATTCCGTTCTCTTTGCATGACCAGGACCAAAAAAAAAAAAAAAGGGGGGGGGGAGAAAAACGAATTCCTATTTCAAAAAAAAGTGTTGGAAAATTCGAACCAAACAGAAAGAATATCTAAGGATCCCTCCACTCCCCCCCCCCCTCCACACACACACACACACACACACACACACACACACACACACACACACACACACACACACACACACACACACACACACAGAGATAATTTAGCTTTTACGGTTTATCAGTTGTGCAAAAGTCATTCAGAATGAAGGGGATTTCAGAAGAATTCGCAGAAACTTCAAGATGGTTTCATTTGTCATGAAAATATCTTGAACCCAAGGGTAACGTTATCAAAATAGTTAAAAAGCAATTTTTGTGAAAATCAAACTCTTCGAACAGTTGTCCATTTAATGGATTATTTGGGATGGGGGGATTTTCTTACGCGGCGCCGTGGCCGAACGGTTACACTGTTCGCCTACCACCTAGGCAGCCCGGGTTCGATCCCAGGCACCCGTATGTGGTATGCGTGGTGGACAAAGCGGCGTCTGAGCGGTTTTTCTCCGGTTTCCCTCGCCACTCGTTCCACCAATTGCTCCATCATCACCTTTCAAACCTTTCAAATAATCAATTTCGTCTGTATTTCATATCATCCTCTTCTTCGCTTTCATGCCTGGTACTAGACTAACCACCCGCTTCCAGGTCTTCACTCTGTCCGGTACATAGGTTCCTGTGCTTCCGGACGGCGTCTGACCCTAGGCACTGGCTTGCAAGTCCTACATAAGGGAAGGATAATCAGATAAAGAAGAATTAGGGGCATTGTTTTGAAAGTCTTCGTATCGCATCCTTGCAAGATGGAGAGTTTAAGTACCAAGCACGCCTTTTTTAGGAATTTTCGATTTTGAATTATTCTTATTCTCTCTCGGTCACTCATTCACACATCCAAGAGGTTCCCAGTTCGAGTTATAGGTAAGTTGTCCGATAAGGTTGTTTCCCTTACCCTGAGAAGACGAATATCGGGTAACTATGGAACCCGGGCTCATTTGAGCACCATTTCAACCATTCCATTCTTATGGCGGTATGACATTACATTGGAGAACGTTAATAGAAAATAAATAAAACATACAAACGTATTCTCTTTTTCTACAGCTTCAACACGGTATTTGCACCGAAATGTCAATGTTGAGTTTTCGGATTAAATTCAAGGTGTATTGCAGGAGCGTGATAAATTAGCTTCATTCACAACCCAGTTAACGCTGCATGTTACCGATTACCTGTACTCCTTACCCATTGTATTGTATGTCTTTATTTAGACATAAGGGTCTATGGAATGTTGCATTCGTTCACTCACAGCACAGAGTAAAGGTCTATTAAGTCCAGCAACTCTGGGGACACATGCGAGGCAATAATATGACGCTTCGACACCGTTCATCCTTTCTCTAGCATAAAGTTAAACGCAATAACTTTTAATAATGCAAAATTAAAAATTTGAAATATTGAAGCTTTGTCTCAAAGTATTAGAGGTACTTCGATACCACCGAATATCCAGGTACCGACGGTATCAGGTCCCATTCCTACTACTAATTCTTTATTTTGTTATTATAAGTGCTATGAAATATGAAAGTAATAAAAACATTGACTAAATACCTTCGTTTACTCAAGGCAACACTGCGGAATAGATGGTTAAAATCCTAAATATGACAGAGAAAAAGTTAAGATACATGAAACTCTCTCAACCAGAAGGATCTGCCATCACGCAGCATGCCACTATTACCTTAAAGAATAGTAAGAGAAAGCATAGGAATATATAAAGAAAAGAGCAGTCTGAACCGTGACACGGGCAAACCACAGAAGCCCCTATTGGAGTAGAAGGAACCAATAGGATTGCGTGTGGGACGGGACAGCGAGGCCTGTCAGAGTAGGCAGTGACTAGTTGGGTGAGGTTTATAGTCGTCCATTGAAGAAGCCGAACATAGTTTGCGACGAAACATCGGCATAATTCCTAATTTTTTAATTTTCTTAAAAAGCCGAGAAGACCGGAAACCAAGAAAGAACTGCATATGGACAAAGGCCGTGGAAGTCTAGGTAATCATTTAGAGATAACGTTTTGGATGTTACTGCAGGTCATATAAAAGCGTTCATGTATTAAAATTACAGACACAGGTCATGTACTCTCAAACTGCGAGTTAATTCCTTTTGTATGAAATTTTATTTTCATGGTTAATATGACGTTTAGATTTAACATTACATAGCTAGTGTTTTACTAACATTAAAATAAAACACATTTGAATTATCTGGCGTATGTTTGCATTAGTATGGAGTCCACCAACAATGAAGATAAAGCTTAAAAAAACAGGTGGCTGAAACAGATGATTCTACGTAATTTATCACCATTAATAATTTTGTAGTAAAATCCACCAGCGTTGCGGGAAACAGAGAGAGAGAGAGAGAAATGTACGCTACATGACAGTGTGAATCAGAATTACACTGGTTAATTATTTAAACTGCTTGTTGATATCATTATGTAAACATGGGAATCTATTTGGCGAGGTTGGCTGACTTGAATTGTTGTTATAGTTACAAACTTGCGAGAGTCTGTTGTTTCCATATTGCAGTGCAGAAGTGTTAACACATCGATTTACATAATCGACTATAACACGTCATACTCTGAAATAGTATCAGGAAAACTTTCGTGTCGTGGCGGGCGCATAGTGACGGGAAACTTTACTTACAAGCTGTAGTTCGTTGCTCCTTCAGCTGAATAATGAACTAACTCCACGCAGTGTTTACAAACATTGAAGCGTCGCATTTCAGTGCTGTGAACACTAACTCTGATCAATGTGTTGCACTTACACGACTTTCTCTACTCACTCTTGTACAAACTAATCTTACAAAAGCTCATTCCTCTATCTATAGATAAATCTTTACAGAAGTTATCTTATTGCTGATTTTCTTGTAGGTCCATGGAGAATACGGCTTTAAACGATAGTCAAATGTTTTAAATGATGGTGACTATGTGATGGCTACGAAATCCTATTCTCTCTGCATGGCCAAGAGAATTTCTCTACTTGAGAAATGTGTAAGTGTTGCAAAATTCAAACAAATAACAAGGAATATCTCGGAAATGGCTCACTCAAAGAAAACTATTGAACATCACTTGCATGTTTTAATGATATCTGCATTTTTGTGCAGATTTTGTCTCACTTATGGTTTACCAGTTACGCTAAAGTCATCCAGAGTGAAAAGGACTTCTGAAGACATTTCCAGAGAATTCAAGTTACACGTTACATTTGTCACGAAAATACTTAAACATATGGCAATTTAATCGAAATCGTTAGCCTTCTTTGAGAAAATAAACATTTTCGGGGAAAAAAATGTTTTATGTAAAGGTTAGTCTGAGGTTGAGTTTTCTTGAAAATTTTCGTGTTGCATCCTTTAAGATGCTAAAGTTTGATATTTAGTCAACTTTTCGTTTTTGAGTTTGTGTGTGTAAAGAGCATACAGAAAACATACGTCCGTGCGCACGAGCGACCTCTTTCTAAAGGTGGCGTTTTCATTCAGCGGACCACAAAACGTGAATTTCTACTAAAATTTCGGTATTCAATTTTTGGCTGAATGCAATACCTTCTCTACCTACCATGTATGTGGCAGAGAGGGAGGGAGAGAGAGAGAGAGAGAGAGAGAGAGAGAGAGAGAGAGAGAGAGAGAGAGAGAGAGAGAGAGAAAAGAACAAGGACTTGGGCAGTAAGGAATTTTGCCTTTGTGTACTCGAAAGTATGCTTTATTTATCTATAAGTATAGGAATAGGAGAGATACAGAGGGGTTTCGGCACTGCAGCTGTGTCCAATGGGGCACCTCCGGGAGGAAGGATAAGGTGAGAGGAGACACCGGGCGACCAGATCTAAAGTAGCGGCACAAGCATTGGCAGAGGCCCTTAAGGTTTACAACTTTGACGACTCCTTGAGATCTTCCGTGTCCTCCAAGAGGACCCCGGTACCCACCAACGAGTGACAGAGAGTTGCGCATATCATCCCTGCCACGCTGCACCTAACGTCTTCACTGACACTTGCAAGCTTGGAAGAACCAACGGGAAGAATGGTAATGAAATAATTCTGAGGAGAGGAAATTCGTGGGATATGATTATCCTTCTACAGCATTCGCATAGTGACCCGAGAACGCCCGCCCCCCCCCCCATCAAAAAAAAAAAAAAAAAAAAAAAAAAACGGTCAGGAAGGTCGAATCCACGATCTCCCGAATGCGAACCTATCTCGCTTTCGAATGCTGAATGCTGGCAAAAAATCTAACATTGGCGAGATGTTTAGATACAGTTGAAATGTGTTGTCATTTAGGTAGTAAACACTGAGCCTTATAACCTTGCTGCGCTGATAGGTAGGTAGGTAGGTATCCTTCCGCGCTTCATTTCCTTCCCCGTTCCGGTGATTGACTAATGCTTCCTTTGAATGACGATTATCAACTCTATGCAATGCAAGATGAGCCGATGAAAGCGACAAAATCACTTGTGATGGATGCACGTGCTTTCCTCATCCTGACAGACAGGTTTAAACAGAAGTATTCAGTCATTTCCAATGTGTTAACTCCTTAATTAATACATTGAGTTATTCAGCTGTTATGCTACATAAATAATCGTGTTAAATAAGGAAGTATTTTGCATTGCAGGACAATCTACTGTACGACAGCAGCCAATAAAAGAGAGACTTAAGAGCCGAGGGATCTATCACGTGAGCCGAAGGCCCCCCCCCCCTCCTAAAACCAGGGAAGGCGGCAGCCGAGTGGAGCTTTCCAGTAGGCCGCTACATTGTTTCCTAAAAAGATGGAAGATGGAAGTGGATACACCACTTCTGCGCGTCAACCCATCCAGGAAGATTACCTATAACGTAGGTGGAGTCGGTCGTCGGATATCTAGCTTATCGGCTACTAGCAGTGCAGACTAGTACCCGAGACGTTGAGTGTCTCCCAACCCCGCCTTGATGAGTCAGGACCTTCTCAATCTGCCATATGTATCGGGAACCACTGCCCGGCCGAGACCAACCCAATCCGAACAACTCTCAAAGGGAGCGGCTCAGATGTTCGGCTCTGCCTAGTTCTGGCAACGTTCAGAAGTACCACGAGTGCTAGGGATACAAAGCGCTCACACCAAAACAGCTGAAGGAGTCAGAACCCCTCCCCCTACTCACGTATGGTTAACACGCGCTTTACCTTTGGTCAGTAGTAGCCTCTCATGCAACACATACCTCATGCATTGTGTGTTCTCGGAAGTCGCTGAGTTTTACATTGCACCAATGAGCGTGTCACTTCAGCCAATGAAATCAAATAAATCGTAAATGACAGACAGTTGGTCACTCCACGTGGAGTGAAACACAGCGTTGCACACGCGTGGAGTGTAAGTGTTAAATTGGAGAAAACGTGACAACGTTGCTTTTCGTGATACAGAATACCTTCATCTTCTCACTAGACGTTGACAAGCCGCAGGTTAACCATTAGAGTAGCACTATAATAACAGTTAAGAGACACGGTATAAATATAAGGAACATAGCTTAGTCGGCCACTTGGCTTGAACTTGGGATGGTGCCACTGTTCTGTTGCCAATGCATAATGTAAGTTTAACTGTTAACGTTTATCTATACTCCTGCCGTCTTAGAGGAAACCTGAAGTAAACAAAGCCACGTGACACGCTGTGTGCAACGGCCGCGGTGACAACGTAGTTCCATGTCGGACAAAGAAATTAATTGTTTTATGTTATTCAAGAGTTTATTGATAATTCACATAGCATTTAAAAGCATGTAATTAATGGGACTGAAGAGAGACCGAAAAATTATCAAAACGGCGATTTTTGGCTTTATGCTTACAAATGTTTCCCGAACCTTCAATCATCGGTTGGTAGTGAATTTATTTTAGATTCGGCTATTTTTAAAGGTGTAGCGCAGGCCATGTGTGTTACATTTAAGCGCCCAATTTCTGCTTAAAATTTAGGCAGTATTTGAACAAAATATGGGCCAAAAAGGGCTCAAAAAGAGCCAAATTCAGCGGAAAACAGTGGTTAAGCTATGAATCTGAGGAAGGGGTCTACTAGACAAAACAGGAAAGGTATGACACACCTGATGCAAGTCTGTAGGGAAAAAAAAATGTTTTTCGACTTTAGTTTTTTAATACACTATCTGCTCTGTGCGAATGAAATGTTGTGCTATGTTCCTAGAATTTCTCAAGCATCTGCTGCATTTATATGACTTCAACTTCAGTCTTTAGTTTCAAAATCTCAAATTTTGTTTAGCATTTAAAAAATTAAATGCACAAAAAAAAGTTAAAAGTATACTTTCAATGTTTATCAAAACAAAGAAATTAATTACTTTAAAAGTAATTATTTGTTCCTCCTTCCAGACGTTGATGGTGTTTGTTGGACAATTAGATTTTATAAGATAATAGAACTTTTGCGATATTTAAGTTTTTGATGCGCATGAAGTATTTTGAATATTATGGTATTTTCGCATTCCGAATAAATTGAATAATTAATTCGCTCAAAACTATAAAGCAGATTGTACTGAAACTTTGTGTGGTAGTTTATAACATAACCTCCCTTAGGTGGTTTATACTTACCTATATAAACGTAGAACATTCAAATTTCAGTTCCAGAGTCCCATGAAAACTGCGTTTGCACCATTTTCTATTACTAAAATACAGTTGGTCACTCTTGTTGCCTTTAACGGCGCTCGCTTGTTTTCAAATTGTTTATTGCTTCATAGTTAACGAAGGTTAAAGTTGATAATTATGGGTAAAAATTTATATGTGAAACATCCCAAAGGGAAAATTTTGAAAAGTGATTTTGTACTAAATGTGTTTATTCAGTTTTGTGAGAAGTATCCGCGTTTAGTCATTAAAGAGATTATTAATTTAACGTGCAAGTTTATTAGTGTTTCCGTTAGCAGTGTCAACTCCGTTCGTGTGAGAAAAACCAAAACTGCAGAACAGTTATCACCTCCAAAGAAAAGGAAACGTGCAAAATCTGTGCTTGGCAGGAAATGTGGTGAGTGTAAGAAACGCTATGCGTCATAAGAGGTGAATTTTGGCCATCTTGGGTAACTGGCCATTAGCTTGTTGAACTTTTATTCTGTCATCTAGAATGTTAATATTGTAATGATTTCGTAAGGTACAGTCGATAGAACGCATTATTCACAAATGTGTTTTCCACGCATCCTGGTGTGTGAAGTAGACACCACTCTTGGGAAGAGTGAAAACAAACTTATATCTAGTTAAAACTAGAAGGTGTAGGTGACTCGTGTTTCAGTAATTATTGATGAATAAGTATCTCTAACTATATGTTATTTAAGATTGAAACAGATTAAACAATTACTGTTTCATTGAATTAGTTCTATATTCATCATAGTGAATTTTCAGGCTAACTTCGACCATGCCAAAATAACAAAATTCCAGGATACAGCATCAACAATATAGAAATACTCCCTAAAGATGTTTCTTAAACCAGCATCTCTGGAAAGGACCAAAATTAAATCAATCTTAAGAAGATACTTAGACAAACACAATATAGTAACTTGCTTTACCGAATATTGTCAGTCTGGGTTAATCAGTTGCTTAGACGCTGGCCTAGTGATCCCAAGGTCGCGGGTTCAAATCTGACCCAGACCGATGGTCTTTAAGTGAGCTTAAAAACGACAGTTCCATGTCATATAGATTTACTAGCATGTGTGGGACAAAATTCCGGCACACCGGCGACGCTGATGTGATCCTGCCAATTGAGAGCGTCGTTATACACATTTCCTTTTTTTTTTTTTTTTTTTTTTTAAACAGAATATTAACCCAAAAGCAAAATAGCTGTGAGGTGTCCTGGAGCGACTCACTCAGTCACCAAACTCGTGGAATCTCTACCATAGGAGAGAGATAATAGAACAATCAAAGGGGTTGAATGTAAAATGTAGAAAGAGTCTGTCAAGAGAAATGGAACCCGAAGAAACTCGTCCTATGTTAGAAGAAACAGATGATTTTGTCCAAATTAAGTCTATTTATTTTACAAATTCCAACACAAGTAGTTCAAGATTTATCCACCGATTGTTGATGAGACAATGCATGAGAATTTGTTGTTGTGCAGTTGTTTGTTGAGAAAAATCAAAGATTCTTTGCTGCAGAAATTTTGAATTCTGGGAACACATGAAATAAGGTTCTTGCGTTTTCAGACGAGAATATGTGCATCGCGTGGAAGCTTTATTTTCAGAAATATTACAATTACGACATATTTTAAAACAAGTCCTGGGCAGGCCTAAGAAATAACTATACTGATAAATAAGCTTAGTTTGAAAGCAATTTTGCCGTAAAAGTATTTTCTTGTATGATGAAACTTCAAAGAACAGAAAATATAGCAGTATTTAGTACTCCTTTTCTTCAATTTTGAACGGAACTTTAGTTCCAAAACAAGTACAGCATTAAACAATGCATTTCTGGCGGTCGAAGTAAACACAAGCAGTTGTAACTTTCTTATTTTCCACTATATACATATTTCATAGCCGAAGTTAGCCTGTTTTGTAGTAAACATCGGCCACATCCCAATAGTTTATATAATAATCGATAATACACATAGAAATTATTTTCTGCATGATAAAGGTACAACAGGTAGCACAGTTGGTAGCGCGCTTGCCTCTGACGCGGAGTACCCGGGTTCGATCCCCGGTACCAGCATGGGGATTTTTGCCCCGCTGGTAGTCTGGCACGGGGTGCACTCAGCCTCGTTAGGTCCCGGGGGTACTAATTGAGGAGCTACTCGATGGAGAAGTAGCGACCCCAGGTTACTTGAAAATAGCTCTAATGATTTTAATTAAAATGTCACACGTTTGAGATATTTTTATGGCAAATGTATATCTTGAATTTTCTGGCTATAGCCCATGAGGTCCTATTTACTCCGGATAGCTTTTGCATAACTGGTAAACCGTAAGAGATAGACCAAACCTTACTATACAAAAATGTAGATCTTGCCAAAACACGCAATTTATGTCCAAATAAATTTTTTGTAGAGTGAACCATTTCGGAGATATTCCTTGTTATTTGTGTGAGTTTTGGAGAACTTATATCTCAGTCCAATATACCATCGTTATTCAGTTTTTTATATGTTAACTGTGCAAAGAGAACGGAATTTGAAAGCTTTAAAAGATTTGACTATCGCCCAGTCTACTGTATTCCCATATTTTGCTGCACATACAAGGAAATAACCAATAAGATAATTTGTACAAATGTTTATCTCAACTAACATGAAGAAGATATAGGAATAGGAGTTTCTAAGAATAATTAGTACAAGAGTAGAGAAAGTCATGTGAGTGTAACACATGAGATTTTTTAAATTACTAAACTTAGCAGTCAATAATTCCGGTATAACTGGGGAGAGGTCTGTAATATTCCTATATCCTGTTTAAAATAAAAACTGATCAACACCAGGTTTTTATGCATAAAGTGGTAATGAGTGTGGGCATTGTTACAAACGCGTAGGCATTACATATATACGTGACAAATTAGCATTGTTGCGCTTGCTATGAACAAGCCATTATCGTCAGCAACTCATTTTCGCGGTATGCGCCGCTTTTTGTTACTTGCAACAACATTGTATGTTGAAACCAGTTCGACCGTCTCGTGTAGGCGAATCGTATCGAAACTTTTTATGCAGAAAACTGTTAAAACGCCGTAAAGATATAGATTGAGCTGCTTGGAATAAAAGCTTATCGGCAATTTTCGTGACCTTGAGCAGAATCGCTTTTTGATGGCGTAGATAGTTGAAGTGAAGTAATCACGGACTTTTATATAATGCAAGTAAGGTTGCCAACTGGCCCGAGTTTGTCGGAATTGTTCCTTCCGCTTAACTACTGCAGTGGAACGTGGATAGCTCGAAGCTGAAAGGACAAGAAAACACTTCGGACTATCCAAAAGTTCTAATCACAAAAGTTACGCCGAAAATTGGCAGTTTAGCAATACAAGTGCATATATACATTCCTATAAAGCAAGAAAGTGTATATTTGAATGCTGTTTATTAAGGATAATACAGTAAGTAGAACAACTCGGAATAATATGGCCTAGGTCAGGCATGGGCACGAGAGCAAAGGTAGCGATTGCACTTGCCTTATTCACCCCACATTCTCTAGTCAAGTGACAACGGTTGCTTGTATACAACACTTGCAGTGGTGGGTTCGTCCCACCTGAGCGGTACTTTACATTAAATATATTTTGCATACAATAATTATAACAGCCACCTACTGTGGTTAGGCAGATTACATAATCTTCAAGTTTATAACCTTCCTTTACCTTATGCTTGTGATATCCTTACACTGCCTTGTGATTAACATACTAAATTGCTTCTCTTTCACAATAAGCAGAGCAGTAAAGTTCAATTGCTATTTAACTTTAAAATATTTTAAAAGTATTTGATCAACATAATACATGCTTAGGTTTTAAACTTAATTTTGTGTTCAAACATTGAAACACGAAATATAATAGCTTGTGTTAAATAAGCTACTAAGGAACTAAACCACTAAAAATGGAATCATATCGTCTCTTTTATATATTTACAAATACGAGTATTCAGGAAGTAGCTTTATGGTAAATACCTGTATAAGATCACTAAAGCTTGCTTTATGCTTCTGATCAATATAAGCTTGTACAAAGAGCGCCTAAGATAATCTGACTGCACCTCGCGTCTACCTAACATTATTTATCGTTATACGAAGCCTTGACCTCTGATTGATTGCTCTAGATCATGCTGCAAGGATGTTCCACTCCTTTTGCTAAATAACCTTAACCATTAACCAAAACAAAGGATACGAAATGGCATAGAAATAGAATACATATTTATGCTTTCGACCGTAATGGCTAAAAGAGAAAGCGACAGTGAGTGCATTCAGTTTGTCATACAGACCTCTTATCATGATTGGTAGGCATACCTTATGGGCTAGTGCAAGACACGCCTTTGAAGGGGTTAAAATCTAAATGGATAACCTTATGAGCGCCCGGGTATGTGTGAAATTTTCAAGGGATGCAAATTAAAGCATGAGTGGTATTCATTATAGGTACATAGCAAGGCAGAATTTTATAAGAAAAAAGTAAACAGAACAATATTCTCACAGTAACATCAATGTTTCCTGCTGCATAGAAGCAACAATAAATAAGTGAATGCACAAACTAATAAATAAGTACCATGTTTTTGCTCTAACTAAAGCTATAATTGGTTAATTTAATCTTACTAACCTATTGCTGATCGCAGTACAACAGCAATATAACACAATTTTATTGCCATAATATACTTCTATTTAATATTCCGTTTCCATTTGATTTCAATTACTGTGATAGGTAAAGTGAACAACATGCCTCAAAATATCCCAGGAAACGATACAAAATGTATCTATAATTGGTGAAACGTTAAGCAATAGAAGAAACTGTTGATCTCTATAAAACACACATTATTTCTAACAACTTTTTCGGTGGTAAGTAGGTAGGGTAGGACAGAGCTGGGCCACTTTTTTATGCGCAAGATGGCCGCCACGCGTAATCTAAGGATTACTAGGTAAGGTGGTAGGGGAAGCAGGACGTTGTAGGTGTTTGAAGGA
This sequence comes from Tenodera sinensis, assembly GCA_030765045.1. NCBI lineage: Eukaryota > Metazoa > Arthropoda > Insecta > Mantodea > Mantidae > Tenodera > Tenodera sinensis. The sequence continues at coordinate 82,182,942 of CM060973.1, read as the reverse complement.
ATCTCTAGGGATAACTTTTGAAGCCTATAGCAGTGTATGTATGTTTGTGAGCATTCATGATAGTTGAATATGCCGTTCACTATATCGATGTATGTCTCCTAACACAGGAGCTTTCTATCTTGATTGAATATATTACCCCAACATAATGTTACCTCGCCCCACATAGCCATGCTAACCTAACCTACCCTAGCCTAAGCCTCCATACTTCTACTCGTCTAACCTATCCTAACCTAATCTAACCTAACCTAAGCCCCCCCCCCCCCCCCCCCCATACTTCTACTCGTCTAAGCTATCCTAACCTAACCTAGCCTCACCTAAGCCCCATAGTCCTAACCTAACCTAACCTAGCTCCCACTCTTTTTTACTTTGAACTTTCATAATTTAACATAACCTAAGCCCCATACTTCTACTCATCTAACCTATCCTAACCTAACCTAACCTATCCTAATCTAACATGGCCTAGCCTAACCTAAGATAGATCCTCTTATTATTATTTATTCTATTCTACTAACATGATACGTTTCTAGACATTCATTCTATCCTCTTATCATCTATCCTATTCCCTCCTCTGCTTATCTATTCTATCCTGTCATACGCTACCCTGATCTCCCTCTAGGAATTTCATAAACATTTTGATACTATTTTGAGTCCTCTGATAGATCTTTTTAAGCACTTTTAGCATATTCTTGATGCTTTTACAACATTTTTAAGACGTTTCACCCCATTTTGCTGCAATTTTGCACCCTCTGTTAGATCTTTTAGACGCTTTTAGTATATTCAGGGCGCTTTTACAACATATTTAACATCTTTTCAGACAATTTTCAGTGTTATTCAGTCATTTTCATACATTTTCAGCGTGTATTGAGACCCGTTTAGACTCGTTGATAGATATTTCAGCCTGTTTCCAGATATTCTGAAGACTTTTACGTCCAGTTTAAACATTTTTCAGAGTATTTTAGACGAATTTGACATTATTTAAGGCAATCCGAGAGTTATTCTGGACGCCCCTGTCCATTATTGTTTGCTTTAAGCACTTTGAAGGGTAATGGAAGATAATTTTCACGATATTAGGAATACTGAACCGTCTATTTCAAGGCTGTTAGACGTATCTCTACCAGTTAAATATCGTTTCAGCCATTTAAGAGACATTTTAAGCACTATAGGGATATTTTAGACTTTGTCACCAACATTTTGATTGGTTTTCAGAATCCTTTGAAACACTTTTATAGGCGTTAGACGCTTTTAATGGTATTTTTCGAGCGCTAATTAAGACATTTCAGCTCCTTCACAGTTATTTTGAGGATTTTCAGGGCATCTTAAACTCGTGAGAAGCATTTTTTTCGACAGTTTGAAGATGTTTTAAGGCACTGAAGCAGGTATTTTTGAAGTTGCTAGGGGTATTTTACTAAGCTTTCTTCAGTAATCGATTTGTTTTATAGTAGTTGAAGAGCAGTCTAACCTATTCAGTCATTTATTGCATTTCATCATCATCATCAATTACTCTATCTTATAGTCCATCTAACCTAACCTAACCTAACCTGACCTAATGAGGAAATAGGAATGTTAAGGCAAGCAATGAAATAAAACAAGAATAATCGCAATGAGATAATTTTATTTAATTTATAAGGATACATACACTAGCATTAATATTTAGAAAACAAGTATACACTGCTGAAAGACGATAGCGCCCTCCTCAGTTCTTCTAATTATTCACATTATCATTCTTCTCTCTGGGTTAGATGAGCCATTGGCGCGCGAAGTTCATAGTTCAACAATCTTCATTTTTTTCTACAGACAAGCTTTAAGTATCCATGTCTAGGCACTATTCTCGACACTGTAATGTCCATACGCATACGTCGATATTCCATCCTCTTCAATCACTCTCTTGTCATCGTGAGGTGATAAGGCTATTTTATTAGCTTCAACCGTAGAAATATTATGATGTCGGGATAGGATTAAATTCATAGGAGTTCTAACAATTTTCAAAGTTTTAAGGCACTCTACATAGCTATTGAAGTTGATGTATTGCTTAATGGCGCTACGTTTTATACCTTTAACTTTTTTTATCACAGAACCATCAATATCGATAGCATACATTTTGGGCCTAAGACCAACGAACCGATGAATGATTTTTCCACAGGCTTCATCTTTAAACTTTCCCAACACTTTTTTGTTTTGTGTAGAATAGCATATATGGTTAGCAGGGTAATCAGATGTATCCAGATGTTCAAGCATGTGTAATTTATCCTGGTATATATCAGCTGTAGTCACTCGATGGACGAAAGAATCTGTATCTGTATACAACAGTTTAAGATTTTCAGCTCCATAATATGGAAGTAACACATCGTATTGATACGAATACATTAGCGTCTTGGAGATGTCTAGTACACTCATACCAATGTATATAGGCTTGTTGAACACTATTTTACGAGAAGCCATATGTACAGCAGCAAGATTAGGTCCATATATGGTTCGATCAATGAATGTAGGTTTGGCTATGAGTTTTTCTAACGTTTTGCTGTTTGTCACAAGCCGTATATCCATGCGATTACGAATATTTTCCATAGTTTTTCCAAACATAGCATTATTGAATAGTTTATAAAGGTCCTTCTCAAAATCATTTCTAGCTTGTTGTCGCAGTCGGTTATTAAACTCGACGTAAGGTTTTAGCCAACACGACTGATGAAACTGAAGTGCTCGATGAATCTTTGTTAATAGTAGACCGTGACTAAGAGCTTGTTTCAAGGCCATGTAGTGTACCACATACTTCTTTCGGCACCCAAGATGAGCAATTAACTTCTCTGAAGACGATTTCCCCGGTTTCAGACTCTCAGGCAGGAAGGGCAAATCATTATGAAGATCGTGGAGCTCGACGGGATATTCGACATCGACTTCTAAGATGTATCCAAGGGGGTCATCTTCCTTCAATAAATCCAGGTCTATGTCTTCAGGAGAAACCCATTTAAACCCTCCATAAGGAAGGGCCTTACACATAGCCCAGCCATATTCGTTGTTTGCATCTTCGTATGTAATAAACTGGGAAGGTTTACGAGGATCATACTGTTCCATATATATATTATTAGCTTCAGCATACCGATGAGAAACCTGGCATAACCCTCCTCTTATACCAGATTCAACCATGAGCAGCTGATCGTAGTCCAGCAGCAATTGCAGCTCAATTCCTGTGTACAGTAGCATAGCATCCCACGTAAGTCCTGGAGAAGTGAAATAATGCGCAGGATCCACTTTGTGTGTTTTCAGAGTTTGGTCTCTGAACGTTTCAAAGACATCCGCTAGGAGAAGAACATCAGAGGTTAAGTAAATATCACTGTATTCACCTAAGTTTCTCACATTAAACTGGTTCCATACATTTCTAGCATGCTCATAGTCATCGCCGGTAATTTCTTCTTCATTTAATTTATTGTAGAATGCTTCTCTTGGAGGCAGCTGAGCATCATTCAAAACGTCCCATGATGCGAGGTAATCGTAGGGGAACACTCCCTTACGAGTCATCAAGCTAATCTTCTCTTCTCCAAAGTACTTCTCTGTTTCGGGATGCGTCGTGAGGTTTTTCACTAACTTGTCCAAGCTTGTACTCAGGAAACGGAAGGTATCCACAAACCTGAGTTTAATATCTCCAACATATTTTGAGAATGAGATATAGCTTTCTTCAGAGCTTGGTATTACCTCCACTCTTTCGCTTGTGCATCCTAACTCCTTAACAATGAAATGAGAGTCATACCCACTCAGATTATGCATGAAGACAGGTATATAATTAGGTGTTTTACAAGCCAGGTTACATTTATTGTGTAAAGACCCTCTATACATCCCGGAAACATGATCGTGATCGCGAACCTTCCAATTATCTTCTGTAAATTCATGCCCGCACAGGTAGCATATTGTAGAAGCATCGAACGATTCTTGTTCTTCAGCTGTAAGTTTCAGAGGCTTAGCAGATTTATATAAGTCACCTATTTTCTTCGCAAGGGAAGTTAGATACCCTATGAACTTCTCAGCAGCATCATGACCTCGATACACGTAGGGGTGTGTAGGAAGATCGGTTTCTACTTTGTCAACGCTGGATGATGGTTTGACGTAAACAGCAAAGCTCATTGGAGAATGACTTTGATAGGGAGTTGTATAGGACGTTTCAGGATTAGAAGCGCAGGTATGGTAAGGAGTGAGAATGCTCTCAAAATCAGCATATATGACATATGGCAGTTTCAGCATTCTTTCCACGTTTTTGAATCTGACGATAGAGTTTTCCTTTGTAGGCATAACGCATCTAGCAATAGCATGTTGCACGCACATTTCTCTATGCTCCTCCAATTTTTTCATTCCGCTTAGTCCATATCGGTCATCAAAATGGCTGAAGCAACGTTTACACGTATATATTTTTCCATCATGTTTAGTTTTCTGCTGACGAATAAGTCTCTCAAAATCCTTTATATACACATAGTGATGTCTGGCAGTAGCATCACTTAACAGAAGGAGATCGCGATGATCATCTAATTCTTCATCAATCACCTTTATCGGAAACACTTCATGTTTTTCATCCAGTCCAAACACATTTATGGACATATTGTTGAGCTTTTCAAATTTAGAGATTTCACCCAAGCTCGTAGGAAATGAGACGCATGAGAAATCGTATTTTTCTTGGAGATCCTTATACTTGCTAACACGCTGAGGTTTATTTCGAATGAACTTAGCAAGAACAGCGTACATAAAGCATTTCTCATCGCTGTAGTTCTGAGGGTTTATACAGGCTTTTCTCGCTTCCACAGATGCAGGTAGAGGAATATAGCTGCTCCCTCGAAGGGCATTGTACTTGTTAATTCGGAGTCGAACTCCATCAACTGATAGCAAGGCCCAGTTACTACCTTTCAGTTTACTTTCTTCCATTTCAACACGAAGCTTCTCGAATTTTTTTTCCAAGATGGCGTTCATATCAGTTTCTAAAAACACAGGTTGGTTACGTGTTTTAAATGTTCTGTCACATGTCTCTCCATGAACATTCACAAATTGACAGTCGACCATGATGTTAATTTTCACACTTTTATGTATCGACAGTTCTTTCTTTATAGCTTGAATTATACGAGGTTTTGACTCCTGTAGGTAAGTTTTCATATCCTTGAAGGTGTCACAACGTATATAATATGATTTGAGTCGTCCTTCAAATGATGTTTCATACTCGATCATATCACACTCATCAGTCATTGTCAATAGATGATGCTTGCTAGGTTCAAACTTGATTTTCTTGCGAGATACAGTTTTTTCACATCTTTCTTCATGTACGTCTCTTCTATGCTCAGTATTGCAAACATCACCAAAATGTTTACAGCTGTAGACTCGACCGCATACCAACTCATGTCTCTTCTTATCATAGTTGCGTAGAAAACGCTTATCACATTTGCTACAGCTATAGTCTGGCATAGCATTCAGAACCGATTCCATCACTCCACCATTCCACATCTTTATAATATGTAGTGCGACACTTGTAAATTATATAAGTCAATAAATGCTTATAGCACTTTCCACTGACTCGCCTTGATAACTTGTCAAAGCTATTGAACGGTAATCTCACTAGGAGAAGCTGATGTGCTCTACTCTAAGGTTAATTACTGAATAACTATGTAAGCTCAAGCAAACCCCACTTATTCCACTAGCACGTACCTTATAAATGACTACGCGATTCAAGATTAAGCTTGTATTTTTAAAATATATATCATTAAACTACGTGAGTCAAGATTAACTTGTTTCATTTTTATTTGCCAGTTCAACGTTAACATGCATTTCCCCCACATTTTTTAAAGTTTAAACAAGGTAAATTACATATCACCCATTATATTTATACAAATAAATGTATATAATTTTATATACTTTAATGCCAAACACACACATACTCACACCCTCACACACACTCTCCCACACACATACACACACCCCAACCCACACATACATGCACAAGCACACATACACACATGCACGCAAACACACACATGCATACACATACACGCACACCCACACACATACATGCACACATACGCACATAGACATACATGCACATACACACCAGCAAACACGCACACATACACACGTCCGTAAACACACACACACACACACACACACACACACACACTCTCTCCCACACACATACACACAAAAACATACACACACCCCAACCCACACATACACACGCCCGTAAACACACACATACATGCATAAACACATACACGCACTCCCACACACACATACACACAAAAAACATACACACACTCCAACCCACACACACATACACACATGCACACACGCACACATCCGCAAACACACACGCAAACACCCACATTCACATACGCACAAATATGCATAGCACACGCACATACACACATGCACACAAACACACACACATACACATACACGCACACTCACACATGCACAAACACATACACACTCTCCCACACACACACACACATACACACAAAAACATACACACACTCCTACCCACACGCTGATGACCTAGAAGTTGAGTGCCCTTAAACCAAACCAAACCCCTACCCACACACACACACACACACACACACGCCCGTAAACACACACATACATGCACAAACACATACACACACTCTCCCACACACATACACACAAAAAACATACACACATTCACATACGCACAAATATGCATAGCACACACACATACACACATGCACACAAACACACACACATACACCTACACGCACACTCACACATGCACAAACACATACACACTCTCCCACACACACACACATACACCTACACGCACACTCACACATGCACAAACACATACACACTCTCCCACACACACACACACACAGCCACACACACACACACACACACATGCACCCAAAAACACACGCGCATGTACATACACTCACGCTCACACGCACACTCATACACATACATGCACACACGCAAACACGCACACATGCAAACACACACACGGATAAAGATGCATAGCACATACATACACAAACAGACACACACGCACGCTCACACACACGCAAACACACTCAGGCACACACGCACAAAGATGTATAGCACACCCACAGACACATACACACCCACGCCCGCAAACACGCACACACACGCCCGTAAACACACACACATACACACTCTCCCACACACACACACACACACAGCCACACACACACACACACATGCACCCAAAAACACACGCGCATGTACATACACTCACGCTCACACGCACACTCATACACATACATGCACACACGCAAACACGCACACATGCAAACACACACACGCATAAAGATGCATAGCACATACATACACAAACAGACACACACGCACGCTCACACACACGCAAACACACTCAGGCACACACGCACAAAGATGTATAGCACACCCACAGACACATACACACCCACGCCCGCAAACACGCACACACACGCCCGTAAACACACACACATACACATACACAAACATGCACGCACACACACGCACACACATACACGCACACACGCACACATGGACCTTGTTTCTAAAAATAATTTTTAGGGATTCAGGGGGTCTCAAAACATATATTTCGGTGAAATCTCGACATCGATTTTTTGGGTGGAGTACGATACTTTCCCTACTTACAATTCGTAATAGAGAAATCGTTTGTCTCATATAAACGTCTTTATTAGAAAGAACATGAAAAGTTTCGAGAACACAAAAATGCATTTTAAATTCTCACAAGTATATAAATTAATTCAATAATACTTTTTCCATACGTTTATCACAGTCAGTTTGAGCAATATTAACACGATAAGTTTTACCGCGTACAGGGTTCGTTCTGCAAACCTACAGACAAAGTAAAACACATCGTAATAACTCATACATAGAGAAAACGGGGTTCTTTCCACATTCCAAGAAGTTATTTGGCCTAAGAGTAAATTCATTTAAAGATGTGTTCCTTAACCCACTCTTGCATTAAATGGAGTAGTCATATACTGTTCCTTCTATTCCACTTTGCATCTCATTAGCATAACAATACACCCCCCCCCTTCCCCCTCCCCACCTCCCCCTCCCCTCCCCCCCTCCCCCACATGTGGGAATTTCCAAAAGGCAGTATGTTCCTTCTGCCCCACTTAGCATAAATTCCCCATTAATCAAATCCTGTCACGCCCCCCCCCCCCTCCCCCCTCCCCCTCTGACTGTTGACAGATTCTCAAGACCAGCGCAGGTGGTCTTCGCCCTCTCCCGCCAAATTCTGAAGGTCAGTGGGGGGTGGTCTTCGCACCCTTCCAAGTGAGGATGAAAAAGATGGTTATCTGAATGGATCCTTTGAGAAACTGACATATTTATGTGACAGTTGGAAATGTTCCCCTCTGGACAGTTTTGAAAAGAACAAGTTACAACTTGCAAGGGAGGGCAAGTATAGACGTGTCTGCACGTGTTTTCGAAAGAAGAACGTAAGGGAAGAAACCCTTTTCATACGATACAATTACTAGAACCCTCTGATATACTAATGAGATTCAAATTGGTGGTGCAGGAACACATTATGACTACTCCATTTAATGCAAGAGTGGGTTAAGGAACACATCTTTAAATGAATTTACTCTTAGGCCAAATAACTTCTTGGAATGTGGAAAGAACCCCGTTTTCTCTATGTATGAGTTATTACGATGTGTTTTACTTTGTCTGTAGGTTTGCAGAACGAACCCTGTACGCGGTAAAACTTATCGTGTTAATATTGCTCAAACTGACTGTGATAAACGTATGGAAAAAGTATTATTGAATTAATTTATATACTTGTGAGAATTTAAAATGCATTTTTGTGTTCTCGAAACTTTTCATGTTCTTTCTAATAAAGACGTTTATATGAGACAAACGATTTCTCTATTACGAATTGTAAGTAGGGAAAGTATCGTACTCCACCCAAAAAATCGATGTCGAGATTTCACCGAAATATATGTTTTGAGACCCCCTGAATCCCTAAAAATTATTTTTAGAAACAAGGTCCATGTGTGCGTGTGTGCGTGTATGTGTGTGCGTGTGTGTGCGTGCATGTTTGTGTATGTGTATGTGTGTGTGTTTACGGGCGTGTGTGTGCGTGTTTGCGGGCGTGGGTGTGTATGTGTCTGTGGGTGTGCTATACATCTTTGTGCGTGTGTGCCTGAGTGTGTTTGCGTGTGTGTGAGCGTGCGTGTGTGTCTGTTTGTGTATGTATGTGCTATGCATCTTTATGCGTGTGTGTGTTTGCATGTGTGCGTGTTTGCGTGTGTGCATGTATGTGTATGAGTGTGCGTGTGAGCGTGAGTGTATGTACATGCGCGTGTGTTTTTGGGTGCATGTGTGTGTGTGTGTGTGGCTGTGTGTGTGTGTGTGTGTGGGAGAGTGTGTATGTGTGTGTGTTTACGGGCGTGTGTGTGCGTGTTTGCGGGCGTGGGTGTGTATGTGTCTGTGGGTGTGCTATACATCTTTGTGCGTGTGTGCCTGAGTGTGTTTGCGTGTGTGTGAGCGTGCGTGTGTGTCTGTTTGTGTATGTATGTGCTATGCATCTTTATCCGTGTGTGTGTTTGCATGTGTGCGTGTTTGCGTGTGTGCATGTATGTGTATGAGTGTGCGTGTGAGCGTGAGTGTATGTACATGCGCGTGTGTTTTTGGGTGCATGTGTGTGTGTGTGTGTGTGTGTGGCTGTGTGTGTGTGTGTGTGGGAGAGTGTGTATGTGTTTGTGCATGTGTGAGTGTGCGTGTAGGTGTATGTGTGTGTGTGTGGGAGAGTGTGTATGTGTTTGTGCATGTGTGAGTGTGCGTGTAGGTGTATGTGTGTGTGTTTGTGTGCATGTGTGTATGTGTGTGTGCTATGCATATTTGTGCGTATGTGAATGTGTGTATGTTTTTTGTGTGTATGTGTGTGGGAGAGTGTGTGTATGTGTTTGTGCATGTATGTGTGTGTTTACGGGCGTGTGTGTGTGTGTGTGTGTGTGTGGGTAGGGGTTTGGTTTGGTTTAAGGGCACTCAACTTCTAGGTCATCAGCGTGTGGGTAGGAGTGTGTGTATGTTTTTGTGTGTATGTGTGTGTGTGTGTGGGAGAGTGTGTATGTGTTTGTGCATGTGTGAGTGTGCGTGTATGTGTATGTGTGTGTGTTTGTGTGCATGTGTGTATGTGCGTGTGCTATGCATATTTGTGCGTATGTGAATGTGGGTGTTTGCGTGTGTGTTTGCGGATGTGTGCGTGTGTGCATGTGTGTATGTGTGTGTGGGTTGGAGTGTGTGTATGTTTTTTGTGTGTATGTGTGTGTGGGAGTGCGTGTATGTGTTTATGCATGTATGTGTGTGTTTACGGGCGTGTGTATGTGTGGGTTGGGGTGTGTGTATGTTTTTGTGTGTATGTGTGTGGGAGAGAGTGTGTGTGTGTGTGTGTGTGTGTGTGTGTGTGTGTTTACGGACGTGTGTATGTGTGCGTGTTTGCTGGTGTGTATGTGCATGTATGTCTATGTGCGTATGTGTGCATGTATGTGTGTGGGTGTGCGTGTATGTGTATGCATGTGTGTGTTTGCGTGCATGTGTGTATGTGTGCTTGTGCATGTATGTGTGGGTTGGGGTGTGTGTATGTGTGTGGGAGAGTGTGTGTGAGGGTGTGAGTATGTGTGTGTTTGGCATTAAAGTATATAAAATTATATACATTTATTTGTATAAATATAATGGGTGATATGTAATTTACCTTGTTTAAACTTTAAAAAATGTGGGGGAAATGCATGTTAACGTTGAACTGGCAAATAAAAATGAAACAAGTTAATCTTGACTCACGTAGTTTAATGATATATATTTTAAAAATACAAGCTTAATCTTGAATCGCGTAGTCATTTATAAGGTACGTGCTAGTGGAATAAGTGGGGTTTGCTTGAGCTTACATAGTTATTCAGTAATTAACCTTAGAGTAGAGCACATCAGCTTCTCCTAGTGAGATTACCGTTCAATAGCTTTGACAAGTTATCAAGGCGAGTCAGTGGAAAGTGCTATAAGCATTTATTGACTTATATAATTTACAAGTGTCGCACTACATATTATAAAGATGTGGAATGGTGGAGTGATGGAATCGGTTCTGAATGCTATGCCAGACTATAGCTGTAGCAAATGTGATAAGCGTTTTCTACGCAACTATGATAAGAAGAGACATGAGTTGGTATGCGGTCGAGTCTACAGCTGTAAACATTTTGGTGATGTTTGCAATACTGAGCATAGAAGAGACGTACATGAAGAAAGATGTGAAAAAACTGTATCTCGCAAGAAAATCAAGTTTGAACCTAGCAAGCATCATCTATTGACAATGACTGATGAGTGTGATATGATCGAGTATGAAACATCATTTGAAGGACGACTCAAATCATATTATATACGTTGTGACACCTTCAAGGATATGAAAACTTACCTACAGGAGTCAAAACCTCGTATAATTCAAGCTATAAAGAAAGAACTGTCGATACATAAAAGTGTGAAAATTAACATCATGGTCGACTGTCAATTTGTGAATGTTCATGGAGAGACATGTGACAGAACATTTAAAACACGTAACCAACCTGTGTTTTTAGAAACTGATATGAACGCCATCTTGGAAAAAAAATTCGAGAAGCTTCGTGTTGAAATGGAAGAAAGTAAACTGAAAGGTAGTAACTGGGCCTTGCTATCAGTTGATGGAGTTCGACTCCGAATTAACAAGTACAATGCCCTTCGAGGGAGCAGCTATATTCCTCTACCTGCATCTGTGGAAGCGAGAAAAGCCTGTATAAACCCTCAGAACTACAGCGATGAGAAATGCTTTATGTACGCTGTTCTTGCTAAGTTCATTCGAAATAAACCTCAGCGTGTTAGCAAGTATAAGGATCTCCAAGAAAAATACGATTTCTCATGCGTCTCATTTCCTACGAGCTTGGGTGAAATCTCTAAATTTGAAAAGCTCAACAATATGTCCATAAATGTGTTTGGACTGGATGAAAAACATGAAGTGTTTCCGATAAAGGTGATTGATGAAGAATTAGATGATCATCGCGATCTCCTTCTGTTAAGTGATGCTACTGCCAGACATCACTATGTGTATATAAAGGATTTTGAGAGACTTATTCGTCAGCAGAAAACTAAACATGATGGAAAAATATATACGTGTAAACGTTGCTTCAGCCATTTTGATGACCGATATGGACTAAGCGGAATGAAAAAATTGGAGGAGCATAGAGAAATGTGCGTGCAACATGCTATTGCTAGATGCGTTATGCCTACAAAGGAAAACTCTATCGTCAGATTCAAAAACGTGGAAAGAATGCTGAAACTGCCATATGTCATATATGCTGATTTTGAGAGCATTCTCACTCCTTACCATACCTGCGCTTCTAATCCTGAAACGTCCTATACAACTCCCTATCAAAGTCATTCTCCAATGAGCTTTGCTGTTTACGTCAAACCATCATCCAGCGTTGACAAAGTAGAAACCGATCTTCCTACACACCCCTACGTGTATCGAGGTCATGATGCTGCTGAGAAGTTCATAGGGTATCTAACTTCCCTTGCGAAGAAAATAGGTGACTTATATAAATCTGCTAAGCCTCTGAAACTTACAGCTGAAGAACAAGAATCGTTCGATGCTTCTACAATATGCTACCTGTGCGGGCATGAATTTACAGAAGATAATTGGAAGGTTCGCGATCACGATCATGTTTCCGGGATGTATAGAGGGTCTTTACACAATAAATGTAACCTGGCTTGTAAAACACCTAATTATATACCTGTCTTCATGCATAATCTGAGTGGGTATGACTCTCATTTCATTGTTAAGGAGTTAGGATGCACAAGCGAAAGAGTGGAGGTAATACCAAGCTCTGAAGAAAGCTATATCTCATTCTCAAAATATGTTGGAGATATTAAACTCAGGTTTGTGGATACCTTCCGTTTCCTGAGTACAAGCTTGGACAAGTTAGTGAAAAACCTCACGACGCATCCCGAAACAGAGAAGTACTTTGGAGAAGAGAAGATTAGCTTGATGACTCGTAAGGGAGTGTTCCCCTACGATTACCTCGCATCATGGGACGTTTTGAATGATGCTCAGCTGCCTCCAAGAGAAGCATTCTACAATAAATTAAATGAAGAAGAAATTACCGGCGATGACTATGAGCATGCTAGAAATGTATGGAACCAGTTTAATGTGAGAAACTTAGGTGAATACAGTGATATTTACTTAACCTCTGATGTTCTTCTCCTAGCGGATGTCTTTGAAACGTTCAGAGACCAAACTCTGAAAACACACAAAGTGGATCCTGCGCATTATTTCACTTCTCCAGGACTTACGTGGGATGCTATGCTACTGTACACAGGAATTGAGCTGCAATTGCTGCTGGACTACGATCAGCTGCTCATGGTTGAATCTGGTATAAGAGGAGGGTTATGCCAGGTTTCTCATCGGTATGCTGAAGCTAATAATATATATATGGAACAGTATGATCCTCGTAAACCTTCCCAGTTTATTACATACGAAGATGCAAACAACGAATATGGCTGGGCTATGTGTAAGGCCCTTCCTTATGGAGGGTTTAAATGGGTTTCTCCTGAAGACATAGACCTGGATTTATTGAAGGAAGATGACCCCCTTGGATACATCTTAGAAGTCGATGTCGAATATCCCGTCGAGCTCCACGATCTTCATAATGATTTGCCCTTCCTGCCTGAGAGTCTGAAACCGGGGAAATCGTCTTCAGAGAAGTTAATTGCTCATCTTGGGTGCCGAAAGAAGTATGTGGTACACTACATGGCCTTGAAACAAGCTCTTAGTCACGGTCTACTATTAACAAAGATTCATCGAGCACTTCAGTTTCATCAGTCGTGTTGGCTAAAACCTTACGTCGAGTTTAATAACCGACTGCGACAACAAGCTAGAAATGATTTTGAGAAGGACCTTTATAAACTATTCAATAATGCTATGTTTGGAAAAACTATGGAAAATATTCGTAATCGCATGGATATACGGCTTGTGACAAACAGCAAAACGTTAGAAAAACTCATAGCCAAACCTACATTCATTGATCGAACCATATATGGACCTAATCTTGCTGCTGTACATATGGCTTCTCGTAAAATAGTGTTCAACAAGCCTATATACATTGGTATGAGTGTACTAGACATCTCCAAGACGCTAATGTATTCGTATCAATACGATGTGTTACTTCCATATTATGGAGCTGAAAATCTTAAACTGTTGTATACAGATACAGATTCTTTCGTCCATCGAGTGACTACAGCTGATATATACCAGGATAAATTACACATGCTTGAACATCTGGATACATCTGATTACCCTGCTAACCATATATGCTATTCTACACAAAACAAAAAAGTGTTGGGAAAGTTTAAAGATGAAGCCTGTGGAAAAATCATTCATCGGTTCGTTGGTCTTAGGCCCAAAATGTATGCTATCGATATTGATGGTTCTGTGATAAAAAAAGTTAAAGGTATAAAACGTAGCGCCATTAAGCAATACATCAACTTCAATAGCTATGTAGAGTGCCTTAAAACTTTGAAAATTGTTAGAACTCCTATGAATTTAATCCTATCCCGACATCATAATATTTCTACGGTTGAAGCTAATAAAATAGCCTTATCACCTCACGATGACAAGAGAGTGATTGAAGAGGATGGAATATCGACGTATGCGTATGGACATTACAGTGTCGAGAATAGTGCCTAGACATGGATACTTAAAGCTTGTCTGTAGAAAAAAATGAAGATTGTTGAACTATGAACTTCGCGCGCCAATGGCTCATCTAACCCAGAGAGAAGAATGATAATGTGAATAATTAGAAGAACTGAGGAGGGCGCTATCGTCTTTCAGCAGTGTATACTTGTTTTCTAAATATTAATGCTAGTGTATGTATCCTTATAAATTAAATAAAATTATCTCATTGCGATTATTCTTGTTTTATTTCATTGCTTGCCTTAACATTCCTATTTCCTCATTAGGTCAGGTTAGGTTAGGTTAGGTTAGATGGACTATAAGATAGAGTAATTGATGATGATGATGAAATGCAATAAATGACTGAATAGGTTAGACTGCTCTTCAACTACTATAAAACAAATCGATTACTGAAGAAAGCTTAGTAAAATACCCCTAGCAACTTCAAAAATACCTGCTTCAGTGCCTTAAAACATCTTCAAACTGTCGAAAAAAATGCTTCTCACGAGTTTAAGATGCCCTGAAAATCCTCAAAATAACTGTGAAGGAGCTGAAATGTCTTAATTAGCGCTCGAAAAATACCATTAAAAGCGTCTAACGCCTATAAAAGTGTTTCAAAGGATTCTGAAAACCAATCAAAATGTTGGTGACAAAGTCTAAAATATCCCTATAGTGCTTAAAATGTCTCTTAAATGGCTGAAACGATATTTAACTGGTAGAGATACGTCTAACAGCCTTGAAATAGACGGTTCAGTATTCCTAATATCGTGAAAATTATCTTCCATTACCCTTCAAAGTGCTTAAAGCAAACAATAATGGACAGGGGCGTCCAGAATAACTCTCGGATTGCCTTAAATAATGTCAAATTCGTCTAAAATACTCTGAAAAATGTTTAAACTGGACGTAAAAGTCTTCAGAATATCTGGAAACAGGCTGAAATATCTATCAACGAGTCTAAACGGGTCTCAATACACGCTGAAAATGTATGAAAATGACTGAATAACACTGAAAATTGTCTGAAAAGATGTTAAATATGTTGTAAAAGCGCCCTGAATATACTAAAAGCGTCTAAAAGATCTAACAGAGGGTGCAAAATTGCAGCAAAATGGGGTGAAACGTCTTAAAAATGTTGTAAAAGCATCAAGAATATGCTAAAAGTGCTTAAAAAGATCTATCAGAGGACTCAAAATAGTATCAAAATGTTTATGAAATTCCTAGAGGGAGATCAGGGTAGCGTATGACAGGATAGAATAGATAAGCAGAGGAGGGAATAGGATAGATGATAAGAGGATAGAATGAATGTCTAGAAACGTATCATGTTAGTAGAATAGAATAAATAATAATAAGAGGATCTATCTTAGGTTAGGCTAGGCCATGTTAGATTAGGATAGGTTAGGTTAGGTTAGGATAGGTTAGATGAGTAGAAGTATGGGGCTTAGGTTATGTTAAATTATGAAAGTTCAAAGTAAAAAAGAGTGGGAGCTAGGTTAGGTTAGGTTAGGACTATGGGGCTTAGGTGAGGCTAGGTTAGGTTAGGATAGCTTAGACGAGTAGAAGTATGGGGGGGGGGGGGGGGGCTTAGGTTAGGTTAGATTAGGTTAGGATAGGTTAGACGAGTAGAAGTATGGAGGCTTAGGCTAGGGTAGGTTAGGTTAGCATGGCTATGTGGGGCGAGGTAACATTATGTTGGGGTAATATATTCAATCAAGATAGAAAGCTCCTGTGTTAGGAGACATACATCGATATAGTGAACGGCATATTCAACTATCATGAATGCTCACAAACATACATACACTGCTATAGGCTTCAAAAGTTATCCCTAGAGATTCCTTCAAACACCTACAACGTCCTGCTTCCCCTACCACCTTACCTAGTAATCCTTAGATTACGCGTGGCGGCCATCTTGCGCATAAAAAAGTGGCCCAGCTCTGTCCTACCCTACCTACTGTGGTACAAGCCATTTCTGATATATCAATTATTAATGGAGCGACTTGTTCGTTACTTTGTCATTCTTTTAGTCTCATTTATGCAAGAGATTTCGTGTCGCGCGACAAGGAATGACGCGGCGTGTCAGAATGTTTAGTGGTGTATTATGCATGCGGCATGTCGCGCTATGTGTGGTTGGGAAAACAGGTCTACCAGCCCGTTTCGACATACCACCTAGTATGCATGCATGTGTGTTATTTAATATAATAATTGGAACCCCATTTTTCTGTCAGACATATTAGAGTTGTGGTTACTTACACATTTATATTAAGTTCACAAATTTGTTAAAGTAAACATTGCAGTTATCGTGTTCCTTTTATACATATAACAAAAGTGTGCTGTAGCTATTTCTGCAAAGGTTTATTTAGATTAAAATGAAGTAGATAGAACAGTAATATTTCGTAGGAATAGTATGTACACCTACTAGTAAACGATAGAGGATGGAGAAAGTTGTGAATGTAGCCCATCAGAAATACACATTTTTAATGAAAAACTTTGAAATGAAAAAGTTGTTCGATATCGTCAATACGTTCTTGAGGGGGAAAAACTTCTAAAGTTCGCTGCATCAAATAAGAAATATCAGTACGAGTTCCAGTCATTCACGCATCATCTTCATAATTAATATCAGTGCTTTTACAAAATGCCATCGTCTCTAGCACTCCCCATAAGGTCTTCGGAGCAACCTCATTCCAGATGACCGAACCCACTTCTGAGGTGTAGAAACCTCCATTACCTTCTATGATGATGAGGTTGAAATTGGAATGAGAGGACCTACAGCTTTGACCGTGGACTCCGAGCTACCTAGGGCCTTGGGGGTACTTGACATGAGCTAGTCAGTGGTGAAGTTTTAGAAATGTTCAATATATTCTCAGCGCGGCGCGAAGCTAACCGTCGGAGTTAGCGTATACCCGCTTGCCTACCTGGCCCTAGGTGGAGCTAATGCCCTACTCCCTAAGAAGAATCTGAATTATACCCAATAATTCAACTGTCGTCGCCGACCAAAGCGCCAAGATTAAACAACGTAAATGAATATAGAGCAACACTAATTGGTCTAAAAGGAGAATTAACAATGTGCGGGAGTCGTTCCTAAATCAGTAATAATTCAGTGGAACAAAGGAAGCTTTGCCTATATTTGCGAAAGGAATGCGAAAATTGGCGGATAAGAAAGCGTTTCATGCGAGCGGAAAGTCAGTCGACTTGAGTTGGTATCGATTGGTTGATGGGATAGCGAGATGGAAGCGATTTCAGGGCATTATAAGGTTATTAGAGAGGGCCAGTTATATGGAAATCACTTTGGGGTGCTGCAACTCTAACAGCTGTTGTCTAGTCAAGAGGGAAACTGTTCAAAATAGCAGCTCGACTACCTACAGGTTGTGGGTCATATGCATAACATAGACAGTCTGCACTCATATGACTTTATCTACTAATCTTGTACAAACTATTCATAAAATGCTTACTCTGCTACTATATGTTAATCCAGATAAATACATATTTGTATAAATGGATTACTGTAGGTTTAAACGAAAGTCAAATCTTTCAAGAGCTGCTCGCTACGTGATGGCTTTGAAATTCCATTCTCTTTGCATGGCCAAGGGATAAAAACACGAATGATGACTTATATTACAGAAAATATATTTGTACTTGAAAAGTCTATGCTAAAACAATGAATATCTCAGAAATGGTTATCTCTAAATAAATTATGATCACTGCTTGTTTCTGAAAATATAGAATATTAGAGACTTTTTAAAAATTCCCCCCGAACGCCGGACAAATAGTTAAAATGTAGTGCATCTGCGGGAATTTCTGGACGTCTAGTAATCCTGGGATAACGGTTTTTTGTAGTGTTTAACTCCCGCGTTTACTACTGTGGCACCGCAGGCGGTGACAGTGATGATACATGGAATGAAGATGGAACACCGGAATGAGATGGCGGGGAAACCCGGAGAACCCGGGGGAAACCCACCCCAGCGCCTTCGTCCACCACAAATCCCACATTCGGTTGCCTGGGATCGAACCCGGGTCGCTTTGGTGAGAAGCGAATAGTCTAGGATAACTGTGAATGTAATGCGTTGCATTTAAGTTTCAGACTTACGAAAAATTGTATTGTTTGTAGAAGAGGGAGTAGAGAAATAAGTGTGATTGTGTTTCATAAAAGAAAGGTGTGTGAAGATCGTGCGAATTTAATGTGTTGAATGTATGAGTTTATGATGAGTTAATAGGGAAGGATATGTGAATTTATTACGTAAAAATCTGATGTGTTGCACTTACATGACTTCCTCTACTCTTGCACTAAATTCTTACACTCTTATTCCTGTATCTTCTATATCTTTTAAAGCTTCCAAATTCCATTCTCTTTGCCCGGCTAACACATGTAAAAAAAAAAAAAAGTGTTTTAGCAAGATCTCCATTTTTTATATATTAAGATTTGGTCTGTCTCTTACGGTTTACCAGTTATGCAAAAGTCATCCAGAGGACTACATAGGTTATAGCCAGAAAATTAAAAATATACAGTTCGTTTGTTATAAAAATACCTCAAACATATGCCATTTTAATCAGTTGTTAGAGCCATTTTCGGGAAAATCAAAATTGTCCACGTAAAGGGTAATTTAGAGTGAAGGAATTTTCTTCAAAATCTTGGTGCCGCATCCTTAAAAGATACTAAACTTAAATACCAACTTCGGTTACACACACACACACACACGCGCGCGCGCGCGCACACACCACACACACACATAAACACACACTCACACACACATCTCGACATGGAATTTTTGGGTGGAGTACAATACTTCGTCTACTTACTATACGTAGTAGAGAAAGTAAAAATAGAAAACTACAAAGAAAATAAGACGGTGCGCAATTCAAGGTGCAGAAGTATGGCAAATCTCTAACAGGAGTCAAAACAAAATTTTAGATAGAGAAATGGATGTCTTAAGGTCAGCAGGAAAATCAAGAAAAGAAAAAATAAAGAATAGCCAGATAAGAGAAATTATGGAAGTAGAGGAAGAAACATACATAATAGATGTAATAGAAACAGAACGGCAACAATGATATGGACACGTGAAAAGAATGACGGAGGAACGACTTCCACGTCAAATTATGGAATGAGCCCCACTAGAAAGAAGGGGCAAAGGCCGACCAGCAACGACATAGATAAAAGGGGTACAAAAGGCCATGACTTGAAGACATTTGGATCCTGAATAGTGAAGACACAAGGAGGAACGCCGTTTGGTGTCCAGAAGACAGCATCTGGGGTCATGAACACCGGATAAGAAGATACAGTTGAACCTGCTTTATACGTAACCCAGTTCTACGTAATTTGCATTTATACGTAAATTTTTGTAGGTCCCGGCAAAATGTAATTTCGAAACGTATTAATAAAACCTTATTTATATGTAATGCATTTATACTTAATTCGCAGTAATACGTATTAAATTTCAGTGAAATACAACTGAGTTTTACGTAATCATAATGAGAATACGGCATACGTTACAAACGAGAAGTAAACAAACATGTTCGGTATCTGGTGTTCACTGTTGAACAGCGGTTTTATCTTCCAGTTCTCAGTTACTTTTAACCAGCCATGGAGAACACAAAAAGGAAGTGGTACACACTAGATCAGGAAGTAAAATTCATACGAGAGTTTGAACTTAATCCACAGAAAACCAAAACCAAAATTGCTCAGATGTAGGAATTGTTTATATCACACTAATATAGTCGTCAGTAACAAAATGAGATCTATGCACTTAATGCAAGAAAAGTGAGAGAAGTCAAATTAACTGATTTCTTTAGAGGACCAAGCTCAAAATATTTTCTTCATACCTGTCTTTGTTGTTTGTAAAATTTCACACATGTAGGGCCACTGTATTGCTTTTTAAAAAATACACACCAATATCTCAGTTGTAAGTAATTCTGGGTTATAAGTAATCTGGCCTCTTCGCCCTGACATACCTATAAATCAAATTCAGCTGTATATTTTTTGTTCCATTTATACGCCGGTTTCAAGGTCATAACGGCGTCGTTTTCCTTTTGAACAATAATTGTTATTAACTGTGATGTTAATTCGTTTATTTGCGTAGCTTTGACGTGTTTATATTGAGTTTTCTTTATAAACATTAAATAATCACACACTCTCATTCATATTTCCAGACTATAACCCTGACTAAAGAAAAATTCACGTCCTCTAGGTGAGAATCGAACCCGGGAACTCTGTAGTATCAGACCACAGAGGCAGTCAAACGATTTGCTCTAGTCAACTCAAACCAAATGCTTAGTGACCATTGAAAGACAGGACACAATGCACATCGGAATAATGATGCAGAATCAAACCAGGAACATTTTGATTGGTACACGCCTTCACTATCTAGATATAATGACAAGAAGCAGGGCAGAGAATGAGGGAAGAAACTTGAACCAAAAGAAAGGAAGAAGAAAATATAAAACGTGAAGATCGCGCTGAGAGAAATTGGTGGATGAGAGATATCTTTCTGTGGCGTTTAATTGGTACGATTGTCTCACATTGCTCAACCTAGTGACGTCACTTCATTCGCCACACTTTCAGCAGATTCAGTCGTTAACGAGTCCTAGACTCGCGCAGCGCAGGATTTCCAAACACTTCACAATAAAACTACGAAGAATTAACTCATTGACGTGTGCTGTTTACAGAAATGCTTTGGTTTGACATACCTGACAGTATTCGCAGAAGTTTTTGAAATCGTGAAAACTGAGGAAGTTCAGAAAAAACTATATTTCCGAATTCACAGTTTTATTTTCTCTATTGTGTACTCAAGTAAGCAGACATAATGTTGTAGTCCACCCAAAAATTCTATATGTATTTCACTGGAGATACAGTTTTGAGACTGAATCCAAAGGTAAAAGCATTTTAGAAAAAGATCTGTGTGGACAGTATAGTCCAAAAAGGAGAAATAAATACCAAACTTGGTACTAGATTTAGCATCTTCCAAGGATGCAACATGAAAATTTACAAGAAAGTCCTCAATTCAAATTATCCTTTACATGGAAACCTCGACATTTTTTATTTTCTCAAAAATGGCTCTTACGATTTTGACTCTAAAATACGTTATGTTTAGCATATTTTCATGACAAACGAAATGTATATATCGAATTTTCTGGTTATAGCCTATAAAGTCTTGTCATACGTGTTCTATTCTCAAATGGGAAGTCATTCGTTTTTCTTTTTTCTCCTGGCCTTGCTAAGAAAACGGAATTTCAAACCGATCACATGTAAAAAGATTTGAATATAACCTAGGCTTAAGATTTCCCTACTTTTTACTTTGTCTACTACGTATAGTAAGTTGAGGAAGTATTGTAAAATTGGACGTCGAGATTTCAAGAGAAATATGTTTTGAGAGTCCTGAAAGAAAGAAAAATAAATAAATAAATAAATAAATAAATAAATAAATAAATAAATAAATAAATAAATAAATAAATAAATAAATAAATAAATAAATAAATAAATAAATAAAGGTGTGTGTGTGGGGAGGGGGCAGCGAAAAGTAGGTTAAGAACTAAATTTGGTATTTAAGTTTAATGTCTTTCAAGGACGCGACACAAAGATTTTGAAGAAAATTCCCCCATCCTAAACTACCCTTTACATGGAAACTTTTCGAAAACTTCTATTTTCTCGAAAATGACTCTTAACGATTTTGATTAAAATGCCATGTGTTTGAGATATTTTTATGACCAATGAAATTTATATTTTGAATCTTCTGGCTATAGTCCATGTAGTCCTGTTCACTCTTGATGACTTGCGTAACTGGTAAACTGGTAAACCGTAAGAGATAGACCAAATCTTACTATACAACATGTAGATCTTGATAAAACACACGATTTATGTCCCAATATATTGTTTGTACAGTGAACCATTTCAGAGGTATTCCTTGTTATATGTGTAAACTTAAATGGAACATTTTATTCATTTGTTTATATGTTAGCCGTGTAAAGAGAACTGAATTTGAAAGCGTTAAAAGATTTGACTATCGCTCAAAGCCTACTGTATTCCCATATTCCCCTTACACCTACAAAGAAATAAGCAATAAGATAATTTATTTCTGCGAACATTTATCTCGAGTAATAAGAAAATACAGGAATAAAAGTTTGTAAGAATGGTTAGTACGAGAGTAGAAAAGGTCATGTGAGTGCAGCACATCAAATTTTAATGTCAATATATCTATAATTTTATATGGGGATAAATACTTATTAAAAGCATTATTAGAACATAAAATCCCATCCCTCGTTATAAGCAAAGGAAATAAGGGTTGCCGAGTTTGGGTGAAGCGATGCTATTATGTGAGCGATTATATTGAGCTGAAGTGCATCATTTGATTGCATCTTGTATTACACAAAGACTTTGCGCCTTATGCACCGAAATAATGCCAACATTCGCAGTTTACACTTACCGTGTAAAATCCTTATAATGCAGTCTCACTAATATCCCTTAGGGCAATAAATTTACTTGCTGTTAGCTTTTCTTTCCTCTTTTTACCTTGGAAAAGGTCAGAGAACTCTGCTGGCCATAAAGTGAATTTCATTGATCACTTGGCGCCCACATGGGACGCTTTTAGTACACGCAGGGGTCGCTAGAGGCGCTTTCCGAATGAATAAATTGTATATTTCGTAAAAAGAGTTTGTTTATGTTTTCTCTATCACTTATCTAATACAGGAACCCTTGCATTCCATCCAAATTTTTGATACCGAAATGTCACAGGAAAATGCACGTTTTGAGACTTGCTTAATCCAAAAAACAGGCATTTGTATTTAGAAAAAAGTGTCATCAGTTTCTGTGAACAGCGCAAGTCGAAAATTGAAGCTCAGATAAATAGCAAACTTGGCGTTTTAGTTCAGTATTGTGACGCACTGCTATGGTCGAAGATTATCGCGAGGTCGACACCGAACAGTCGAAACGTGAACAGATAAGGCGCGCGCTAGCCCAGCGTTAAATTCGAAGCGATATCACCAGATAACGAGTATTTTTAGAAGATTTTCTTGTTTTGGCAAGTTGAGTTAGTGAGGCAGTCAGTGTGCTGTTACTATAAGAGATTAGAGACGTCTTGTGCTGGACTCCCCAGCGAGTTAACCTTCCAGAAGAAGAGGCTACGTCGTGCTGCGTGTTTGTTACGCCGCTATGTCAACACTAATAAAGTGAAGTGATAGTGAATAGTGGAACTAATCCACATTAGTGAAACAACAATCGAAGTATAAGCGAAATTGGGCTAAGCATCTTGCTATGTAACACGATTTTCAAGAAGCTCTCCCAATCTAAGTACTACCTGACAAAACCATGACGTGCATCGGAAAGAATGTGAATCTGCCCAGCTGTTTACGTGACTTTATCGCTCATACACGACGAGACAGTGTATGTACAAGTTATAGATATAGAAATAAGAGTTTGTAAGAATGGTTAGTAAAAGAGTAGAGACGTCATATGAGTGCAACACATCAGATTATTGTAAATACCATCAGGTCCAGCGACTAAATTGCAAAGATTTTCACGCACATATTGATGTCAACTATTGCAGAAAGAGGACGAAGGAAGCGATCTAGTGATATAAACACAGTACTAAAACATGCAAACTATTTTGTTAAGAATATAACTTTATTTTGTGTTTTCGTACCATGCAACATATTGTAACATTTTGTAAACTGTGATTATTTTATTTTGAAGATTAAAGCGCATTGCGTTTACAGACAATCGAAGTTGCCAGCAGAAGTTCCTATGTATCAAGTTTCAAAAATAAAATAAGCTTTAACGTTTCTAAACTGTTGTTTAATTAATTTTAATTATTTAATTTATTCAATAGTTGGCTAGCTTCTTTTGTTGATGACATTCAAGTATTGTTCATTATCTCAAATGTTTACAATCAAAATTCAGATGTTCCCAGTTAGTTTTTCTCTAAAATCGTGTGTTCCAAAAGGGTTGCTTTTAAAACCCGCATGATCCGGAGATTAGGATCAAAACTTACATGATCCATTATTAGAACCCAATAATGTTCATTCTTTCACAAATAAATAAATTTGAAAGGTAATTTATAATATTTAGGTATATTTTTTCATAATAATAGATTTCACCCAAATGGAAATGAGTTTGACCAATACAAACTGGTTTTGGGTTGTTTACCAAATGTTAGGTTTTCGGATCATGTGAGTTATAACTCACTCATGTGTGTTTGGGTGTTACTGTTTTCCTTCTCTAGCAACTTCGCCTCTCAAAATGTCATTACCATGTTTTATAGGAGAATGTATGCTTAAATTCAGCTATGTGTATGTTGGCAACTGTGGTGTACTTTCCTTTGGTATGCCTGTAGGATCTCATATAGAATGTGCATATGTAGAATTAAGTGTGATTATAATCCACTGTAATAATGAAAGTGTTGAGAAAAACTTCCTTTTACCTTGCACCAAATAACCAAGTAAGCCTGTATCCATTGAAACGTAGTTACAGCTAATCGTTACTGGTAACCATTAATGTAGTGTAACTGCGAACGTGATAACCATGAAAACAAATTACGTGATCGTTACTGGTACCTGCTACATATGTATAGCCATTAACACACTGTAACCGCGACATATAACCGTTACCGGAAATTAACTGTTTAGGTGTTATAATAAGCATGCAGTTATTCCTTAGTTTGAAATCGTTTCTATGTTAAGCATACATCATAAAATATACCTAGTAATGCGATAAAAGAATCATATGCGTGTTATAAATGTATAAGATATAAATATTGTAAAATGTTTCTTTATGCAACGTTTATTGTGGTGGGTAAACCATAATAAAAATAAATTTCAATGTTTTGATGTAGTTATCATAATAAATGGATTAATAAATCTTTTCTTTTCTCTTTGCAGGTAAGTGTCAATCCGAAGAAGTATTTTTGGTGAGTGTATGCCTATTTTATTTTCCTGGGTGTTCTTGAAAGTCTAGTAGGATTTTATAATACTGTTACTGAAGCAAGCAATTTTTTACGCTGTGCGTATCAATCTTGAAAATGTTTGAAAGAATTAGGGTTAAAAACAAAGTTGTCTATACTGTTATTATAGCGAGAACATTGTGTGTATGTAGAGTAATTTGAAATATCACTTAGCAGATTTTGATAGGTCTATCACTGTTGAACATATCAATACTTTCCTGGCGGACATGGGCTAAGAAATAGTTCAATTCATACATATATTACTAAAAGATTAAAAGGGATTTACAAACCCTATGTGCTTGAATACTAAAACATTAGGGTTAGAAAGGAACTTGGTTACAAAGAAGGCAAGGTGTACTTTTCGTTGAGATTGCCATACAATAGAAAGTATCTACCTTTACTGCAGAGAAAATGCATATCACTGCTTGGTCTGGAGAGTTCAGTAATAAACATAAATAAACAAATAATTAAATAAGTAAATAAACGAGCCCGTAAGACCCCTGTTGGGCAAGGGCATCCCACCACTTGGTAGGGGGTAGGGTTAGCTCAATAGTACTTGCAGAGTGAGCTGGTCCCTGGGAGTTAAATTTCCCTGGGACAGTCTTGTGTTTACACCTTTCTTACTGACCCTACTTGCTAGTTACATGATTGTGATTGTCTATTTTCCCTTTATGGTCCCCACACATTTCTCTCCACCCTTTTCCATTGCACTATATCGATCACTATGCTTTTATCCTGTCCCATATTTCTGTCCACTTCACACTGTCTCTCGCCATTATCATCCACTGCACACCCATCACTGCATTAAATTCTTGCAACATCTCTGCCTTGGGCCTCCTCTGTTCCTTTTCCCTCATCTTGGGTCCCATACCGTTGTCAAATAGACCTACCTATTCTGGTACATTCTGGCCACGTGGCCTCCCCAACTACATTTGTTCCTCCTAATATTGGTGGTCGCATCCTCTATTCCACTCCCCCGTCTCAACTCTGCGTTTGTTATCCTGTCCCTTGGTTTCTTTTTTCCATTTTTCTCTGACTCACTTGCATCGTCTTGGATC
This sequence comes from Tenodera sinensis, assembly GCA_030765045.1. Classification (NCBI taxonomy): domain Eukaryota; kingdom Metazoa; phylum Arthropoda; class Insecta; order Mantodea; family Mantidae; genus Tenodera; species Tenodera sinensis. Next base: position 82,156,270 of record CM060973.1, on the reverse strand, counting down.
TGTGCTTTGGTGAATGTCCAGGTTTGGCTTCCGTGTAAAAGAACCGGGATGACAGACTTGCAGGATGTTCGATCTTGATGTTTACCTACTCTGTTTTTCAAATGGGAAGAGTTCTGATCTGCAGCGTCAAGTCCCACTTAAGGGGAAAGCAATGTGTGAACACAGCAGGACTCCGATTGGTTGCCGGCCTGGAGGCGCTTAAGGACAAACTCCTTCCCATTTGAAAAGCACAGCAAAGAGTAAATTCCATACTCCAAAACTTACTCCAGGCCAGTTTAATTCTCCTTTTTACTTTCTCTACTAAGTATAGTATAACAGACGAAGTATTGTATTCCACCCAAAAATTCGATGTAGAGATTTCGCCGGAAATATGTTTTGAGGCCGCTTGAATAAAAAAAAACACATTTTTAGAAAAAGGTCCGCGCGCGCGCGTGTCTGTCAGTCCTTGGACAGCATAACTCAAAAACGAAAAGTCGGTTAAAAACCAAAGTTGGTATTTAAGTTTGTCTTTCAAGGATGCGACACGAACATTTTGAAGAAAATTGCTTCATCCTAACCTACCCTTTACATGGAAACTTTTTCGAAAATTATGATTTTCTTGAAAATGGCTATAACGATTTTGATTAAAATGCCACATGTTTGAGATATTTTATGACAAATGAAATGTATATCTTGAATTTTATGGCTATAGCTCCTGTAGTCGCATTTACTCTTGAACGACTTTTGCATAACTGGTAAACCATTAGAGACAGAGCAAATCTTAGTATACAAAAAATGTAAATCTTGCTAAAATACACAATTTATGTCCAAATAAAATTTGTTATAGAGTGGACCATTTCGGAGATATACCTTGTTATTTGTATGAGTTTTGGAGAACTTATACTTCTGTCAAATGAACATCGCTATTCAATTTTTTTATATATTAACTGTGCAAAGAGAACGGATTTGAAAGCTTTGAAACATTTGACTATCGCTCTAAGTCTACTGTATTCCCATATTCCCCTTGCACCTACAAGGGAATAAACAATAAGATAATTTCTGTCAATGTTTATCTCAACTAACACGAAGAAGATAGAAGAATAAGAGTTTGTAAGAATGGTTAGCACAAGTAGTGAAAGTCACGTGAGTGCAACACATCAGATTTTTATTTCTAAGTTCTTATTTTCAGTTAGACTGATTGACCTAGATTCTCTAAAGCATTCTATCGGCTCCCTGTCTGCTATAATTGGTGTGTCCGCAGAATTGGTCATTAGTGCTCAATACTACTGTACAAATCTCTCATACGTCACTTGCTGCTAGTAAAACGCACATCCACCACTCCAGGTTGTACATAACAGACTTCATGGTTCGCAAGAAATGACCAGCTCTTTTAATAATCTCTACTCATGTAACAGTATCAGATTTGCTCTCCAGGAAATTGTTCTTCAAATTAGCTGGAATACCAGGCGCTGTAGTTATCACATTGGACACAAAAGGGAAGATTAAGGAGAAAATTGCCTCAAGATCTCCTGCTAACTCATTCCGAAGATAACGATCTCTCAGAATAATTAACCTCATTCATGTTCTCGATCATTGATTATCATCAAACCGAGCGAGCTGGCGCCGCGGCCACGCGTGCGAATCACATTCGGAGGTCCCGATTTGATCCCCGGTGACCGCGCTCTCTGACGAGTTTTTCCGTGGTTTCCAGTGTTACAGACTAATGCTGAGGTGCTTAATTTCATACCACAATTTCCTTTCCATCATCTCCTTCATTCCGTTTCCTTGTCACCTTTCAGGCACGTGGCGTTTGGCGGCGCCGATGATGCGGATGCTTCAGCATGGTAACTCTTCTTCTCAGCGCTAGGTGGCGTAGGGGGGACGCTGTCCTCTATGGACGGGGACGCTTGTACGACACCGTACCAGCAGGATGGTGCTGCTTGGTTGGTCGTGACGCCGGAATTGTTATTGAGTGTTACTTATAGATGCTCTTTAACTACTATGGTTCTCCGTATGGTACATGGTTCAGAGCATGTTAGTTCTGGTGACATCTCTAGAATGGGATACATGTACCTACCTCACAAATAGAGGAAGTATTATACTCCACCCAAAAATTCCATACGTGTGTGCATTTGCGTACGTGCGTAGAACATAAGTCGGTTGAATATGAACCACCATACTAGATATTCCAAGTATGCGTCACGAAGACTTTGGACAGTCACCTACCCTTACGTGGAAAGTCTTTTGTTATTTTATTTTTTAAGTCTGTAATGATTTTGATTAATTTATCATATTTCAAGATATTGCATGACAAACTGTATATCTTGAATTTTCTGGAAGTACCCTATTTAGGTTAGTTTGCAAACTATAAGGCACAGACAAAAATTTGCAAAGAGATGACGTCGCTACACATAAGCATTGTACATTTAGTTAAATCACACGATCTATATTAAGCATTTTCTGTTTCTTATACTGATAATAATCATTTTCGAGATATTGCTTCTTATTAGTTTGAATCTTCAAATATTTTTCTCAAATAGAAAGTCCTGTTTTATATGCTGATCATACAAAGAAAATGGAATTTAAAACCATCACATAACGACCATCTCTTAAATGATTTCTTCTTCCTTACCTGATAACTCCCCTTATGGGAAGCCAGTGCCTAGGGTCAGACGCCTGTCGGGGAGCAGAAGAACCTATGGACCGGACAGAGTGAAGACCTGGAAGCGATGGTCAGCCCAGCACTTGGTATGGGAGTGAGGAAGAGGATGATTTGAAATGCATTCGAAATGGATGATTGAAAAGGCGATAATGGAGCAATTGGTGGAATGAATGGCGGGGGAAACCGGAGAACCCGGAGAAACCCGCGCTTACGCAGCTTCGTCCACCATGAGTACCACATGCGGGTCCCTGAGATCGAACCACGGTGCCACCTCTTAAAATATTTGACTATCGCTTACGCCTACCTACAAGGATGCATAGGTATAAATGTTTGTCCCTTATGGGCTGCTATACCATTCATCCGAATGCGATGAAAATTAGCAGATCTAAATATTTATTCATAGAGGTTTTTAAGCATTTACTTATTTTACTAGGCAACATATTACATTCGCGTGGTTTTCTCGACTCGGTTCTCTTTTTCTTCACCTGTCCTTCTATACTTGCCCTTCAACCCACAATTCATACAATTTTTTATGGTTCAAATACGTAAAAATGCAACGTATTCACACGGGTTTCTCTATTCACTTTTCTTTTGTGAAACACATCCACATTTATTTCTCAATTTCCACTTCTACAAAAAAATACGTACAATTTTCTGTATGTTTGAAATAGAAGTGCATCGTATTACATATTTAAACAGGACCCTGCTGTTGTCCGCTGTGCGACGAGCTTTTGTCAGTCCGTCATGTGCTGGGAGTGTTCCTCTCTAGCGCACTTTCCAGACTGTCTGCAGCTGCCTGCCAGACTTGCAGAGGTCTTGGCGGACGACAAACAAGCGCTCGAAAGAGTTTTTAAGTTTGTAGCTTAAGAGTAACACGAGTTTGAGGATTTGAAACTTTAGATGTCTAGTTTTTAGACTCTTTTGATATCTTTATCACTGTTTTAATTCTGGCTTTTGTCACTCTGTTTTGTATATTTACCTTCTTAATAGAAATTTTATTTTTTATTGAAGTTTATATCTGGCTTTTGCCATGTATTGTTTTTTTGGATCGCTGATGAGCATGTAGTTGAGTGCCCTTAAACCTACATCTCCTCATCGTAGTACATTCATATGGTTTTCTCTGCTGACTTTTCTTTTATCTAACACACATGTTCTTCTCTATTTGCCCTTCAAAAACAGTTCATAAGGTGTTCGATCACTGAAATTAAAATACAACGTATTACATTAACACGGAAGAACAGTACAAGAATACAGAAAGTAGCATGAGTGCACAACTCTGATTTTTAAAGTGGTTTTTAAAATATAGGTAGCGTACGTGTATGGAGAGCTTTGTTGTAATTCAAGGCCTGCTGAAGCATTTGAAGTAAGTGCAATGAGTTTGTTAATGGCATAATTCGTAGAGCAAGCGGCAGCATTGAATCGTGTGACAGTGGAAGCAGGTATGCACTTAATGATGCAGGCAGCGCAACGTGTGTATTCAGAAAACAGGTTTTTCTATTCCCAAGGCCAAGTTCTCTTCTGATCCGGTAAATAGAATGTTAAAACTGGCGCCGCTTTTCGCTTCTTCGCAACAACACCCAATATTTGGCAAGAAGGCAGTTTTACCCAGGGATCGTTACCATTATAAGTGTGATCCTATACATCTGAACCGCTTCAAAGGGTCATATCTTTTGAACCAATAATAGGACACATGTGCAACTTTGAGAGAATATAATACACAGTTGGGACATAGCATTTCCCATTGTTTCTCTGAGTGACTGTACGGTGTTTGGGCTTGACAGCAGCCCAATATCTGCTGTTTTGTGTGTTAATGTTGTAACGAAAGGGCACAAATCCAAATCCGGTTACTTCTCTATCACTTTAATGTCCTATAAAATTTTACTACAAATGCAAAGTTTCCTTCCCGTTGTTAACACAGTTTATAGTCTTTTCTGCTAGCACAGCTCACAACTGTTCGTTTGACAACCTTCCTCAGTCTTACTATGTATTTCTTCACTTTCACTGTCTCTTGTACCTTAACTATGATAATGCAATCTCCCGACGCTTGTGGAATCTTCTTTACGACGCCCACGCACACGCTGACAGCCTGACTGACTCATTCTCGTAGCTCTACTCTAGCAACTAAAAATTAACTGTATACTGACTAAAGAAGACTCACTAAAGACTAACTGAAGGCTGACTCAACTAACCGAAGACTGACTGATTTTTTTTTGGCCTGGGTCCTTTTTATACTGTCACTGACGTCACGTCGACCTTTCGAGACTCCGTACACACGCGCACGGGACATGACGTAGCTAGAAGCTTAGAGAAACCGCTAGACAACTTCCTTGGTTATATGCCGCGCTCTCTGGTTACTGTCACGTGATCGCTCGGATGAGTGGTGTTGGGAGCTTAACCACGCGCGCTTCTGATAGGCGCACCGCCAGCAGGGCGGGGCAGTCGGCTTCCCCTTCCGCCGCTCAACTCAGAACCGTCTAGATTGCCTTTGTGCTTTACCATCGCTACTCTCCGAACCCGATGTCACAATATCTTCGCAGCACCTAGGCGTCTGTCACATGAATAGTCTATCTCAAGGGTCAATCTGGCGCAACAATTTCTATAGAGTTTACTAAAGTGTCTTCAAACATTATTCGAACAGAACCTAAGCCCACATAAGTCCAGTGCTGATAGAAAGACAGTGTTAATTATTTTTCCCTGCTATGGCATTAGAATATAACTATGATTATATGACAACTTGCGGAGGGAGACTTAGCACCTCGACCGAAAGGCGATCCTTTGTACCTATGCCCCTGACGGCGCATCCTCCGGGAGGATGGATGAAACGAATGAATCCAAAGGGCGGCCGGGAGCGTTACCACGACCGAGCAGAGGGCAGGGTTCGAGTATTTTCCCAATTAGAGGTGCCACAGCGAAGACTGGTTCAGCCCGGTTCCTCTCCCACCTCAGATTTCGTATTCTCAAGGAGGGCGCAGGACTCGGAAAACGGCTGCTCACCCCCTCGAGCTTGTACCATCCTATTGGGGGCCCGAAACTGGCTTCTCCCCCCTCGAGCTTGTACCATCCTATGGGGGGCCCGAAATTGGCTTCTCCCCCCTCGAGCTTGTACCATCCTATGGGGGGCCCGAAACTGGCTTCTCCCCCTCGAGCTTGTACCATCCTATTGGGGGCCAGAAACTGGCTTCTCCCCCTCGAGCTTGTACCATCCTATGGGGGGCCCGAAACTGGCTTCTCCCCCCTCGAGCTTGTACCATCCTATTGGGGGCCCGAAACTGGCTTCTCCCCCTCGAGCTTGTACCATCCTATTGGGGGCCCGAAACTGGCTTCTCCCCCCTCGAGCTTGTACCATCCTATTGGGGGCCCGAAACTGGCTTCTCCCCCCTCGAGCTTGTACCATCCTATGGGGGCCCGAAATTGGCTTCTCCCCCCTCGAGCTTGTACCATCCTATGGGGGACCCGAAACTGGCTCCTCCCCCCTCGAGCTTGTACCATCCTATTGGGGGCCCGAAACTGGCTTCTCCCCCCTCGAGCTTGTACCATCCTATTGGGGGCCCGAAACTGGCTTCCGCCCCCTCGAGCTTGTACCATCCTATTGGGGGCCCGAAACTGGCTTCTCCCCCCTCGAGCTTGTACCATCCTATTGGGGGCCCGAAACTGGCTTCTCCCCCCCCCGAGCTTGTACCATCCTATTGGGGGCCCGAAACTGGCTTTTCCCCCCTCGAGGTTGTACCATCCTATGGGGGGCCCGGAAACCAGTAGGGTCGCCCCTACCGTTTATATGCGATCTTTGACATTTGAGGTCATATTGCCGGATTTTGCCTTTGTAATAGTTGCTCATCGGGGACGTTAAGCGATTGGAAATAATAATCTTGCATTTTTACCATTTTTAAGTAAAACATTTAACTAATTGACAAATAATACCTGTGACGTAAATGCAAAATTAGAATCACATTTAAAAAGGGTTAGTAGTGAAATAAAAATGCATAAAGTAAGGTGCGCATTTTTTAAAGTTTAACATAGTAACTGCACTCACTCACATGACCTTCTCTTCTCAATCTTGTAAATTTATTTTTACAAACGCTTATTCTTCTGCGTCATGCTAATTTAGATAGGCTTTGTAAAAATGGTTTTATTACATATTTCAAATGTTTTAAGAGCTGACCGCTGTGTGATATCTTTGGCATTATCTTTGCCTGACCAGGATAAGGAAGAAATGATTGTCCATTTGAGAAAGGTGTAAGTATTAGAAAAACAAACCAGTAACAAGAAATATCTCGGAAATAGTTTTTAAAAAATAAAGAGAAACACCCTTCCCAACAATGTATGTATGTACATACCCGCTTCCTATACCACACGTGGAAGCAGTAAGTTCCACTACAAAAATTGATATCGAAAATTCCTTGTCGATTCATCATCTTCCAAGCATGCGACACGAACATTAGAAAGAAAGTTCCCCCACGCCAAACAGAGAATCGAATTTTGACGTAGGTATATGAAGTTATGTGTGATATTAATGTTTCCACGATAAAGGAAGCTGCTTAGAAAACCTTGTCCGTGAGGAGATCTGGTAGAATTTGCCCAACAATTTACAAACTTTTCCACTTTTCAGAGAAAACTTTTGAGCTTCTGAACGTAAAGTTGAGTCGAAAACGTGAGTACGGAATAAAAGTTTACTACGAGAGTAAAAGTTTGCCAAAGGTGGATATATTTTACACCATCCCTTCCTGGTTATTCTTTTGTCATTTATAAATCCATTAAAACGTTCAAAATCCTTGTTAACTACATTTGATTTGAAATGTCTCATCTATCGTAATGTTAGCGAAGCCCATGAGAAAAGCACGGATACTTGCGTAGTTTATTCCTTTGTGTAGAATCATAGAATTTGTGTAATATATAAGTAAAAGTTGCACAGGTCCAGTTCCAAAGTGACAACTGAACATCGTTGTGGATTTCGCTATATCGCGTTGCCTTTGTTGCTGTTCTTTTGCGTTATCATACCGGTTTACTTTTGTTTTTAAGAAACTTAAACAGTAATTTTAACCTACCTACTAAATGCCTGAAGAACTTTCAGCATCGACGCCGCAAACTCCTGTAAATAATAGTTACCTACAATTGATAATTTCCGGTGTGTGCCTTTTCATAGCTAGTATGTCCTACTTACAATAGAACTGTCATCAAGGTTTCATTATATTTTTATATAAGTAATATAATTTCATTATTTCTTTATTTTTTATTTATGCCAACAAACTTACTGTTGGTTATTTAATCCTGGGCATAAAGTACTTAAGATAGTAAATTGCCATTGATGTAATTGTCTCTGGTGTGAGACTGCCTTTGTGGTTTACCGGAAGAAATACGAATCGGCTGGAGAATTTAATGTCATTCTGGCAGGTTTTCATAGTAGCTTAATGGTTAGAGCACCCCCCTGGTAAACGGAGGGTCTGTGGTTCAAATCCCAGCTGTCGCATTGAATTTTAGTTCCAATTCTACCTCTCAAATATAACTCCATATTTTTTGTTATTGACGATTGTTTATTAATAATCCTGAGGTGCAAGAATCCTTTCCGGGCCAAGGGCTACCGCCCGGCCGTTGCGTTCCCCACCTCTGTCCATCACAGGTGTCATGAGTGGGGGGTGCAATTACATGGTCAGTGACTGGTTCCTCTCGGCCGGTTACGCGTTCTTCGCAGTCACGGGCCGCTACTTTTCAATCAAGTAGCTCCTAAATTGATCCCTCAGGATCCTAACGAGGCTGAGTGCACCCCGAACCAGGTTTCCCAACGGGAGAAAATCCCACGTCGGTGCAGGGAATCGAACCCGGGTCTCCCGCTTCCACCGCGCTAAGGAGATGATGTTTATTAACATAATTTATTAATGTGATGTGAACTTAAGTATGAATTAACATTTCACTCTCGGAGACGATGAGCAATTGTTCACAAGATACTTGGGGAAGTTTATAATACCAGCATTTGTTTTCTGGAGTCAATGTTTCGTGTAATAATAAAATACTGAATTTAGCACAATAAAACACACTAAATGGTTAACTACAAAATGCTATTGATTTACGGCTGGGTAATCGATCATTTGGGTATTAACTCATCGTTTTGTTCATTAATGCAATGGCTTTATTGTTTACTACTTCCCACGTGGGCGAAAAACGTACTGACCCACAAAGAGGAGACTATTTCAATGCAAACCCAACAATAGCCTGTTTAACAATGCTATATTGTTGGAAAGGCTCAATAATAATTACCAATCGGTATTCAAGGGAGCAATTACTTAAACGCTCATGATACGGTTTGCCAGTAATTGCAGAGTGGATATTCAAAGAAATACTCTTTATAGTTTAAACTTCATGGAGAGAACAGCGAAATTCAGTAATATGTCTATTTGATATTTCTATAGTGTTCTGTTATGTGAAAATGTGTTTTTAAGTGATAAGTGTGCTTCTGTCAGTGCTTATCATTTACGTTAGTGACTTTTTGAATTTGTTGTAGTGCTTATTTGTATTCCTATTTTAATTTAATTTTTAAGGGCGTATTGCTCCGACTTCTATTTGTGATGTAATCCTTTGTGAATTTTGGGAGGCAACATATGGGCGTCTGCAATGATTTTGAAACAATATCTCGGGCTGCCCTTTTAAGGGATTATGTTGTCATAGTAAAAACGTATCCTAAATAATCATTTTGGTAATCTTCTGTTTTTAAGGGTACTTGATCCAAATGTTTATCCTGGGTTATGCTATGGTCAAAAGTCTAATTTAAAAATGAATCTTTGAACACGCGAATTGCGAAATAATTGGATAAAGTATCTCTATTCTTATTTTAATAATTAAACGATAGTGAGGTTTAGACGACTAGCTGATGCCTCAATGCCTTCCTAATACTCACGCCTTCCTGTTGATAATTTATGCCTTCCGGTCAATGTTACCAACACGAATTCAATTGCTGGTTTCATTGTTAAAATTTTCAATTAAACATCTCCGCATTTAACTTCTTAAATCAAACTATCAATGCAGTAACAATCGTATGATTATTGTGCATAGAAATCGTGTAACAATGGTGGCAGATATGAGATTTGAGGGATCTTCTTGAAGAAGTAGATGAAATAGTAGAAAACACCAAGAGAAATAATATTACATAACTTTAATTTACTTATGCCTTTAATTATATAACCTTGTTTATTGACATGCAACTAGGACTATAGGACTATATGACTATATTTTGTATAGTTTCAAAGACATTTAACAGTAAAGATGTGATATTTATAATAATCCATTAATCTTCAGAAGGCCCTTGATTGGCAAAAACACAATAAGTTTATTTAATATATTCTGTAAGTAGTTGGTTTTTCGAGTTTTATTAGCTTGTGCTTTTGTATTATTCGCTAAAATAGTCAAACCAATCTAACTGGTGGTGTGTTATTCCTTAGACAAAATCACTCATGACTTGCAGTCGCACTCGCCTTTTTTTTCGGAATAACTCAACCTCTAGTTAATTACTTATGACAAAAGTCACATCCATTTAATTGTCATTTTTACTTTCTTTACCACGTAAAGTAGAGAGTGTATTGTATTCTACCCAAAAATTCGATGTCGAGATTTCACTGGGAATTTATGTTTCGAGACCCCCCCTGAATCCAAAAATAAAGCATTTTTAGAAAAAAGTCTGTGTGTGTGTGTGTGTGTGTGTGTGTGTGTGTGTGTGTGTGTGTGTGTGTGTGTGTGTGTCTCTTAGTCTGTGTGTGTATCAGTCTATGAACAGCATAACTCAAAAACGAAAAGTCGGTTAAAAACCAAAGTTGGTATTTAAACTTAATGTCTCACAAGGATGCGACACGAAGATTTTGAAGAAAATTCCTCCAGCTTAAACTACCATTTACATGGAAAATTTTGATTTTTTGAAAATGGCTTTAACGATTTTGATTAAAATGCCATATGTTTAAGATACTTTTACGACAAATGAAATGTATATCTTGAATTTTCTGTCTATAGCCCATGTAGTCCTATTTACTCTGGACGACTTTTGCATAACTGGTAAACCGTAAGAGATTGACCAAATCATACTATACAAAGTGTAGATCTTGCTAAAACACACAATGCATGTCTAAACAATTTTTTGTAGAGATATTTCTTGTTATGTGTATGAGTTTTGGAGAGCTTATAATTCTGTCACATGGAAAGTCTTATTCATTTTTATATCTTAAGCGTGCAAAGAGAACAGAATTTGAAAGCTTTAAAAGATATGACTATCGCTAAAAGTCTACTGTATTCTCATATTCCCCTTGCACATACAAGTAGATAACAAATGTTTATCTCAACTAACACGAAGAAGATATAAGAATAAGAGTTTGTAAGACTGGTCGTACAAGTGTAGAGAAAGCCATGTGAGTGCAACACATCAGATTTTGTTTTTTTAAATATATATTTAGAATGAAATATTATTATTGCTCTACTCGTATTATAAAATGCATTTTATGGTAGATATCGCTTTAAAATATATTTCAAACGTTAGTTATCTAATTAAAATTCTATCGAAGTGATCTACTGAAGGCATTAATACCAAAATCAGGATATTAGTGTGCACAGAAATTCAAGCTTTCTCTGAAAAATATGAAAATATACCAATTTCGCCCAAGTACTTGCCTTAAAAATCTAGAATCTAATAATGAGACATTTAATTCTCTGGAAAACAGGAAAAGAATGTCCTTAGCGACATTGATCAAGTCGAAGCAAAGGGCACTTTAGTTTACCAGCATCATCCAAAGGACTCGCGTTGGAAATTCTCCATAAAGTTGTAATAATTGGGTAGCCTTTACTTGGACGGAAGTACATCTGCTCCTTCTTTTCTTTGTGGACAGCTTTACCATCTGCTACCTCCTGAGGAAGGCACAGCTGCCCCTCCCCCCACCCCCCGCCCCTTCATCTCCCTCTACAAGACCTTGCACTGTAATATAAGGTGGAACTTTATGTATGTCTCGTTGACATACAGACCTAATAACAGTGTCAGAGTGATCCGATATCTTACATTCACATCGTTTATCAATTGAATGTTGACACTTGTTCCAGAACTCTGTTGTCCAGTTCTATCATGGGACGGACTGGGTATGCCATTGCTTTTGTTTTCGGGCCCTAATGACCAAGTTGTCGACGGGCCCTTACACCCGACACACTCACTCGCTTTTGTTTTCTCCGTTGATATTTTCATGTTAAAAATGTTCTTCAATGTATATGACATCTTTTGTTTTCGCCAGCAAGATCTGGTCGTCCACAAATAAGATTAAAAATGCTCTTCCATAGTCCTATTTTTCCATAATCGTATTATTTCGTCCTGTATTAAAAAGTACAGTTGATAGCGGGCATCCTTGTCGCACTCCACCTGTAATTAGAACTGCCTCTCGCTGCTTTATTTTCATGTTATTTTTATTATATATTTTCAGTGATGACTTTTGCATAACTGGTTAACCGCAAGAGATAGACAAAATCTTACTACACAAAAATGTAGATCTCGCTGAACATAATATGTCACTTTTTAAGCTAAGCATTTTAAGATATTCTAACGTTGTGTGTTTGTATTTTCTGACACTTATACGTTTTTAAATGGGAACTCATTCTTTTTGTTTTCTCCTAGGGCCACCTCTTAAAAGACTACACTATCGTTTAGATATTTCCCAATTGCCATTGTACCTAGAAGGAAGTATGTAATGAAACCATTTCTACAAATGTTTATCTCGATTAACGTGAAGTAGATAGAAGAATAAGCGTATCTAAGAATAGTTTGTTGAAGAATGGAAAGAGAAAGTAATGTAAATGTAACACTTTTTTTAATCCTTTGGCCCTTACACTATGATTTCTTTTGTCTATGACATCATGGCAAATGAATCATTGCTAATGTATAGAAAGTTTGGTATTATTCTATATACATGACGCATTCAGGCTGCCTCATCACTAATTATATAGAAAATCTCATTGGGAAGAAATAATAGCCGTTTAAGTAACGTCAATATTACATTGTTTATTCTCAGTAACCAAGATACACAAAAGTATCTTGAAAACACAGACTGAAAAGAAAGACTGTTATTACTCCATGATCGGTTTTAGAGAGGGGATCAACGAACATTATATTTGACACCGGGCGCGGTGCAAAACAAAGGATTCCGAGGCTAAGCTGCTTCACACCACATACCAGGCCGACGAGCAAATAAAGGCACAAGGCCAAGCTTCCCCACGTCACACACGTGACTAACAACAATGAAGCGACCACACAAAGAGTTTCTGGAGCCTTCGGTCGCCGTCGCATTTGAGAAGTTCGCGATAGGTTCGTGTGACGTCATCCCCTCTATATATGGAGGCGAGGAAACAGTTAGTTCCAGTTGCAGACATGAGTCGGTCAATGTCAGTGAGTTTGAGGCAGGTGTGTGTGTGTGTGTGTGTGTGTGTGTGTGTGTGTGTGTGTGTGTTTGTTTGTTTGTTTGTTTGTTTGTTTGTTTGTTTGTTTGTTTGTTTTGCGTCGCGTCGCGTCGCAAAATAGATCTAATGAGCGTCGTGTAATCATATCGTCGTAGTTAAGTGTATGAGAGACAGAAAGTGAAGACCCTGAAATGACAGTCAAGGTTACAGAAGTAAAATTTGGGTTATGATAGCACGGAAGACAGTAGATAGCGTTGATGAGAAGAAAACATTATTTGTAATTAAATTTTAGAAGACAATAAAGTATAGAGAAGTAACAGTTCGTCGAATTGTGATTTTGTTGCAACATGAACTGTCTGTTGCTTTGTTATTTTGTGAGGCCGTAAAAACATAATTATTCATGTGCAGTGTTCGAGCCACTGCGATTATCATAAGAGTGAGCTTTTTGTGGGCATTCCATATCATTAATTATACTCCATCCAGCCTTATATCCAGACCTCGTATCCCTCCGCGATAGCCTGGTGTTCGTATCAGCTACGATTAACACAAACGCCACGTGGACCCATGCTTCATGTTTATGATGCAACAGAACGATTTTACTCGGGAGTTTTAGGAATTGCGGTGATATCGCATTACATTCAAGTAGTCTTTACCAGGGTTATCATACATCACAGACAATCGGAAACATTTAAGGTACTATATTTTGTGCTGTGCTTTGGTTTTGCTTGTATCGCAGGTTAGTTGTTGGCGCTTGTGTTTACATCAGGTTGGGATCTAAGAGTGGATCAGTTATAAGTCTGTAAAATGGAGTGGAATTTGGAATTCTAAGCTACACAGTAATTCTAGCATTCTCTCAAAGGTTATCTGTGCCAAATTTGTCCGAAAGCGATTCAGTACAACGGCGCAGAAGCCTGTGAAAAACATATGCACATGTATTAAGGTTGTCAATAACTCTTGTATCAGTGTATTTATTGCAGTAAGTTGTCTGTGGTAGGCTTGATGTAGACGGTCGGTCGTATGCGCTACCTCAACACAAAAGAACACGACAGTTGAGAAGAAAGCCTCGCATTAATCTCACTTGATATCGTTTTTAGGAGCCGAGAGAAGCTACTTAAATCAAGGCAATATAATGGATGATGCTGTTATTATTATTTCTCCTTTATGTACAGAGATGAAGTGTTTTACCAGCCAAAAGAATGAGAAATAAAGCAAGATTGTTGTTGGCCGGGACCAGGAATACGCCCCGGCAGCGACGAGAGAGGGAAAAAAAGTGTGTATTGACTAGAACTCACTCGCTCGCTCGGACTGGACTGAGGTCGATAGTTCGAATCCCGCGCTAGGGAGGGCGGAGGGGAAATACGTCTACCGGCTGCTTGCACTAGGAAATACATGACGATCACACAGTTGAGAGTGAAGGAAGGGCTTGCCAAACTTTTCATAATCATAGTCAGAGAATGAATCGCCGATGAAGCCACAGCCTGTAGCTCAGTCGCTAGAGCATCTGCTTGCTGTGCGAGGGGTCCCGAGCTCGACTTCCGGCCCGGATGGTGATGGGAATTTTTCTCTAGCCAGGGTTATTTCCTGGCTTTCCCAGAGCCTAGAAGTATAACGGAGAGTGTAAATGTGTGTGTGTGTCTGTGTGTGTGTTTTAGCGTGCGTGCGTGCGGGTGCGTGTGTGTGATATATTTAATACATTTAAATAAAACCAACCTGTATACAACTTAAAACAATTGCCAATAGGCATGTTCCAAATGTAAAGGGCCCCCGATATGACAACAAACTCACGCACAAGGCGCAAGATCACATTAGTTTTCAATAGTTTGTCAAATCATTAACCATGGTTGGAATTTTAAATTACTTTTGCGACTTTATTGCATGGGCAGCTGTTATTTCGTGTTATATCGTGGCTAAGCAAAGAGAATGCCAGAGGCATCATGTAACGACCAGCTCTTAAAATATTTTACTGTCACTTGAGGGGACAAGGTAGTCTGAACATATATAAATTAGTCTTGTGACTTAAATTAAGTTAAATTACCACTGCTCTTAAAGTTTTCAATGTTTTTCCCTGAAATTTTTATGAATTATTGTATAAATCATGACAATTATTTCAGGTGATTATTTGTATTGATAGCTTATATGGTTAAGCCTGTAAAATTATTTCATCCAGGAGAAAGATAATAAAATTTACTCTTAAAACATGTGGATGCATGTGGGTACCTTTTTCTCAAAAAGTACGAGCGAGCTGAATAATAATTTTGTAATATATGTTAATGACATTAAAAAAGCAACAACATTGCAAATTTGTTCACATTTTTATGTTTTTGACTGCAACTTTCTTATTTCTAGTAAACTGATGTACATTATTAAGTTGAGGTTCAGAAGATAGCTAATTATGTTAAGAACAAACACGCAAAGAATGTGATTCTGCATTGCAAGTAGTTTCAGAGAAAAAGGTACTTGAATTCATATGTTGTAAGAATAAATCTTTTTGTTTTTCTGCTGTATAAAATAATTTTCATAGACTCAACCATATAAGCTATGAATGCAAATATCCATGAAATAATTGTCATTATCGATAGAATAATTCCTAAAAGTTTCGGGATAAACGATTGAGAACTTTAACAGCAGTAGTTTAACTCACCGAGGTGTAATTTCTGTATGTCCAGACTACTTTATTTTCCTATTCCCATAGTACCTTCGACGGGTAGAGAATGTAGGTAACCATGCAAAGAACATTGAATTTCAAAGCGTCACACTATCGCTTTATCTGCTACATCGTATAGCGAAATGAAGTGAAAGTTTACCTGGGTGGAATATCTCTTATAAGACCAGTGAGCGGCATGGGTCACGAATGCTTCTCCATATAGCATTTTTGATTGGAGCGTGATATTTCTTCAACGTTACAGAGAAATAAATTCTGCTACACACCAAGAAATGTGACAGTGAATATTTTATTGTCAAGGGGAACGTTAGTATGTGGGCGATGCTGAACATTTTTGGAGTGCCATGTTTCTGAAAAGTCTAATTTCTATATATTTGACAGGTACACAGGTACTTTAGAATTTCTATGTTTTGCGGGTTCATTGCGGTGTAGTTTATTCCATTTGCTCTAACAGTTCGTTGATTATTATCATTTAAACGTTTTGTGTTCACACAAAAAAATGAATTTGGCAATGAAACATATCTGGGCAATGTGAAGATCGGCTTAGACATGGTTTCTGAAATGCCTCAGGAAGAGTGGCATCTTTGCTCCAAGGAATGATTTCATCGAAAACAAATATCTATTGGTGTTAAATAGGAATATTCTGAAAAACGATAAAATCATTTTAAACCTTTTAAAAACTGATTGTTGTTTGATTTTGTGAAAGCGTTGAGTGTCGCTGTGGTATTATGAATATTACTGGCCGATGATTGCCCACCCAGGTGAAGAGCACATTTCCGCTTTAAGAGCTGATCAAAGGAAGAAACATTGCCCTTGGGCAAGCAGTGGTGAGAGAGTGAAACTAACTTTTAACCCTGTTGCTGCACGGAAACCTTGTTTGATTTTAATCACACACAATGTCGCCAACCACACGGCCGCAGCTTCCTTCTGGACTTTGGTAAAGAAAAGCTTATTAGGGGGAATTAACTCATCAGCCACAGCGTCACTTCAGACCTGTCTTTTCACCTATCTTCTTACTTTCTGTGCTGCGTAAGTGTTGTATTCCACCTCGATACCGAGGTTAACCGAAAACATGACAAGTCCAGTTACTTGTCACTTTATTTCTTCTAAAACTGAATCACAACTCACAACTCGCGACTTATAAACTCACAGCTGTCCTGTCCTATCGTAACTTTGACACAGTGTACAGAACTCGCTTTTGCCATTGTACTCACTAACATCTGACTTCTCCGTCCATGCTGTCTCGCTTATACAGCCGAGATTTAAGTAGCGGCGATTTTTCTGGAAATCGACGTTTGGCGAAGCTTCTCATAACAAGTCCAGCACCCAAAACTACTCGCTCTGTTTGGAAACGGCATTGTCACGCGTTACCTAGTAGCGTAGTGGTGTGAGGTAGCTATCTTGCTTCTACTTTGCCGTTGGCCTTCGCCACAGCATGGAGGACCCCTGGACCCTAAAACGCATTTTCAGAAAATTATCCATGTGTGTGGTGTTATTTAACAGCATAACTCAAAAACAAAATGTCGGAGTTCGTATTCAAGTTATCCGTCTTCTAAGGATGCGACACCAAGATCTAGAAAGTCTCTTCACCCCAAACTACCCTTTACGTAGAAAAGTTTTCAGAGGGTTTTATTTTCTCTTAAATGTCTAGCGATTTTGATTCAAATACCACATAATGAGGGTATTTCCTTGACAAATACGATGTAAATATTGAATTTTCCGGAAATAGCCTCTGAAGCCCTCCTCAATCTGAACCACTATGTAACTGGTAAACACAAGACAAAAATCTTACAATATAGGAAATATTGTCAAGGCTAACAATTTATGTGAAATAAAGCTTTGCTTCAAGATATTGGAATTCCAAAGCCATCACATTCTTAAAATGTTGCCCATCCCTGTAGAGTGTAGGATCCTTCTTTCACCGATAACGAAATGTGTAATGAAAGTTTACCTCGATTAGCAAAAATAAATAAAGCTACAGGTTTTCCTAAGAGCAGTTTGTAGATGAATGGTTAGAGAAAGTGTTGTGAATGGAACATACCTGATTATTTGGATTCAGGAAGTCTGAAAACGTGTGTCTCCGGTGAAATCTCGAAATCGAACTTTCGGGTGAAATGCAATATGTACTTCCTCACTTTGCGAACGAATTTGAAAGTTATTTGTGGACAAAATGTGACTAAGGTCTGATCCATGTAACTTTGTCTTGTATCTCTTAATTCTCTTGTGACTAATCAGCTCTAATTGACTGCTGACGTGGAATAGGTTGTTCTATTAATTACCATAATCGTTTATCTTAGTGTATTCAAAGACTAACTTATGCCTCCTCCTTGCGGTTCCGCCAACTTAAATAGTTTCTTACGTTTCTGAACATCTGAAGTGGATTCGGGACACTGACACTCAGCCACCCGTATACCAGAGTAAAAACTAGTATTTTTTGCGCGTATGCCATTACTTTTAGGCATTGCATAACATTTCCATTTTCCTCCAACTTTATCAATGCTTCATTAATTATTTGATCAGATTTTATTGCTGATTTTTTCCGGTTCCCCCCCCCCCCCTTTCAAGATTGAGATATTTTCTGTTAAATATATGAATATGGTAATCGGTATCTTCTGCATTTGATAAAGGGGTACGATGTAAATTGTGGCAAATTCTAAAAGAAAAAGGATACCCAGCACATCAGCTTATACCAGAACACAAGAATACGAATAGATAAAGGAAAGGGTATCGGCGAAATATTTATGGATATTAATGATGGTGTTAGACAAGTCACTCACACCATTGCTTTTTAATATACGGTGCCATAAGAAAATGGCAAAATGTTATAGATGCAAAGTTTATGATAGACAAAATGAAAATCAGTTGTATATTTTTTTGCAGATAACCAAGTTATACCTAGTAGCCTCTTCAGAAAATCAATTGCAAAAGGCAACCCATGAATTGTGTAAAATAAAAGAACAACTTAAAAACATCAAGTCAGAAAACAAAATCTATGGCTTTTCTCGGAGCTCATCACACGAAAACAAAAATTGTAACTAGAGCAGAAATAGTTCATAGAAAACAAATTAAGAAAACTTCGACATCTGTGGTAGAATAAATAGATGTTTAAGAAATAAAACAATTAGGGAAACAAAATTCAAATTTTATAAAACATTCGCAGTACCAATGTTGATTTATGGATCAGAAGAATGGCCTTTAACAAAAATGGAGGAGAGAAAAATAGAAATAGCCGAAATGTGGTTCTTAGAAGAGTCGTAGGCGTAACGTTAAAAGACCAAAAGAGGAGTGAAGAGATCTGGAGGGAATTGGACATTTTCAGATTAAATGACAAGATAAAGGCAAACAAATACGATTGTTTCAACATGCAACAAGAATGAACGAAGATAGATTTCTTAAAGATGTTAAATGATACACGTTTAGGCCAGAGAAATTCTGGAAGACCTAAACAACGCTGGAGAGGTGTGCCATAAATTTCCACTGGGGAGCGGGACGAGCCAACATGAAGTTGATGGCATCTTCTCCAAGGATATTAACTAATCTGTATACATTTGGGCGTGCATTCGACATTAACTGCCCAGCCTTCGATCCCAACCTTCAGAGACGTTGTTGGCCTGAGCACTTCCATATAGATGTCAGAAACATGTCGTCTTCCAACCACTGCTCGACGAGCTTTGCATTTTCAGATGTGAAAACAACTTAACGAAAATAAACTTCAGTGTATCTCGGCTGATCAACAAACCCAGCTTCAGGTAACAATAACTACTGCTCACTACTGTCTCCTAATTTACTCTCGATCCAAGCATTGATAGTTTCCCAGAATTGGAGTTCAGCTGTCACTTTACTCCAGTTTTACTCTCTGAAGTAAAAACAACTGGCGAAGCATTAAAAAATGGCAGACGAAAGGTTTGAGGAATATTCTAGTGAGGAGGGTTTTGCAACGAATGAATAGCACACTAACGCAAATTTCATTCATTTATATTCATCATATGTCTAATTCCCCATTTTGCTGGATTAAACGCTAAACTTGTTCTCAGAACCTACTGGATTCGTTGTAGTGCCAACTGTGAAAATAAATCGTAATTGAAATGTTTGACTGTTATTGTAAATTGTTTACTTTTAAATCAATATTAATATTCAATAGCATTAAATAAATTTATTAATTATTTCGAAATACTCTACACAAATACCACTCGAGCTTTTATAATTGGGATAGTTGATTCTCGCGCTTGCAAAATTATCGTGACATGAAACCCTCTCTTGGAATTACTGCAGAATCACATGATAATAAGCGTATGTATTAAATGTGTTGCGTAAAGCAGTTAATATATCTGGAATGTAGGTAAATACTGTTCCTTCAGTTTAAACTTGACTCTTAGGATGACGAAAGCACGTGCATCTATCACAGTAGTGTTCAATCGCAGGCAAGTTAGGGGAGGTTGAAATCACCTCCTTCCACCCGCTGGGATAGAATGACGCTTTTATCTGTGGTTACCGAGTTCCAGTGGCGGCACATTCTTAGGTACAGGAAATAAAAAGCGTATACATTCATATTCTGCTCCTGATTAACCCACGGTGTTTCTGAGAATTATTTTTTGGCACGATTTACGTTTCAGAAGGTCTTCCATATTTGGTGCAAAAGATGAAGTGCACAGTCTCAAAAGATAAGCAAGGTGATTTTCATTTATCTTGCTGCGATACTCACTTTCAATGTAGATCATTTTTGAAAATGTTTGTTCGGAGATACAAGTGGAGCCAAAAACTGCCATTAAACTAGATACAAACGTAATCTCGGATATTCACAGCAGGACAGAGACCTAAATAATTTCCACCCTTCTTTCTCACATTTTACGCTCGTGGAATTCTGCAATACAAGTAGTTTCATATTTTGTAGCTCGTGTGAAGCCTCGCTACATGGAAATTTCAAAAGTGCAAAATAAACGAATTTTGGTTTCAAATGTTTCTAGGTCTTCAAATTGTGAAGAGAATTTGTCATACAATTGTTTCAAAAGTTCGTTGTATTTTTTCCAGAAGAGTAACATTTATTGTGAACAAGGAACGTAAGCAAGGGAAACGGTATAAATCTGCAACTACCAGTCTTACAAATCAAGCACTTATCTTTATCGTCTTTATCTCGAAAACAAAAACATTCGTCCTCCCATTGAATTGTATGTACTACTATATATACTCCGCGCCATCCGCCTCTGACTAGTAGGTCTGGTTCTGCTTGCCTTGGCCAGTGGAGCGGGGAGGGGGGGGGGTAACATGTAGGGGTGGTGAGCGTGTGCTCGCTTGTTGAGCACCGCTGATCTATCATGATACAGTGTTTTCGTCGCCTATCCTTGCATTGCACACGACGTGTTTGACATCCGAAGGTGTAGATTAGCCAATAGTGGGGAAGGGGAATAAAACGCAACGCGAAAGAATACGTGTCAGAGGGGCAACGTTATGAGAAATAAGCATGATTCAAAAATATTTGTAATGTAATCAGGATTTCCTGTTGGGGAGAAGAGGACAGAAGCTCTTCCCAGCAAACAAGACAAATTTCAAGAGAAGGTTGCAGAGAAGCTTATGCAAAGCATCAAGTGCATTTAACTTTATCATTATGCAAGAGGCAGAGAGTTGGTTGTGGTTACAATTGGGTGTTTGTGTAGACGGAATATCTGGTTATCCGCCGGGCCAACAAAGCTGTAATCACTGTGAGAACCTTGGCGTATGCCCGCTCAACACCAGGCACCAGGCAGGCACTTTGCGGCCTTGCCGCTAGCGCAGGTGTGTTTTGTTTCGGCTTCTCAACTTCCTTTCTGCTACTAGGTACTTGATTATTTCATGTTAATCCAGATAAACGTTTGTACTCATTCTTTCGTTCGACACAGGACGGCTGAAGCGATAGGCACATGTTTAAAAGGCCGCTTCACATTTGTAGGCCTTGAAACCCATAGGGGAGGGAGCCAATCATGTGTTACATTCAGATAACTTTCACTGCCCATTATAACGTAAATAGATCACTTTTTACTTTCTCTACTACGCATAAGTAGTCAACAAGCAGGGGCGTAGTGTCAATGGATGTGGATAATGTGTTGCATACCCTGCCAGTTTTCCTTAGTTAACTTGTCCTATTGTAAATGTAAACCCCGCGCGACAGCCCACGAAGGGCCAAGGCCTACCGCCCAGCCGCTGCGTCCCCCACCTCTGCCCACTACAGGCGTCATTGGTGAGGTGCAGTACTGGAGGGTGGGACGTGGTCAGCGCCCCGAGCCCTCCCGGCCAGTTATGCGGTTTTCTAGACCTGGGGCCGCTACTTCATCAAGTAGCTCCTCAATTGGTCCCCCCGGAACCTAACGAGGCTGAGTGCACCCCGTGCCAGACCTCCCAGAGGGGATCGAACCCGGGTCCTCCGCGCCAGAGGCAAGCGCGCTACCAACGGAGGCACTTGTCCTATTATCTATATATTAATCCAATTGGCATTACTGCGGAGTTTCTAACAACAATCTGCTATGAATTAGTATTGTTAGCGTATCACGTCAAGCATTGAAACAGAGCGGCTGGCGGTTCTGCTTGCTTTACGCCAGTCACGTCAAACGATGTGTGCACGCACTGGATGCAATGCAGGAAAGTGAATCCCTCTTGTTAATGTTAATGAGGTTTAAAGCTAAGTTTTTCAGTGTTTTGTTTGACAGTGAAGGTTAATTTCATATGCTTAACTTCTTCTGTACGCTAAGAGTACAACAAGCAACATTTTGAACAGTAATTGGTGTGAACGTGTAAGAGAAAAACACCCCAGGAAACCAAAGGCAGGGTATGCACACTGTCCATGTGCTTCACTAGAAGGAAAACACGTGTTGTAGAGAATGCGCTGCATTTCCTGGAAACCCATTGCTCCGAATATGGAATCCGAGTGCTTGTAATCAACAAACTGAGAATGCAAAAATAAATAATGGGAGTGTTTTTTCTGTCATTTTAATATTTAGCAGTAGGTGAATTATAAAAGTCTATGAATATATAGAAATTGTGAAAAAATATTTTTATGTTAATTTTTATTTAATAAACCAAGGCATTACAAAATTTTCTGTTCGCAACATTCTTTTGAAAGTACTTCTCTAGAACAGAATAATATTTCGAGATATCGAAATTTTGAAATCTCCATCGTGTGGAGCGTTTCATGTATGGTGTTGAAAATAGCTATAAAAATAATAAATAAAATAAATTTAAAAGTGTTAAAATATTGCAATGAAAATTTGTATATACATTATTCCTGACATGTATTATGTCTGATATTAATTTAAACAAAATCGGCTAACAATAATTGCTGTATTTAGCTATTTCACCTATGCATACCCTTAACTCGAGTTCAGAGTGCACACCCAAGTCTACACACCACGCTACGCCACTGGGAAAGAATTACATTGTATCCTAAAACGGTATAACTCAAAAACAAAAAATGGATTAAATACCAAGTTTGGTACTTAAGTTCAGCATTTGCCAAGGATGCGATATGGAGGATAAAAAAAATATCCCCAGTATCTACCTCCCGTTTTACGTGGGCAATTTTTCGATTATTTTGATTTTCTTGAAAACGGTTCTAACGATTTTTATTGTATGATAAATAAAATGTATATTTTGAATTTTCTGGATATAGCCTATGTAGTCCTGTTTACTCTGGATGATTTATAAATAACTCGTAAACCGTAAGAGATAGAGAAAATCTTACTATACAAAAAACGTAGATCGCGCTAAAACACAATTTATGTCCAAATACATTTTTATATAGTGAAGCATTTCGGAGATATTACTTGTTATTTATGAGAGTTTCAAAAAACTTAAAACTTTTGTGAAATGGAACATCGTTGTTCATTTTTTTATATGTTAAGTTTGCAAAGAGAACGGAATATCAAAGCTTTAAAAGATTTGACTATCGCACAAAGCCTACTGTATTGTAATATTCCCCTTGCAGATACAAGGAAATAAGCAATAAGATAATTTGTACAAATGTTTGTCTTAACTAACACAAAGAAGCTATAGGAGTAACAGTTTGTAAGAATGGTTAGTATAAGAGTAGAGAAAGTCATATGAGTGCAGCACATCAGATTTTTTTGTAGTGTTTAACGCCCGCTTTTACTACACACGGCACCGCAGGCGGTAGCACTGAAGAATGAAGATGGAGCACCGGTGGAATGAGATGGCGGGGGAAACCGGAGAACCCGGAAGAAAACCGCCCCGGCGCGGCTTCATCCATCACAAATCCCAATTCGGTTGCTTGGGATCGAACCCGGGCCGCTTTGGTGAGAAGCAAATATGTTTAGCTTGATTAGCATAGAGGAATATGCACTTGTAAGAATAGTTTGTGGAAGAGTGAGTTGAGGAAGGCATGTGAGTGTAATGCATCCATTTTTGAAAATGTCTTCATAGAAATACAGGAATACATTGTAATTAGGCTCCAGTGCACAGTTACACATATAACCCTGGTCGGTTATATAAGACAAACCCGGTATACGGCTAGCGTTTTGGATCCCGGAAGATATCGGGTTTACGTTCATGGCGTTCTTTCAGAAATAGTGGTTTATAAATTTATGTAAATATTTTTTAACATAAGATAAAAGGCAAATTTGCTGCGCAATGAACGGTAATGGATAAAGGCAACGAGGAAGGGACCAACAGAGCACTTATCTATGGAAGACATCTGAAAGTCGAGGCACACACGGAGTCATAAAATCAAAAGGTTATAAAAGCAGTTGTATGGAACAGATTCCACGAGAGCTTAGCATTTAGAAAGCCATAAATGAGACCTCGGTCGTAAAAAAGGGGAAGGAATGTGCAGTTATCGAAGTATTACTCTGGGGTGGGGTGGGGGGGGGGGGGGGGCAGAAATGCAGTCACTTAGGGTGATGCATTTCCTTCTGAACACTGTGATCTCAACTCGAGAATAACCCACCATCAACAGCAAAGTGTACACTTGTCGACTTTGTGTGAATGTTACCGCAGTCGGGACATCGCTTTCTCCACTTGATTCGTAGCAGGTATCGGGGTGAGCGACCTCGTTCTGCGGTAGCCTAGCTCACGTTACCATGGAGAGCATACTACAGGAGAGCGTGTATTTCTGTTAGATTTTGCTCGCTTAGAGAGAAGTGTTCTATCGTCACCGTTCGCAACAAATATACAGTTTATAACTTGTTAGAAACATTTAAGCGAACTAGTTTGTGTTAAGCAAAAACAAACCTAGATAGTTAACAGTTCTAATTAAAGTTAATTATTATTTTTTTTTACTTACGAATACCCATTAATTGCTATGGTTCTCAGCACCCCATTCTATGTTGTGCGTGAAAGACCGTTTAATATTGCAGAACAGGTCGTACAGATTCTCCTGTACGGTATGTTTATCTGTACAGCACCTAGCCGCCTAATGCGACTTTATCTGTGCAGTATAGAAGGGGTTCATATTTGTTCAAGCTCTTGTGTCTGCGGGCATGGATTCTTGCTGCATACCTAAGTTTGGATGCAGGAAGGGGTCAGGAATAGGTGTCGGGGTGAATAAGTTGTAGAAGATGGGAGAGACATTACCGTTACCCAAGGGCATCCTTATGCAGGCGATAACTTTTCCTTCTGCGGGGTGCTCTGTGGTCGTATTGACCTAGTGCCCGTACCAGTTGGTTGGTGTGGGAGTTCAGTTTATAGAGACTTCTACCAGGCTTGAGGTTCTTTTACGTGCCGTAAATCTATGGCATGAACCAATGGCTGTACTTCCTTTCCGAAGGAACCGTGCTAAGAATGCCCCTCCCCCCCAAAAAAAAAAAATCCATGGCCCTCCGTCGGGTGTGAACCCACGACCTCGGAAAGCAGAGGTAACACGTTGCCCATAGGCCTCGAAGCACAATAACAGTTCTAACGGAGGGAAAAAAATAGGCGGCTGTCGTGAAAGTAAGTCCACAATCTGATGTGTTACATTTACTTGGCTTTCTCTGCTCATAGCTTTTACCAAGTATTCTTAATTCCCCCTAGGGCGTCTCCCCTATACAGAGGTTACCCTAATAGTCCGCCCGCTGTGTCCTCCAGCCGCAGCCAAAACCACGGAGGTGCGCAGGATGGGATAGCGTGGGTCAGCTCGCCGACTCTCCTAACCGTAAGGCGGCTGTTTGACCTGTTAGATACGTTATCTTTCTATCAGCATACCTACTCAATTGACATTACGAGGCTGAGTGCACTCCACACATGCCGATACTGGGGGGTCGAATCTGGGTCCCCCGCGCCAGAGGCAGGCGCGCTACCACTGCGCTACAGGGGTGGTCATAACTGTGCTTACGAAAACTTATTTCTATAACTTGGTTAATCTCGATAAGCGTTTTCAGAAATAGTTTCATTACACATTTTGTTGTAGGTACACTGACCTGAATAAAAATTGATCCCTTCTTCTAAATCGCAGTTTATTTCCCTGCGCAAGGCTTCTACCTTCAGGTAACCAACCCTTGACTCCACCCAGCAGGTATCAGTTTTCTATGTGACTCGTTTGAAAAGCAGCTTGGAGATTAGCGAACCAGGGAACGATGTTATGGCCGATGTGAAATGAAGGGATGGGTTAGATACCACTTCTATGCAAGAGTTTCCTGCAATTATTATCTGCTGGATGCTTAATGATAAACTTTATTCAATAAATCCACTCTAAGTGGGACCCAAGTCCGGGGGATCGTGAAGCTCACCCATCACTTCCCCATAGCAGTTAAGTAGCCAATTGCTTGTGCATGTTGGCCTGAGGCCAGCGTTCTGATTGATAGGTCTCTGGTAAACATAGGCTATCATTCTAAAGTTTATTCTTAACCAGACGCTACTTTTGTCTGGTATAGGTACACAAAATCACAGAAAGGCTACCGATAGCTTGTTGTGGGTGCCACTGTCTGCCACTTCTCCAGGTTGGTGCTGGAGGATATTGAAGCGTCTCACAAACCAACCAGGGAATTGCTGACCAGGGGTATACAAGCTCCCTTGGGTATCGGGAACGACTCCCCGCCGAGTACAACCCAGTCCGAACAACTCCATTGTGGGAGGAGCTCAGTTGATCGGCCCGACGTAGTTCGGGTGTCGGGTGTCGGCGGAAGTACCATGTGTGCAGCGCTTGCCCCACAACAGCTGAAGGTATCGGAATCCCCTCCCCCCTCCTCCCATAAGTACAACGCATACTTGGGATAGCCGTCCTTTTCGCATAAAATGTACTTCTTTCTCTTGGATGGCAGAGTAATTTTTTGTGATTAGGGGATTAGTTCCAACTGTAAATATTAATTAAATTTGTAAGCCATCAGCATTTATAGTACAAATATTATGAAAACATATGTTTAAATGAAGCACGCCCAAACTGCCGTTAAGGTTTCCCTTCATTTCATCGATTTTTATCCGCTGCACACACACACACACACACACACACACACACACACACACACACACACACACACACACACACACACACACACACACGTGACGAAACAAAGCGACCTGTCTGTATGCAGACTCTTCCCCAAAGCCAAAAAAGAACGATATTTCGCCGTTCGCAAGAGAAAAAGAGGTTTTTTGTGAAGGAAGTTAAAGAGTCTGGTGTGGGATAGCCCAGCTAGGGATTTTGTTTTAATCTTCCTAGGATCTAGGCGATCTCTCTATTGCATTGTTTCGTAGAACAAAAGTGCAGATTTTAATTTTAATCAGCGTGCCTTTGCCACTGTGTTGGTCGGGCATTGCGCGGTGACTTTTTAATTTACGAAAAGCGATGTTATTACTTTCATTAACTCCCTTAAATTTTAAACATATAAGGAAAGGCATTTTGAACGCTCTTTAGGCCCTATGGGATAGGGTTGGTGACGTCACAGAACCTATGTGACGTAATTTGCAATGGTAGAGCAGATTCTGAGAATAGCTGGTTAGAGGGCGGACGTAAACAATAGCTTGAGAGAAAGTCATATGAAGCAACAACATTTTTATACATGAAAGAAAAAAGATGCAAGTGTAACACTTAAATAAGGAACATTCAAAACGCTAAATGAATATTTGCCTCTTTCTTTATCGACCTTCTCCCTTTTAATTTATGATCTTAATACCATTTCAGTTTGAAATGCAGTGAAACTGACTCCCGTATTCAGGGAGTCAGGGGTTAGGAAACGATCTTTATTACAGGAAAAATCCTGCATCCTAACCGGGAGTAGACCAGGACCTCTGAGAAACTCAGTACTTTGGACACTGCCACCTAGATAGATCTATTGTATCTAGATGTAACGCAACGAATGCTTGCCAAAGAGAGCTGCGCGAAACTTCCATACTACTCCGATAAAGTCAGACTATCATGTTCGATCGAAGGTCACATGCCATTTCCACTCCGCGCATTGTACCTGGCGCTCCCACTGTCTACTCTGTCAACATTCACTGTGATATGCACACCTCGATACGTTTGTAGACACTGGTACCCGTAATAGGAATACTATCGCCCTGCAACAGGCGTAACGTTATGCTTACGGAAATAGTTTTCTGCACATCCTGTAGATTGGCAAGCTTTCGTTGCGCCAGCTCTACCCTTCCCAAAAGAACGAGATGAAGTGAATGAACCACAGTAGGCTACACGCCACAGAGACGCGTGGAAGTGTGTAACCCACTGCTGTGGCTGTCTAAGGAGACTGTTGAACAATCCTTCCAAACCAAGCAGCCCTCTATTGTCCACTCTTTGCTTTGAGCAGGCATTCGACACCGCCATACTCCGCGAAAGCTAGCACATCTGAGAGATGAGAGGGAAACCTAAATGATAGAAAATCGTGGAACCCTAGCATTCGCCTACCGACTATGTAAAACCATGAAAACACAAGGCCAGAGTGGGTGGTCCAACAAGGAGCACTTCGTGGTATAAGAGCCCTATCCATTATCGCCACATTCCTCACTCGCCACAGCGCGGTATGCTATCCTCAAATGCAGCTAAGTATTGGCTTTCTGAGGGAAGACGTGGAAAACCCGATCCGGATTCAGTTTGGTTTTTCCAAAATGTCATCTGACCAAGAAGGGTCGCTTGCTGAGGGTTGTTTAATCGACCAGGGTAAAGAGCCACGCAGAAATGGAAATTTATGAGGCATATCATGGTTTGCTGCAAACGTAACTCTTATTTTAAAACTGTACCTATAGGGTGTATATGCAATTTTACTAAGACCTTAAACATCGCTTCTTACGGTTACAATTGGAAAAGCCCACCGTTAAAATATTTGCTAGTTATTAAACTATTAATGGTAATATTTCTTGCCATTCTTCAAAATGCCATCTTGAATGATTCTGTAAATAATTTTATTTGATAAATATATTCTTATAGTAAAAATCTGAGGTGTTGCACTCACATGACTTTCTCTACTCTTGTACTAACCATTCTTACAAACTCTTATTCCTCTATCTTCTTCATGCTAATACAGATAAACATTTGCAGAAATTATCTTATTGCTTATTTCCTTGTAGGCACATTGGGAATATGGGAATACAGTAGACTTTGAGCGATAGTCAAGTATTTTAAAGCTTTCAAATTCCGTTCCTTTTGCACGGTTAGCATAAAAAATGAGTAACGATGTTCCATTTGACAGAAGAATAAGTTCTCCAAAACTCACTCAAATAACAAAGAATATCTCCGAAAAGCTTCTCTCTGAAAGAAAAAATATTCAGGCATAAATTGTGTGTTTTAGCAAAATCTACATTTTTGTATAGTAAGATTTGGTTTATATCTTACGGTTTACCAGTTATGCAAAAGCCTACCAGAGTAAACAGGACTACAGGGGCTATAGCCAGAAAATTCAAGATGTACACTTCATTTGTCATAAAAATATCTTAACATATGGCATTTTAATTAAAATAGAGCCATTTTCGAGAAAATGAAAATTTTCGACAAATTTTCCATGTAAAATATAGAGGAATTTTCATCAAAATCTTCGTGTCGTATCCTTGAAAGGCATTAAACTTAAATACCAACTTTGGTTTTTAATAGACCTTTCGTTTTTGAGTTATGCTGCCCACAGACCGGAAAAAAAAAAAAAAAAAAAAAAAAACACACACACACACACGCACACACGGACCTTTTACTAGAAATGCGTTTTTGAACTCGGGGGCGGCTCAAAACATACATTTCCGGTGAAATCTCGACATCGAATTTTTGGGTGGAATACAATACCTCACTATACATAGTAGAGAAAGTAAAAATGCTTCACACAATATATTTTTTAAAATATTCACATCGAAAAGTCAGGTTTTAGAGTAAATGAGTTAACAAAAATATTAATGTTATCAGAGTTTTTCTATTAAGGCCTAACTGTTCATATCCATGCTTCACTTAATATTTGTGTGATCAATAATTTTTTTCGGGAACAAATGACCTAGCTGTCGACCTTAAACTCCGTTCACTCACTCACTCCCTCACTCACTCACCCACCCAATGATTTTTTAGCTGTAAATCGAATTGTATCTAATTTAGGGATGAATTCTCAAACTTGAGACAAATGCTGCACGATTTCATGGCCCTCATGTAATTATTGGTACTTCCTTATTGAACGTTTATCTCAAATTTATTCTCGCCAAAAGATTTATTTTTTCAACAATAACTAAAACATTTCTGTAAATTGGAGAATAATATAAAAAGCAGTGCGTGATAATTTTCTTTAATATACTTTTGAGAGGTAGTAACTTTTGTTAAAACACATTGGTAAAAAATTGAATCGTGTGGAGCTTAGAGTATCTTTAAAATTGTGAGAAATGACGGTTTTAAGTAGGGCGTGTCTATTAATAAGCACACGGCTGTCCGTTTATAGCTCCAGTTAACTGATAGGTCAAATACCCCAAGTAGAAAAACATAACTTGTTACATTCATATTACTTTTTCAACTCACTCTTGACAAAAGTTTGTTCTCTCTACTTTATAATAAGAGGTAAACAATAATTGTGTATATGGTTTTATTACATATCCCCTTGTAAGTACAATGGGAATAAGCGAATGTGGTACGCTTAAGTGATAGTCAAATATTTTAAGAGCTGGTCACTATATGAGGCTTTGAAATTCCGTTCTATTAGTATGACCGGGCGGGAAACCGCCCTCCACCCTCCCCCAAGGTATAACTGCTGGAAAATTCAAACATATAGCAAGGAATATCGCAAATAGTTAATGTGTGCTTTAACTAGATCTGCAGTTTTTGTATAGTACGATTTTGTCTATCTCTTATGGCTTACCAGTTATGCAAAAGGCATCCAGAATGAAGAGAACTTCAGTGGCTGTTCCCAGAAAATTCAAGATATACGTTTCATTTGTCATGGAAATATTTGCAACATAGGTACTATAGGTAAACAAAATCGTTAGATTAATTCATGAAATCAAAAGTTTCGAAAAATATTGAGTGTGGTGGTTTGGACTGAGGAGAGTTTCTTGAAAATCTTCTTGTCGCATCCTTGATAGAAATAACCAAGTTAGGTTTGTAACCGAGTTTTCGTTGTTGGGTTGTGCTGTACAAAGACAGAGACAGACAGCCGCAGAGAGCTGGTTTTCAAAAATTCCCCCCTTTTTTTTTTTTTTTTTTTTATTTTTTTTTTTTATTTTTTTTTTTTTTTTAATTTAGGAAGTTTCAAAACATTTTTGGTGATATCTCAATATCGAATTTTTGGGTGGAATACAATACTTCCCCAAGTTCCCCAACGGTTGTAGAGTTGGTTAAAAAGGAACTTTTGTGTTACATTCACATGAGTGCCTGCCCACTCTTCCGGACTATTCATACAAAAGCGTATTCTCCATATTTCTGAGATACTGTTTCCTGTTGCTTTGAGTTGTCAGATATTTATATTTTCAGTTTCTTCTCGTGGTCATACAAATATTGTGGCTCAGCGGATATGGCCCAAGATCGCCACGGGGCCCTGGGAACAGTAAACAGATAAGTCATCTCGCCCAGCGCTGTCGGTAGATAACTACAATGTTCTGGAAGTTTCTCCGTCTCGAACGTTCTGGAACTCTGCAAATTTGTTATGGCTATGTAAGCGAGCGCTCTCGCTGAGTAAGGGAGTCTTGCGGAGTGAAATAGTGGGTGCGAAGAAAAGCCCTGTTCCTCCAGAGAGTTTGTAACGATGGCCGTGATCTGCAGTGAGTGCTGTTAAACCATGTGACACAACAGCCTATTCTGAGCCATAGCGTACCGCCCGACCTTGCGTTACCCACCTGTGCCCACCACAGGCGTCATGAGTGGGATGTAGTACTGTAGGATGGGACGTGGTCTGCGCCCCGGTCCCTCCCGGCGTGTATATGCGGTCTTCGCAACCGGGGGCCAGTATTTCTCAATCAAGTTGCTCCTCGGCACTCTAAGGAGAGGGCCAGTGATTCGTGTTATGCAAGGGATTAGAGACGTCATGTGTTCGACTCTCCGAGTGAACCGCGCGGAAGAGGTTACGTTGATGCTGCCTATTTCATTACGTCGCAAGGAAAGTAAAGCGATAGTGGACAGTGGAACTAGCTCACATTAGTGAACTAATCATGGTTGCCAACCCGTACGATAATTATGGGGGCATACGATAATTTTAAAGTTTGTACACATAATTGCCAACCCGTACGATAATTATGGGGACATACGATAATTTTAATGTTTGTACACATGGTTGTCAACCCGTACGATAATTATGGTGCATACGATAATTTTAAAGTTTGTACACATGGTTGCCAACCCGTACGATAATTATGGGTGTAGGATAATTTGAATGTATGATAGCTCAATACCGGTGAAATATAATTTTCACTGATTTGTCACATCAGCGAAATGAAAGTAATTATAAATAGTGGCACCACTTTTGCCCTCATGGTCTGTCTCCACCCCTCCCATCTATTCGCTGATAGGAATTTCATACATTCCAGATGTATTAACTCCGTTACTAATATACTTAATTCATACGGTTTTCATAATGTGTAATGATTCTAACAGTTATCTTGGTGTATACTAAGATAAATGATCATGTTAAGTAAGAAACTATTCTGCATCACAGAACAACCTATTCCACGGCAGCAGCCAATGAGAGGTGACTAGTCACGTGACAGTTAAGAGATACGAGGCAGGGTTATATGAAACGTTATCGCCGCTTCGTTTACCAATGCACTTTATAAATGTTATGTTTGATTGCGAAATGCTTGTAGTGGCTGGCTGCGTCGCTCAGGTGGTGAAGCACCTGCTTTCTTGTGAGTAATTCTGGGTTCGATTCCGGCGTGGGGTGTAGCCAAGATTATTTCCCAAACTTCCCAGAGTCTGGAATTATCAATGAAGGTGTCACGGTGTGTGAATTAGAGACAGAGAAAGAGAGGGATAGTCTCTCTCTGTATATGTGTGTATGTGTGCGCGCGCGCGTGCGTGTGTATGTGTGTGATTGTGTGTGATTTAACGGAGACATAAGGCACCAAAAATCCAATGGCAACCGAATACAAAGAAATGCCATTGTTCCGAAAGTCAAATGCCGCCGATATTACCTTTTCAGTTGAATTGGGGGGGGGGGGGGGGGGCGGGGACAAAGCTTACTATAAGCCTGTTAGGGCTTCCAGCCAGGCAAATATATTAAACATCGACGTTTCGGTAGTGTTCATCTCTCCGATCTTTAGGATAGCGAGTGACTAAAGGATTTGTGTAGTTTTATTTTATTTACTTATTTCTTCTACCGTTAAGGTGACAAACTGTTAGAGGCGGTGGCCCACGTGCATTGGCTAACAGTGTGGATGTCCCTGTACCCTGAAGGGGAGCAGATGTACCTACCCGCTAAAAACCGTTCACATGTTAGCAGTGCACTTATGTGTATAGTTCGCTCACCAGCTCATGGTCCCTGGCAGAAATGCTGCCAGCCAGTACGCCAGTAGACAATTCTAGGTACACAGCCATATCTGAAGCAGGAGTCGTGCGTTTAGTCGCTCTTACGATGATAGTGCCAACCTTGGAATGTGTATTCACAATAGATTAAAGCAAAGAAGTCGCTCACAATAGCGGAACTTAATGTTATTTTCAGCTTATGGAGCATATTTAGCTTATAAACCGTAAACGATGCATTCAACTACTCCGTCTTTCTCCCACTGACCATTTTCTAAGTTTTCTGTATTTTTCAAAAACCCTGTCGGTCTGTTTCGGTCACAAGTGATATACCCTCGACCGCTGTATAGCGCAATTCCTCTAAGGATAAGTCACATGTTCCATTTATTTAAGTATTCATTTTACCTTGGCCCAAGCTAGTTCTATAGGGGACAAGCAAACGACAGTGCGACCCAATAAAACGAAAAACGGTCCACTTTAACAACCGTTTTAGGTTTGTTTGTTTCAGTCTCCTATAAATATGTTTTACGCATAAAACACAAACCATTGTGATAAGAAAACCTATGAAACAAGCACACAAAACAGCTACACTAACATTCAACAAACAAACCACCACATGTAAAAAATGAATTAAATACCTAGAAATCCACATACACAACAAACTGAAAATTAAACCACACTACACAAAACTTCTAAACAAAACAAGACCCGTACACTCAACTTTAAAAATATCTGGCCAGATTAAATAAAAGAGGACTTACACCACACATCTTACACAAACTATACACGACATTGATACGACCTCAACTGACACACGCAGCCGTAGCCACCATACCTTTAATAACTACCGACACAATGAACAGAATAAAAACATTTGAAAGAAGGTGCCTTAGGATTACACACAAACTACTACTCTCATTCAAGTCAAACACACTATACGATACACCAACACAACTCCCATAGATAAACACATAGCTAAACAAATGATCACATATATACACAACGCACACACAAGAAGCTACAGAACACTCATAAACACAACACAAAAATGAAAACTATACAAGAAACAGAAAAAGACAAAAATATCCTCCCCTGATTTTACTTCTACACGTCTATAACAAATACCAACAAGAAGAACAGGACAAACTTGAAAACATTTACACTTTCAAAACATTTAAATACACATAACACATAAACAAACACACACACCAACATACAAAAACTTTCAAATAATTTAGAAACAACTAACGAAGTGCAGGAGCAAGAATCAAAAAATAACACCCATTAATTAAGATTAGTGGCCTTCTTGGGTAGATGCCTGTCTGTGGAGCGATGGATGTGAAACGCGGGAAACTGAACACAAACACAAAACCACAACACTACACAACGTCAACAAAAGCACAAAAATAAAAACAAAATTCGCACTAACGCCGTTAAAACCCCTCACACAACAAATAAAAAACCTCAGACTAGGCTGAAGAGGGATCTCCCTAAACAGCATGGGCAAGTTGTAAACATACTCAAATAGCATTTTTCACTTCACTTCACAACTGCCACTCTGACCCTCTTTGTTCTGCTAACACAATATCATAGTAGATGTCACAGCACTCCTAGGTGAGGGTTCATTTACTTAACTACTTTTTTCATTACTTCCCGCATAAAACTAGTGACTCAAACGATTTTACAACTGAAATTGAGAGAAATTAGCAGTGAGTAAACAAAGCGCGAATGACATTGAAGTTAAATTGCGAATGTAACCATCAGAAACATGCTTGCGCAGAAGTTTACAGAACTCGGGTTACATTGCTCCCCTTCATTCTTCTTAGACCATGAGCTAGTGAAAAGACAGTAGGTATTAATGAGCAAGTTTCATACTGTTGTCCGGTCCCGTTTAGCATCCATTTCAGTATGTACTCGTACATATGAAGCTGACATGCATTGCATGCGAGCGCGTCAAGTGTTACTTCAGAAGAGTCCATGAAACCTAGACATGACTAAGCGAAATTCATGTATTGTTTATCTCAAGTGTTAAACAGGTATTGACCTGCCAGTCGTTACCTTATGTGTAGGGACATAATTTGTTGGTGGATCGCGATGACACGAAATATATTAATACGCGAAATGAGTGTTTATTTACTATTTACCACGAAATTAATAGTTTATTGCGATATTTACTCGTGAGTGAACGTTTATTTACGATTTAACATGAAATTGGCATCTCATTGCGATGTTTTTGCGGAACTGATGTTAAAAGATGTATTTCAGGAATAAAATAAGGTATGTTTCACTTTTTGCAACATGAAAAGCCAGATATAAGGTAAGAGCCGTGTAGTTGGAAGAAATGAAACTATGTTTACATTAAACAGGAAAGTTGTATGAGAGCGGCAGGGAAGATGGGTTGATAGGTAGCAGTGGCGTACAGAGCGTTCAATGGCTTCCTTCGGAAGGGAAGTAAAGCCGGTAGTCATAGATTTACGTCATGTAAAAGAATTGATATGAGCAACATTAAGCGGAATTTCATACCCAATATACTCGTAGATTGAGGCGCCGAGAACCACATTCTACGTACCTATATTTCAGTTTATAATGGTGATTGTGAAGGAACTCTCTCAGTAAACAATATTTTGTCAGATAAAATAACCAACATTATAGCAGGGAACGTAGAAACCATGTTTAATAATTTCAATGAACATGCTACATTTAACATTTGAATTGTAAATTATAACAGTAATATTTAGTATTTTATTTCACAGCTTTTATCCCCTTTGAACCTTCTTTTTATATCAACATTCACAGTTTTTGTTCACCATAAAATGGGGCCCCTTTATGTGTTAGTGTTTAATGTCAATGTTGACTATGATTACTTGCTTAAATGCCTAGAGGATGCACATGTGTGCTAGGTCTTTACAAAAGCCTACTTGTACGATGGATCGGCGATGAGTCATTGCTCCATGACTCCTGTGGTGGAACGCATGTATACCAGCCATACAACCCCCGTTGGCAATTCAGTGTCCTGAAGATGGGAGATATGCACGCTCCCGAAACGTCGACGTTTAATCTATTTATCTAGCAGGAAGCTGGAGAACACTTAGAGTATGTTCATTCGTAGAAAAGCTTCAGTTCATATTTCAAAATAGAGCTTGTTTGTAAAGTTTGAATCATTATGAAAGAGATTTGAACACATTACAAACAGAGATTGGACACGAGGGATAGCAAGGATGCTCTGTAAGGCATGTGACGACCACACTGGTGCTATACTCACCGTGCATATGGCAGTTTATTCTGCTGTGTGCATATTCCATGGTTCTTTTTAATTGTTGGTGGGGTAGTTCGTTCCTTCCTTCCGGACCGTGCGCAGAACTGCAGTTTGTATGCGCCTGTTGGGTCGATGATACGGCAAGCTCCCTCCCTCTTGCCCCTCAACAAGTAGTTCATTTTTGCTCCATGTTGGGGATTTAATTTTCTTCCGTTCGTTCACTGCTGTTTGTATTGTGTAAGTGTTGTGTACCTACCTCAAGACACCCACCGTAGCAGGTGAGTAAAGTGCATGCTGTTACACCTCAAAAAGGCTTGTAAACGCCGAGTAACATGCACACCATATCTACTGCGCACTTGTTTTGTCCTCCCCAAACGGAGGAGTCAGTTTAAAAGTTCACAGTTCGTGATTCGTAACTCGCAATGGAAATCTGCTAAAATAACAAAATAGAAACAAAATATCCGGAATAACAGTTGAACCTCACTTATCACTTCTACCTTTTTGCGCAGTATTACGTTACATTGTTTAGGCAGCAAACCTTCTTTATTTTCTCTACTATGAGTATCATTGAGAAGTATCTATTGCATTCCACCCAAAAATTTGATATCGAGATTTCGCCGGAAATACATGTAAAAGAGGCACTCAAACCTAAAAAAACAATTCACACTCTTTATCTCATTCGTTCTTTCATTCTTTCACTCTCTCTCTCTCTCTCTCTCTCTCTCTCTCTCTCTCTCTCTCTCTGTGTGTGTGTGTGTGTGTGTGTGTGTGTGTGTGTGTATGTGTACATAGATTCTCAAGAAAATCTCCCACCCTAAACTACCCTTAACATGGAAAATTTCTCAAAATTTTCTATTTTCTCAGAAATGGCTGTAACTATTTTTATTAAAATACCATATGTTATAGATATTTCCATGACAAATGAAATCCTTTGAATTTTCTGAAGCTCTCTTCATT
The DNA here is from genome assembly GCA_030765045.1 of Tenodera sinensis. Taxonomy (NCBI): domain Eukaryota; kingdom Metazoa; phylum Arthropoda; class Insecta; order Mantodea; family Mantidae; genus Tenodera; species Tenodera sinensis. Next base: position 82,118,550 of record CM060973.1, on the reverse strand, counting down.
CTGGATGACTGTTGCAAAAGTGATAAACCGTAAGAGACAAAATCTTACTGCAGGAAAACATTTGGATCTTTTGTTAAAGTACACAATATTTGTCAAACGTGTGTGTGTGCGCGCGTGCGTGCGCATGTGCAGTGAACATTTCCTACTTATTCCTTGTTGTTGGGTTAAATTTTTCAATACTTATACTTTTCTCAATTAGGAATATATTATAAACTTTGACTACTGCTTAAAGCCTTCTATATTCCCATATTGTCCTTACACCTACAAGTAAATTATAATAAGACAATTTCTAGGAGTGTTTATGTCGAACATGAAATAGATGAATGTGTGCACACGAGTAGAGAAAGTGATGTGACTCGGACATATATTTTTTCCATTAATATTTACCTCAATTATACCTTTTCTTATGAAGTCACACTTTTGAAGTCCCCAACTACTTATTTATAGTTTGTTTATACGTAAATGAAACTCGAACCTGATAAAGACGCCTCTGAGGAAAACGAAACACTCTTTTACACCAGTATAGAATGTGACACAGATAATAGCAGTTACGAGTGTTCGTAAATAATAACTCAGTTTTAATACATGTGTAATATTTTAATCAAAATCGCTTCAGCTATCTTGGTGAAATAACAAATAATGAAAAATTTTCCACCTAAAACATACTTTGGTGTGGGGGACCTTCTTGAAAATCTTCGTGTGGCAATCCTTGGAGAATACTGACCTCGGTACTTAGCCCAGTTAGGAGTTACACATGCACGCGTGCGCGAAACTTTCTTCTAAACATTCTTTATTCATTTATTTAGGGGAGCTCAAAAGTGAAGCTTCGAAACGTAGGAAGGTCCCATAATGTGCGACATTCTTGATGCCGTCTCCAAGATATCTGCCGCTGCCGGCTGCTACAGTAGTGAACTATATATTTTTAATAGCATATGTGTGACTGTGTGTGAGAATAGACAAAACCAGTTAATTTGACTGATACATTTAATTGAGACAAAATATCTATTTCTAGTGAATCGAGTGTGAGGCTTTAGCACTAGAAACTGTAACTATTGAAGTATTAGCTGCTAGCTTCTGAAGTATCAAAATTTACGGATTAAAACGTTTCCGTAATAACCATAGAAGCTTAAGTTACCGTGAGTTGCAGAAATGTTAAACACTGAATCATCTTGTGGCAATCGCCAAGTATGTATATCCTGAGCGCGGTTTTCAGGTGTTATGGACTTCCGATAATCGACCACAGTAAAACACTTCTGTAAAATGTAAAATGTTGTAACAACGAATTATGGAAAGGCGGCGACGTGGCTGAGAGGTTAGGCCGCTCCCCTACCACCTAGGCGGCCCGGGATCGACCCCAGGGGCCCGCATGTGGTATTTGTGGTGGACGAAGAGGTGTTTGGGCGGATTTTCTCCGGGTTCTCTGGTTTCCCCCGCCATTCATTCCACCAATTGCTCCATTATCACCCTTCCAATCATCCATTTCACTTGCATTTCATATCATCCTCTTCCTCACTATCATAGCTGGTGCTTGGCTGACCACCTGCTTCCAGGTCTTCACTCTGTCCGGCAGGCGACAGGCGTCTGACCCTAGGCACTAGCTTGTAATTCCTAGGGGGTGTAGTCCTACATAAGGGGAGGATAATCATGAAAAAAAGAAAGAAGAATTCAATTTCACTCCCATCTACATCAAGAGTACCCAACTTCCAGAGTTGTACGTTGCCAGATATTACGTTTTTTATTCGTATGTAAAACACAACTTTTGTCCCATGACTTGCTAAATTCTAAGAATTCTTTTGCCTTTCTAATTTTCAGAACTAACACAAGTGTGTGTTTGGAGCAATTCTCTTATATCTGAACGTACTGAATTTTAATAATGTAAACTACGAGATCAAGAGTTTCTTGTACACGGAGTTTGCCCAAACGCCTAATTGCCTTGGCTGGTATGACTTTAAACTACATAATTGCTTTGCCTCAACACGAAAGTTTCCTGGCTAATGACTTCTTACTCCTGGTAGAATTATGAGCGATTCCTACATTATGCATTGATTTTAACTTACGGAAATTATTTATCTCCCTATAATTTATTTATAAAATGATTAATCCTAGAAGCACCAAGTATGGCCAAAAATTGTCCCGTCATTTTTCTTTTATTACAAAATCATAAAAAATATCCTACTTTTTTTTGGGCACTGGGTTAGTACTACTGTAACCACAATTCTAAACTTCATTTGGTAATCTTGAATGTGAGTTTCATGGTGTGTTGTTGTGAGCCTACTTTTTTTAATTCCATTTCCATTATTTGTTTAACATTATTAGCATAGAGCAAACGTGTTTCTTGTAAGGAAAGTTTTCTATTATGAATTACAGAGAACTTTTATTTTCCCAAACGAGGTTCTAATGATTATGTGTAGGGGGTAAATGTTCTCCATCTGTAAATAATAGTATTCTCTCCGATTGAAGAGTGTTTCTTGAGTATTTCTTCAAAATACCGTAACCTATATTTGTGCAAGTGTTTTTGTATCTATTTTTAAAAATTTTTCCCCAAGGAGAAAAATGTATTCAGCTTTTAGATCAGTGTGTAGACATTTTGGACAGCCTGTATATTCAAGTACGAACTTTGTTTCTAGTTTGTACAAACTTTTATTGTCCAAGCTTTGACCACTATTGTTATATTTCACCACAGAAAAAAGACTACATTAACTTAAACATTTTTAACACCCTGTATGTTCTAAACATTAACATTTTAGTTACGATGTTACTGAGAAACTTATTAACAAACCGATATATTTTGGAAACCCAATCACTTAAAATAAATACGTATTACATGAGTTATAACCTATTGTTACACGGACAAATCTTGCCCTTGGTTGGCGGAAGATGTAACCCAGGGCTGGGCGACTCGCGGGGTACCTTGAGGGACTTCATTTCAAAACTTACTAAACATAGTTATCAGTGCAAGGTCGTGAGCAGGCTGCGCTTTGGGAGCACCAGTAGCCCAGCCCTTATGTGGGTAACTTAAAACAACTTGGTGCATTTTTAGATAAAGGTCCGCACGCGTGTGTCTGTAGACAGCATAACTCAAAAGCAAAAAATCGATTAAAAACTAAATTTGGTATTTACCTAAGTTTAACATTCTTGAAGGATGTGATACGAAGATTTTAAAGGAAATTCTACCACTCTAAACTACCCTTTACGTGTAAACTTTATCGAAAATTTTGATTTTCTCGAAAATGGCTCTTAACGATTTTGATTAAAATGCCATATATTTAAGATATTTTTATGACAAATGAGATGTATATTTTACATTTTCTGGCTATAGTCCATGTAGTCTGATTTACTCTATATGACTTTTGCATAACTAGTAAATCATAACAGATCAAATCTTAGTATAAAAATGTAGATCTTGCTTAAAAAACGCAATTTATGTCCAAGTAATTGTTTTGTAGAGTTAACAACTTCGGAGATATTTCTTGTTATTTGTGTGAGTTTTGGAAAACCTAAACTTCCTTCAAATGGAACATCGCTATTAATTTTTTTATATATTAGCCGTGCAAAGAGAACGGAATCTCAAAGAATTGACTCGCTCAAAGTCTACTTTATTCTCATATTCCCCTTGTACTTACAAGGAAATAAGCAATACGATAATTTTTGTAAATGTTTATCTCAACTAACACGAAGAAGAAAGAGGATAAGAGTTTGTAAGAATGGTTAATACAAGAGTAGAGAAAGTCATGTGAGTGCAACACATCGGATTTTTTGTTTAGTATTAGTACGTAATAGAGAAAATTATAGTGTACAAATTGTTGTTCTAAGTTAGGTAATTAAAATTAGTAGATAATGAAATTTAGTTATGTACCTATTTGCTGATTTTAAATATGCACACCATTAGTTAAATAAGGCAGTATCAATAGTTGTAGTGCAATTATTTAGACCGTGAGCTATAGGTTAATAAACGCCGGAACGTTTACTCAGAATTACTGTATGTACTGAAAATACAAATTGACACAATATTTCATTAGGCAGACCAATACACCGCTGCCGGTAACGCAATAAAAAAATAAACTTGCTCTTGATTACCTACTCTTTTTACTGTGATACTATCTACGTGCAATTGGCACTTTGGTCGCTGTTATAAATAGCTAATAACACACCAGCTTCTAAATAAAAGGCGATTCATTTATTCGCAATATCCTTTTAATTATTTACAGCCTGCGGAAACATTATCTAAATGGCTATTTGTGGCATCAAGCTCCTACATTGAGACTAAAGAAAACTAAATATAGGATGTATTACTGTATCGATTCTTCAAAAAGTTTTACGTAAGGTTCATCATTTATTTACGAAGATTTTCAGGAAAAACGTACCCAAGCCCAAACTAACGTTACATAAAAATGTTTCGTTATTTTCCGTGCAAACTTACTCTAAGATGTTTTTATTGAAATGCAGTACCTTTAAGGTCTTGCACGACAAATAAAATATTATAATGAACCTTCTGAGAAAAGCCTGTGAAGTTTTGTACCATTGGTAAACCGTAAGAGATAAACAAAGCGTTCTGGAGAAAAATTAATGTGTTGCACTCACATGACTTTCTCTACGCCTGTATAGAAATAAGTTATTCTACACATCTGTTATTTTCGTACATTCTTGTGGAAGTACGCAACCAATTTGGATCAAAATCATTTTTTTAATCGACTGAGTAAAGAACAAAATACTATAAGACTTTTTTGTTTGTAATGCTTTTATGAAACACATATTAGAAGGAATGTAATGCCTCCCCTTCCACTGCTCATAACTCGATGTATGTGTATACTCCTTGTAAGCTTTTATACCGTTGCACGGATTTCGACCAAACTTGACACAGATAATCTTTGTCACAACCAAAGTTAACTGTCTAGTCTAGAACTGGAAATTCTGCTCTATTTCACACAATTATTTTGATTTTATGTAATACAAAATCTCTCAAGACCTTTGTCAGCGATAATAGTCATAGTAGCTCGAACATTGTCAACATAGTTAAAATTTCACAGCAATAAGAAAGGAACAGCGGTTCATATAATACATACAATACAATGATGTATTCGTTGATGTCTGTGACATCGATCATGGAGTAATAACACTGTCATGGTCTTTCTTTTGAGTTTGTTTTCATAGTAGTTTTAGGTATGTTGGCTACTGAGGATAAACAAGGGTTTATTGACTTACTTAAACTGCTATTTTCCCTGGTAAACCATAAGAGATAGACCAAATCTTACTGTACAAAATATGTAGCTCTTGAAAAAACACACAATTTATGTCTAAATAAAATGTGTTGTAGAGTGAACCATTTCGGAGGTATTCCTCGTTGTTTGTGTAAGTTTTGGAGAACTTTACTTCTGTCAAATGGAACATTGCTATTCATTTTTTCATATATTAACCATGCAAAGAGAACGAATTTGAAAGCTTTAAAAGATTTGACTATCGCTCAAAGCCTACCTTATTCCCATATTCCCGTTGCACGTGCAAGATAACGAGCAATAAGATAATCCCTGCAAATGTTTACCTCAACTAACACGAAGAAGATATAAGAATAAGAGTTTGTAAGAATGGTTAGTACAAGAGTAGAGAAAGTCATGTGTGTGCAACACATCAGATTTAATTACGTAGACCCTTCTGTAAATCGTAACTTACTTCACAACCTAAATATTTAACATTTGAGAGCTGTTCCAGGCGTTTATTTTAAATGCTTATTTTTGACCTTACCGGATATTTACTTTCATGTGGCATTATGTTTGTTTTAGCTATACATTTTTACTTATTTATTTATCTCTCGGCCATGCATACAGGACGGAATTTCAAAGTCATCACACATTGACCAGCTCTTAAAAGATTTGACTGTTGCTGCAGCTACCTGTATTCTCCTGTGCCCGTTGTGCCTATAAGAAAATATGTAATAAAACAATTTCTACAAATTTGCTCACAATTAATATGAAGCAGATATGTAAAAAGCCATATATGTGGAACACTTCAGTGTCCTTTTTTATGCATTGTGTTCTCGGGACTGTTGAAAATAGTGGTTATATTACTTTTTGCTACTATAAGAAGAGTATTATTAATATCTGTTAATGGAAGTTTTATAAGCAGTTCAGTATCAGATGGTTAAGAGCAGAAGTGGGTAAATGGGGAAGAGAATTAGGGCATTTGACTATCCACGAGGTTCAGCAATGACACACGAGGGGACTCTTAGTGCTAGGAGGGTTCCTGTTCGGGGAAACCAGTAACGAAGTGATTAAAAATGGCTTTTGCAACGGAGTCGAAGGTGAAGAGCAGTTAGGGGAGACTAAGGGAGGGGGCAACATAGGCAATTTTACTGTCTTTATGAGCTTTCCTTACTGGAGTTAATTTCTGGTGTGCCTCGGCTCAGTGCAGATCATAAGAACTAGCAGAGTAAATCAAGAGTTATATTCCCTGTTTACCGAGCGAAATGGCTCCCTATAGGCTCATATTTGGAAAGTGCCAGGTTTGATTCCCGTCGTTTTCCCTGGTCAGACTTGTGGCGTTTCTTGGAGGGTTATATCTCCCTGGCAATGTCCCCTGCGCTGCTATGTTAGCAAATAAAGTACCTATATTTACTAGAGTTGAGTTACTAGTTGAAGATCCATAAATTGGTTAAAAGGACTTTTAAAACACCTTAAGATATAAAAGATTGCCTAAAGTTGGAAATAAGGATATCAAATTAATTAATTTCTGTTTCAGTTACATATTTAACATATTCATCTTTGCAAACGGAATATTCGCACTAAGGCACTTCAAAGGCCTTTGTAAAATACAAACAACTTTGAACATTCATTAGCGCTTTGTCCCAATAGAAATGGTGATTTTGTATTCTTCTCGCCTCTGGAGTCTGCTTTCGCACGTTTTTCACGCCCAATATGCTCCTGAAAATAGAATCGCTCTTCTGTTTTAACTTTCACCTCGCAATATTTGCCAAAAATAATGCTTCAACCACTAGAAAATATTTCCTCTTCAAAATCAGATACACGTTATCGCTATATATCACGAAGCTTAGTTTTAGGCATATTTACGATCAGGATTTCTTCCATAAACTGTGGTATCAATCATATAATCACTCTTGCCCTCTGGTTAAGGTGATTGCTGGTGATTTTTGGACAAGGTTCAGTAGTTTCTCGCAGGACGTATGCATTCCCTCTGTGGGTGCTAATGACATGAATAGAATAGAAAGGGTCTCCGAAATATCAGTTCTAGCCATGCTTAGCGGTGCGTGTTAGTTAAAAGAAATTGGGATTAGCTTAGACTCTGTTAGACAGGAAAAAGATAGTCAAAAGAAGGTAAAGTTGAAAAAAGACCGCCATTAAATGACACAAACATACTAAAAAGGACATTTAAGTAAAAAAATAAAAACACGGAAGAAGGCAGAAAAGAACAAATAAAGTCCACAATTTTCTAGCCTGTAATGACCCATAATGAACGTACATTATGTTGGGCCTCGTCATTAGACATTAGGGGCTGAAAAACAAGGATATTTCCTCCGCTTCCTATCCCTAATTATCATCGGTTCCCTTCGCCTTCGAGGGAGAATGTTATATTACATAATAGCACGTGTTTATGTGTATTTCTGTTCTTGCATTTAGTGTTTGTTGTGGTCGTGTGCTTAGCGCCAACCATACCACACTTAAATACTCTATTAAGTAAGATGTTCGCTATTCGGCGCGCTGTTAAACAGATGACTTTTGCTCCTATACAACATAGCTCTCCCACTTCTCCGCTTCGGGTGAACTGTCAGGAGACGCAGGTTGTTTAAATGCAACTGTAGGTGGTTTCTCATCTACCGAATTTCGTTTCCATCATTTTCTTTTCATTCCGCTTTCATTTTTATATGTCAGGTGTACTTCTACGTTCCGTGGCATATGACGGTGCAAGACAGATGGCGCGGATGCTCGCTCAAAGAAAAGAGCGTGGACACTATAGCGCTGCTTGGTCGACGGATCGTTCAGCGCCCTCTCTAGGCGGTACAAGCAGTGTAATGGGACTTGGTGCCTAGAACTTTTAGAAACTTCCGCGCGTCTGTATGGCATGTAACCTTCTGCGGTTATTTCACTTCATCCCTTACTCCTGGGAGTAGGTATATATAGGTCGCAATGCACGAGGTGTTCCCCTACGTTGTACCTATAAGTTCCTTATTATATTATTAGCTGCAACCAGGGTTGCAAATATTTAGAAGTAAAATTATGGTACCGGCCACTGAAAATTGTAGATTTGAATTCAAAATTATCGTACATCATAAACGAAATGCTACAACAATAAATGTATCTACCTAACACTTATGAAAATGTAATTGTATGGATGTTTATGATATCCACTTACAAGATTGATGACCTCAATCAGTATTACAACTTTAGCACTTATGTTTCTCGCACTATTCATCTGAAACTTTAGTATCTTGGTCGCTTACAGACATCTTTCATAAGGTGAGATGACAGAATAAGTCCATTTACCTGGCGGTAAAGTAAGTGCATAAGTCCATATCTGGCGCCAATTTGTTTCACAAGAAGTGTTTCTGTGGGGCAATGAAATCACTGATAATGCAACCTCCGCCTTTTGTTTGAAATCAGTATTTCCACCAAGGTGACACGTGTTTAGCCGCACTCCAGAAACTCTCAGGTTTAGGCATGTTCTTTATTTCACACGGAATATCACGTATTCCGAGTTTTCTCCATTGATCATCAATTCTCTGAACTGAGCCTTCTTCATTGGGATTACCAGATCTGGGCGCACTGGCAATAAGAGGATAAAGGGTAGAAGGACTAGTAGGACATGAAATGGTTGTCATAGAGGTATGGAGGCAGACCATGAGGGTAAAAGTGGTGTTACTATTTGTAATTCATTTCATTTCGTTGGTGTGACAAACCAGTGAAAATATTTCGCCGGTATCAAAATTATCGTATATCCCCATAATTATCGTACGAGTTGGCAACCCTGGCTACAACCAAATCTATGCACAGTTCCAGTGGTAGATTGCATGTCCCTCATGGTTATTTACCTCCGTTGCTCTTTAGCATTACCTTCTAACGCTTGGTGTGTCCATTAGAGGTCTACACGACTCTGTGGACTGTAGCCTCCTGTGGTTACTTCACTTCATCCCTTCCTCTTTAGGGATGGTAGACAATAGATCTTCATAGGTCACAGTGCTCGAGGTCTTCTCCGTTGAACGATCTATCATTTATCTATGGTAAATTATTAGAGTGCAGTCTCACAAATTCGAGGTTCCGTTAAATCCAAGCCACTTAAAAGCGCGATTCTTAAGGGCGATGCTTTGCCACGCCGCCATTGCCTATCTATATATTCACAGAACTTAGTGGTTTCACTTTGTTCAAAGGAGTTGTAAATAAAACCACGTGACAGGGAGTGACTTGTTTGCTGGTGGGCGAACTAAAACTTTTCCCGCTTTACATGCCATCTCTTCCTCTTGATAATACAATTCACTTCAGATCGGTATATTGTGCGGTTATTCCTGTGCAGAGAAATGTAAGAAGCCTATATTATTGCAACAGTTGAATCTATGAAACAGAATGTGTTCCTTCAGATTCACTTGTAGCTGACTGAACCGTCGTAGCAGATGGTTTGTTTCCGGATAAGCCTCCTGCGGTTTGTCAGTTAAACATAAGGCATTCAGAATGAAGACTACTTCAGGGGCTTTTCCCAGAAAATCCAAGTTATACATTAGTTTGTCAGGAAGATATCTTAAATATGTGATAAATTAGGTAATCAAAATCGTGAAACTATGTATGCTAATCAGTTTATGTTGTATATTCTTTCGTGGCGTGTTTGTATATGGTAAGATGCTTTTTTTTTTTTTACCTTTGTTTCTAAGGCAGGATCTCCGTTCCTTACCTTTTTGCTGCTGGTTGTTCCCGGCTCTAGCTCAATCGATGTTTGCATGGAAACTCTTGTTTGAAGGGGTTGGCTACGGAAAAACTACTATTATCCAATGTACAGTGACAAGATTTTAGTTTTAACATACCGTTGACCTTTATTATGTTCTTTAGTCTGACCTGCACTGATTTATAGCGCTCTTTAAGTACAGATGCACTGAATGAATTACAATTAAGTTTTCTCACGCAGGTTTCTGTTATGTTATGTTATATATATTATATATTATATTATTATATATATATTCGCATTTACTCCGAGCGTTATCTTTTCGTAACAAACGACCATCGTTTTTCCAAAGCCCAATATTTTACAATTTCTTAGGAGGGCTTACAAAGGAAAAGTGACTCAATCGTTAAATCTACTTCTGAGAAAATCAAAATTTCTAATTTCTAATTAATTTCTTTACTGCATTGTAAAGGGTAGATTGGAATGGGAGGATTTTTTGGAAGTGTTGGTGTAGCATCGTGAAAGACACTGAATTTCAATACCAATTTTGGAATTTAACCGACTTTTAGTTTTTGTTTTATGGTGCTCACACACTGCCGCGCCTCTCACCAAAGCCGGGCCGGGTTCGTTTCCAGGTGGCCGCAAGTGGAATTTGGGGTGGACAAGGCGGCGCTGGCGTGGGTTTGCTTGGGTTCTCCGGTTTCCCCCGCCATCTCATTCCATGTATCATTAGTGTCACCGCCTGCGGTAAACGCTTCTTCTTTATCTGTTTACCTCCCCTTATGTGGGACTTACAAGCCAATGCCTAGGGTAAGACGCATGCCAGGGAGCATAGCAACCTATGGACAGGGCAGAGTGAAGACCTGGAAGCGGGTGTTCAGTCCAGCTCCAGGTATAAGAGTGAGGTAGAGGATGATATGAAATGCAGATGAAATGGATGATTGGAGAGATTATGATGGAGCATTTGGTGGAATGAGTGGCGGGGGAACCCGGAGAACTCGGAGAAAAACCGCCCAGACGCCGCTTCGATCATCAGAATACCACATGCGGTCCCTGGAATCGAACCCGGGCTGCCCAGGTGGTAGGCGAACGGTGCGTTGAACTAAAAATAAGGAAAAAGAAAAGACTACGCACGCACATAAGAAGAGAGAGCGAGAGCTTTTGTAAAATGCCTTTTTTTAAATCAGGGAGTCTCAAAACGACTATTTTCGGTGAAATGTGTATTGAAACTTTCGGATGGAATACAATACTCCCTCCACTTACTGTAAGTGGGTATGGGAGAAGATAGAATAGAAAAGTTTGTTTTCAACTAAAATCCCAGCACTAGTATCCCTTAAGGTATTTTGTGGGATTGGTGATATGTGATCGGCCCTCGTATAAGGAAAATAAAGGAATGTCTAAAATTAGGAGAGGGAAGGAAAAAGGCTGCGAGAGAAGGGAACAAGTATTATAGTAGCAGGAAGAAAGTGAAAGGCGTGTCAAGATAGCTTTTGAGAACTAACTCTCTTGTCGCATTTACTGACTGGGGTTTTCCTGTCGGCAGCAGCTTCAAGGTCATCCATCGCCAGGTCTGGTTCTTTTCAGTAGCAACATAACAGCGCTGGTGTGTTTATATGCTACATTATTATTCATAAACATTCACACCACTTTCTCTACCCTTTACCATTTTATACGATTTTGCCGATTGATTATATCCTTTTTATAGTTACTAGAGCTATGAATCATTCTTACTTCCTCTACCATATACATAGCAGTAGAGAAAATTAAAATTAAAAATTATTTTGTTGTTTAACGACGCTGTCAATTGCCAGGATCACATCAGCGTCGCCGGTGTGTCGGAATTTCGTCCCGTGGGAGTTTGTTTACATGCCAGTAAATCTACTGACATGGAACTGTCGTTTTTAAGCACACTTAAAAACCATGGGTCTGGGCCGGATTTGAACCCGCGACCTTGGGATCAGTAGGCCAGTGTATAACCCACTAAGCCACCCAGAACGAACAACAGGTAGAGATTTTGCATTTCACCCAAAAATTCAGCACCGAGATTTCACTGGAAATACACATTTTGAGGTCCCATGAAACCAAAAAAGAAAAAAATTAGTTTCTCTAAAACGTGTATAACAGGTAAACAAAGTGCTGCATTTGATCCAAAAATGTAATCCCGAGATTTCACCAGAAATACACGTTTTGAGGTCCCTGAAACAAAAAATAGTAAGTACTGCATTTAAAAAAAATTCCATGCCTAGTTTTCACCGGAAATATGCGTTATGAGGCTCCCTGAATTCAAAACCACTTTACGTTTTCTTCCTCACACATAGAAGTTAATTGCTTCCATCCAAAGTTTTGATATCGATATTTCACCGGAAATACACGTTTTAAGGCTCCCTGAAGCCAACAAGGTTTACTTTTTCTTCCTCATACATAGTAGGCAGAGATGATCATATTCCATCCAAAATGTTGATATCCAGATTTCGCCGAAAATACATATTTTGAGACTCCCCGAATCCGAAAAAAGCTGTTTTATAAAAGAAAAAAAATCCAAAATATTTCAGATATGCATTTTCTTTCTTAACGACGTTAACTACAAGCATCATATCGTCCTGGACCGGGTTTGAACCCGCGACTTTGGGATCCTTACGCCAGCGCCTAACCAACGGAGCCACCCAAACTGACAAATATATTACCCAAGAAAAACGTCTGAGTGGAAGATGCCAGGAATGTCTCAGTGCACACGAACACCACTCATCATAGTGAATGTTACTCGTGAACAAGTAAGTTTTGGAATTGAAGAACCCTTAGAGTGTAATCGACAGTGCACGTAACAGATATACTTGCGATCTCGGCCCCGCAATGAAATGAACGCACTGTAGTTACTTGGTATAGGGGCTGATGACACCTTTGATTTGGGATAACTCGGACTATACGGAGCACCATAGGGAATATAAAATACTACTGAAACCAATAAAACTCAAGGTAAAGTTATTTATTGTCGGTTTTAAAGTAGGTATATCTGTTTTATCTAGAAAAAGTGTGCTATAAACACAATAAAAGTGTCTGCCTTCCATTTACTGTGACGAAAGATTCTCGGCAGTCACTCTCTAGAAGGCAATATTTTCCTAACATTTGCACCACGTGCCAAAGAGTATACTAACGGCTTAAACTGCAAGATAGCGTCATGAACCGTCTGTTATATTTCAGTGAGATATAAGCGAACCTGAATGAACAAGTTTTGTTTTGTTAATTGAGCTGTTAGAATAAGGTTTCTTTTCAATTTCTGTGCACACGAGTAACCACAATGTTATCTTTTCAACCGTGTTGTTATATGCAGAGGAATAGACGACATATTAAGTGGGAAAGGTCAGTTCGCCCACCAGGCAGCGTGGTGCTCCCTTGTCACGTGGGGAAAGTTCGAGGGGTGCAAAGCATCTAATAAACGCGTCAGGGTAACTAATTGGGTATTGTATTGGCGATTGAGCAAAAGACGGCTTTAAAAAGCTCGCGTCTTCAGGTGGGTCTGATTTAATGGATTTGTATATGGAGAAATGTCCACGTGTTCCATGGTATAACGAAGGGGAGTGTTAAAAATACGGATAAAGACCGCACAAAGCTGTTGATGGACACACACACGCACGCACACGCACGCACACGCACGCACGTAGGCACACACACACACACACACACACACACGAGCCTCTGGTTCCTGAAGTCGCGGCTTGAAACCCGGCGGAGGGCGATGGATTTTTTCGGAAGAGAAGCAAAGCCCGTGGTCCTATGACTTACATTTACACGTGACAGAACGTCAAGGATACCCATCTGTGAAAAAAGGCTAAAAATTTCCAAAATTGCCAAAAAAGGATTTTTGTTTAATCAAATAGTATAAATCGTCTGCTTTATTTTGATATGCTTTTTACAACCTTACGGCTTTTTTATCTATGTTACGTGGCCGTCTAACTGATTGCCTGTAAGCGTTCGTGTCCATTTAAATCCATACAGTTCCATTATTCTTGCTATGACTTGAAGCTTAGTTTTTCCACTTTTTTATTTTTAGCACTGTTTGCTTTTTAAAATGCTCCACACGATGCAATTTGCAGTACTTATGCATGAAATTTGGTGTACCTGCTTAGAAATAACATTAAAAAGAAATGATGAGATAATTTTCTCATAAAGTGAATAACTGGGAGTAATTAAATATTAAAATTTACATTTCAAAATTTAAATAAAAAAATAATGAATTTCAACTTTAAAATTTATTTTTATCCAAACTAATAACAAGATTAGGAAATTATCTCGTCAATTTGCTAACAATCTATTACAGGACATAACTGAAAATTATTAAGTTTTTCAAATCAAAATTGCATCATGGAGAACCATTTATACAAATATTAAAAAAAAATATAATAAAATATTAATATGTTTACAACTAAATGCATGAAATTTAGCACAGTTACTCCTCTCTATACAATGATTGTTGTGTTAAAATTTCAAATCAATCCAATGAAAACTGTAGATTTTCAAAATTTCACAGCTGGATATCCTTAAAGAGGCCTCCGAGCAAAATAAAGCGATCTTTCACGCCCAGTATAGAATGGGACGCTGAGAACCACATCGGTTAAAGAGCGTCCATAAATAAAAAAAAATCAGTTTTCACACACAGAGACAAGAGGACTTTAAAACGTGTATTACAGATAAATCTTGATATCGAATTTTTGGGTGGTATGCAATACCTTTTCTACTTACTGCGTAAGGGATACATTGTAAAAGGAATGTGTAAAACAACGATAGTGGTTGAAGACTCAGGGAAATTTAAACATACCCGTATTTGATTTGTGAAGTATTTTTAGAAGAAAGTAACAGAGGCTACCCCCAAAACACGTGGAGTGTGTTGTTTTCAATGCAAACCTTAACATGAGTTTCCTTAGCCGCAAACACATTTTGCGTAGTGGAAAGTTTACAGGTAGTAAGCAGCAAGTTTGCAAACTTTGTAACCATGTGTAGAAGTTGCCGACTGTAAAACAGTAAACAAAAAGTATTTCTTTTAACCGGATCGTACACGTCTTTGTTTTCTGCCTGACCACAGAACAACTTCATAATGGGGAGGGTCTGCAGTCAACATCAATTTGATTTACGACTGACTGCTTCTTTTGAACCTTATTTTGTTGTACGAGAGGAAACTTTCCACCCGCATTGCGACAGCTGATTTTGGTTTTCCATCATCAAGTAATTCATCCTCGTCAGGCTTTCTATCAAGGACATTATCGTCATCATTCTCTCTCCCTCCCTGCCCCCTTCTTCTCCCCTTCTCAGCACCGGCATGTTCACGTGCTCGCAAATCTGCTTGTTAATTAGCAAATCAGGTGTGAGACCAGTGCAGCATTCCGGTTACGTAATATTTATTTACAGAGTAACATGTGGTAATCATTCATTTCAACATGTCTAACCTAATATATTATTATTATTATTATTATTATTATTATTATTATTATTATTATTATTATTATTATTATTATTATTATTATTATTATTATTATTATTATTTATGTATTTTATACAATAACAATGATAATTGTTTGTACAACTTTTTGTATTTAATATGTGATTAGGGTAATATAAAAAAAAACCACTATTTTCCGCCATCTTACACCATTGAAAAGACCAAGTGGTGCTGACGGACATGGGTCATGCTCCTTTCAAACCGACACTTCTAAACACTAATCAAAAGATCCGCATGTAGCAAGCAACATGTCTGCATACATTCCTATGCAGCTGAAAGCGAAACCATCGATTCCCGTATATGAACTTAAATTAGTGTTAATGCTGTAAATAACATTCTAATAAATTCAATTTGTCTTCTAGTTTTCGAAAGTCTACTTTTTTAAAGGTTATAGCATATATACACTATCATTGTGTCAAGACCAACATATCAATAGAAGGCGCAATTATCGATTGTGTGATAAAAATTTCAGACACCAGTGACAATAACATGCAGCGTAGAATATTAAACAAATTTATGTTTTAAACTTACTTCACGGTGGAACATATTCTTAAACTTTAGTATAATAGCAATTATGCTCCGTTGCATAATAGACTATTGTATTTAGGCAACTAAAATACCTGCATTATCGAATTTACAAATCTCGCCGTGTTGGGCAAAGCAGCGCTCGATTGTATTCCAAAGTCTATTTATTGTGGCAACTTGTCTGTGGTTGTACGAATTTTATGAAGACGAGTTGCAAGTTAATAAGCGGTGATCCAGAAGCGTTGACTAATGAATTTGAAGATAATAAAACAAACAATAAGACTACTATATTGAAGTCTATTTATTGTGGTAACTTGTCTGTGGTTGTACGAATTTTATGAAGACGAGTTGCAAGTTAATAAGCGGTGGTCCAGAAGCGTTGACTAATGAATTTGAACATAATAAAACAAACAATAAGACTACACTACACATAAGTATGCAAATATTAACGACCACACCTGTTGCTAATTTGAGTGAAGACAAAAAAGCGCCTGGGATATCGGCAACTACTTTTGTTCTGCTGTTGGGCGGATGTGCCCGTTGCTCAAGAGTTACGAAATGGCAGGGGAAGTGAAGAGAATGCTCATGCGTAAAGAAGATGGATGACAGCATAGTGCAGTCCACAATATATCCTATGTGTAACAGTCCCAGGTGTTTCTCTATGAAGTTATACCTTATACACGTTAAATTATTATTTTCTCTACTGGTAAGTGGGCGAAGTAGGTATTGTATTCCAAAAATTTGATGTCGAGATTTCACAGGAAGTATATGTTTTGAGACCCCCTGAATAAAAAAATAAAAATAAAAACATAAAATAAATAAAGCATTTTTAGAAAAAGGTCCGTGTGTCAGTGTGAACAACATAACTCAAAAACGAAAAGTAGTTTAAAAACCAAAGTTGCTATTTAAGTTTAACATCTTTCAAGGATGTGACACGAAGATTTTGAAGAACATATCCCCACTCTAAACCACACTTTGCATGGACAATTTTTCAAAAATTTTGATATTCTTGAAAATGACTAACGATTTTGATTAAAATGTCATATGTTCAAGATATTTGTATGGCAAATGAAATGCATATTTTGAATTTTCTGGCTATAGCCTATGTAGTCCTGTTTACTCTGGATGACTTTTGAATAAATCGTAAGAGATAGACAAAATCTTACTACACAAAAAATGTAGGTCTCGCTAAAACACACTATTTATGCCTGAATAAGTGTTTTTGTAGAGCGAACCATTTCGGACATATTCCTTGCTATTTGTGTCAGTTTCGGAAAACTTGAAACTTTCGTGAAGTGGAACATCGTTTTTTATTTTTTTATATGTTAAGCAAGCAAAGAGAACGGGATCTCAAACCTTTAAAATATTTGACTATCGCTCAAAGTCTACTGTATTCCAATATTCCCCTTGTACCTACAAGGAAATAAGCAGTAAGATAATTTGTACAAATGTTTATCTCAACTAACACGAAGAAGATATAGGAATAAGAGTTTCTAAGAATGGTTAGTACAAGAGTAGAAAAAGTCATGTGATTGCAATACATCAGATTTTTTTTGTATTGCCATATAACGGCTGCAATAAATTTAAAAAATTACAATACTTTGAAACGAAAATTATAATCTTGATTATGCAAAATTGTACAATTTAGTTTCTTTTACAAACTTAATTATGTTATGGTCCCTGTTGGATCACTCAGGGCCACCAGAGAACAACAAAACACGAAATGAAGCCCATAAACATGGCAAAACTGGCACTCTGTAACTGAGAATGGAATTACAATGCTTATATGTGGGCTGGGGATCCTTTTCAAGGAGGTATGTCCTGATGCGAAGTACGTGGTCACGACCAATTAGATGTTTTATTGGATAACAAACTGGCGGCGTTTAGTTTGCTATTTTGTCCACAACATTAATGAAGCTAAATGCGCAGAAATGCTTTCTGTTAGCCTGAAATAGTATTTATCATATCACAAGTTGTTTTCACTAGCAATGAGTACAGTTCTGTGCAATAGGTTATAAGAACTTATAATAGGCACTGCAAGCTCCAAATAGGCACTGTTGTACACAATCGTTTAGCACCTAAAAATACATTTTGACGTGACAGAACAGTATAGAAATGTGAAACATTAATTGTAAATTCACTATTTTTAAGGGAGTGTAAACTGTGGTTAAAGTCGCATTTTGCTACTCGAGGTTGAAGAATGCGATGAACTTTAAAACAGCATTCGCAAAAATTGACAATTTGCCACAGAAACAACCAATATGTCGATTTCCATCCGAGCTACCGGAGCTCATTTCTGATCTGGTCTGCGTGGTTCAAATGTACACTGTGTATATGTGTGCTCCTTAAGAAGTAATGGATATATGAGTATTTGCTTTAAAGAAGCAAAGGGAAGTGGTGAATTAGAAACGGACATACAAAAGAAACAGAACCTGATACTAAAAGATTCATACCAAATAAACAATAAAATGAAAAGGTGGAAAATAGTGCAAAGTTCAGTATTTGGGAGAAATTCCATTGTTTGTGTGTAGTTGTGCGAGAATAGGGGGTAAAAAGAATTGTTTAGCGTTATCATCAGGTAAACTAGTATTAACATTAACGAGGAATACGAGAACTTCGCAGTTTAAATGTGTTTTAATATACACTGCAACGCAAAGGATCACCAAATAATTCATTAAACAGCAATTTAAAAATAATATTTCTTTTGTTAGATTATTGTTGGCTTTAATTTAATTTACACGCTTCTCAGTTTTAAAATCCCTCATTAACGGTAAAATTTTATAGTAGCAAAATTCTGCACAAAATTATCACATGTTCCACTAATGTAAATTTTGATTTGTGCATTTTTGCGATATTTTTATGTTCTGGCTTAAACCCTGTTGCATTCTTCACGTATTAGAATCCCTAGCGCAAGAGCCCTTACGGATCAAGGCTTACCGCCCGGCTGCTGCGTCCCCCACCTCGGTCCACTACAGGCGTCATGGAGTGGGGTGCAGTACTGGTGGGTGGGACGTGGCCAGCGCCCCGAGCCATTCTTCGGGTATTAGTTATTACATATTACGTGGTAATACCGATTATCGGTTTTTAAGCCATTTCTCTCTTAACTACGTTTTACACTCCACATAGGATTGTAAATGTAATTGTCTGTTATTATTATTATTATTATTATTATTATTATTATTATTATTATTATTATTATTATTATTATTATTATTATTATTATTATTATTATTATTATTATTAAACAGGATGTGAGGTTTGCAATGTAACTCGGAGGACCTTTTACTTCTTGACTTCTTGTAGTATCCCAGAGTTGCTAGTACAACTGTTTTCTAAAAGAATTCTTTCTCAGATGCCATTAGAGTTGTTGATGTCGACACACTCCTTAGAGCCACATTCTCATGAGAGGAACA
This sequence comes from Tenodera sinensis, assembly GCA_030765045.1. Lineage (NCBI taxonomy): Eukaryota > Metazoa > Arthropoda > Insecta > Mantodea > Mantidae > Tenodera > Tenodera sinensis. The sequence continues at coordinate 82,099,245 of CM060973.1, read as the reverse complement.
TAATGGTACACCAGAAGAAGGCGAGTGGGGTCTGAGGCCTAAGTGGGGCTTGAACAGTTAATCTGCTGATGCAGACAATTTGTTTACCACCAAATGTGTGTATGTGAATCACCCAAGCTGCCGCATCTAATAGTTGTGTGTACCTGCTGTGATATGTATTACCCAAAATTTAATGGCGGGTGACTCAACACAACATCCAATAAGGGGTTTGCCACGCCCTGTGCTGGTGTATAATTAAACACGCTGTAAAACCGGTTATATATCATTTGCGCTCATAACATTTATTTCCGCAACAGAGTCTATCTGCCACCATTAAATGTTGTGTATGCCGTGGCATGCATATAAACATTGATGTGGATGGTGTAAAGTGTTTACGTAACACATTCCTGCAGCTCTCCTCCTGATGGTTAGACAGTAATTTCTGCTTCATTTTAGCAGTTAACTCACATAGGAAGTGAGCACACTTCCTGACAGCACAGAAGAAATTCTGTAGTTGTAATAAAATCCTGCCTCTGTTCATGTGGAAAAACAATCCATTCCAGTGGTGAAAGAATTAACAAAATCAGTTCACTGGTTACAGAATTGTTACCTCAAGCGTATACAAGACAGGAGTTATATAACACATTGGCATGGACTGTACTGTGTTGCGTCACGCGTAGTGCGTGAAGCTCCATCATCTGTTTATCTCCCCCTCCTGCATGCCGTATCAGCTGTTTAACAAAAACACAGCCAGTTTATGACAGATTATTAAATGGCCTGCGAAGCGTTTCAATGGCAGTTGTAACGGCCAATAATTGTAAAACGCTTTAACTGTCGAGCTACCGTAATACCCTCGCTGAAACACTGGCTTGTAACATACGCAGGCTTTTGTCGTCGATATTGCTTTATTTTACAAGTATCCATGGTGTTTACATTCATACTGTTGTATGCAGTAATTGTAAAACAAAGGTGGATCTCAATCAGTATGTAGAAGCTGAATTCACATTATTTTCTCTACCCACTATTGTGGGTATATCCTACAAACTATTCTTGTTAAAACTTGTTTTTCTATCTACTTCTTGTCAATCGAGATAAAACTTTGCAGAAATAGTTTCATTACACCTTTGTTTGAAGCTACACGAGGTATAGAGTGTGTGTTGGGTTTAAGGGCCCGTCGACTCACGAGGTATAGAGGAAACGAAATCTATAGTCAGATGTTTAAAAGCTAGACGCCATGTGCTGACCTAGATATTCCATACTATTTCCATGACAGCTTCAGTTTGTGTGTGTGTGTGTGTGTGTGTGTGTGTGTGTGTGTGTGTGTGTGTGCGCGTGTGTGTGTGCGCGTGTGCGCGCGTGTGTGTAGTATGGGTAACTAGGACTCGGAATTTCGGATAAAGACCAAACTTGGTATGAAGTTGAGGAACTTCTAGAGATGCATGCATGGGTCCTCGATAGGAATCGCACCGCGACCTCCTGAAGACGAGCCTGAGACTTGACCTCCCTCTCGCTCGAGTTGAGGAATGACTTAGTGTCATGTAAATTCAAGATATAATTTTATTTCCAACATGTACCTTTATCTGCAGCAAGAGTGTTATAAATATTAAACGAAAACTGGGCAATGGCATTTAAAATTGTACAGAAGTATTTAGGTCCAAGCTAATACAGTTGACATGTTGCCAGATAGTTCATTCGTCGTTTTCCAAGGCCGTGTATTCAACCAACCCAGCTAATGAGAGGTTTTATTTTCCGGGTTTATGTGAAGCTTTCACCGATAGTTAGTCACGCTTGGTGTCGAATTGGTAAAGGTTATCAAAGTCTTAGCTTGAAGGCCCTTTGCTCTAACTCAACACGCATCTCTTCAACTTTGAATCAATCTTCATTTAAAAAAACGCTGTATAGTTTAAGTAATGCACGAATTTTGTATCATTGTGTGCGACTGAAAACCCTGATATGCATAGAAAGTGGAAGAAAAAAAAAGTCATGTATTAAATTCAGATAACATTTTCCACCAGAGTCGTTTATTACTTTCTGTACTACGGATGGTAAGTAGAGTAAGTATTGTATTCCACCTAAAAATTCCATATCAGGATTTCACCGGAAATATATTGTGTAATACATATTTTGTACTGCCCATTAGGATTTGGCCCAGGCCAGATTTTCATTGGGTAGTCCTGTTTAAGCTATGGAAAGGTAGGTGCATATTATTAGAACTACCGCTATTACTGCCACTACTACTGAAAGTTCATGAGCTATAGTTCTCTGTTAACAGTCCATTTCCATTTATTTTTTACTTTTTCTATTGTCCCAATGTCTTAGGTATTTTCTGTAATTTAATTATATAATAATTCCTATTCATTTCTGACCATATATTTTCTTTTCTCTATTTCTCTGTTTTTACAATAAAAAATGATATGTTGAAATTCTTCCTTTTCCCCACATAATGGACATTCACCTTGTGGATACCCCTTTCGTTGTTCTTTTAGTCTACATATTCCTGCTCTTAACCATGTTACTCCCCTCCCTTCCTTCCTGACTAGTGTTATCTATATATTTCCCTCTTTCCCAGCTATTTATATGAGTATATAAAATACAAGTGATCTCTTCTCTGATAACTGACTAAATAATGTTTGAATTTCTACATCTTCAAATTTTTTTCTCGCTCTTTTCCAAAAACCTTTGTAATTTGGTTCTCTTTTCCTCCAAATATCGCCTAAACAATTATTTTCTAAATTATTTAAGTTACCCAAACTGTACTTTGTAAACTAATAAGTTTACCCAATAATTTAAATTCCCCGAATTTAATTCGTTTATTAAAAACCTAGATATCCGGAAATATGTGTTTTTAGGCCCCCTGAATCCAAAAAGTAGCATTTTTTAGAAGAAAGGAAGTGTGTGTGTGTGTGTGTGTGTGTGTGTGTGTGTGTGTGTGTGTGTGTGTGTGTGTGTGTGTGTGTGTGTGTACAGAATAACTCAAAAACGAAAAGTCGGTTAAAAACTAAACATAGTATTTAAGTTTAACATCTTTTAAGGATGCGATTCAAAGATTTTAAAGACAATTCCTCCACCCTAAACCACCCTTTACATGGAAAATCTTTCGAAAATTTTCACTCTCATTTCACAAACATGTATCATCACCTGGCTGAAAAATTATTCATTGAAGGTTCTTGAACGAAAAGGCAACAAATTGTGGGTTCTTTTAAATTTAATTTACACAAAAACCGTTGAATCTATTGAAATACGCCAAAGGAAAAATTTGTTTATTCAATTTTTTATGAATATAGCCATAAATCAAGAACCTTCAGTGAATAATAATTCAGCCAGGTGATGGTACATTTTTTGATAAAAATATATTTTTTCTAGAAAACTATAAACTTTTCAACATTTTGGTATTAGACTTTCTTGTTATTCACAACATGAGAAATTCGCTGTTAAAGTCTGACGGATCATTTCACTTCCACCCTGTATAAAGGGTAGTCTGGAGTGGGAGACTTCTCGAAAACCTTGGTGTCGCACTCTTGGAAGATGTTGAACTTAAATTCCAAATTTGGCATTTAACCAACTCGTTTTTTAGTTAGGCTGTTCACAGTGAAACAAGACACACACGGACACACTAGTACACTTGTGTATCTTTTTTTCAAAATGATTTTATCAAGGGGAACTGGAAACGTGCATTTCCAGTGAAATCGTAGTGTCGAATTTCTGGGGGAATACATGTTTTCTTCCACTTGTTAGACAAAGTGAAAGTAAATATAAATATTTGAAAATGTATACAATAGCAAGGAATATTTTGGAAATATTCCACACTTCTATAACTACATGTAAGCTTAAATTCCCTCTAAGCATTTCAGGTTAGCTGCTATATTTCATACTTGATAGCTGTGCATATATTGGGAAAAAGTATGAATTTTGGAATATTTTTAAATAGTCATATAAAATAAACCAAGCATTAAAAAACAAAATCCTTACAATGAAGTGTTCTAATGTAATTAAATAAGGAGTGTACAAAAATTTAAATAACTATCATAAGTAATGTCACGAGTGATTGTCAACTATCTAGAGAATGCAACTATCACGAGATGCATTTATTAAGACTATTTAAACATATTTCCTGTTGTATTCAGTCTTCTGAGGTTTCCCTCTTCTAATTATTTCATCTATTTCAGCACCGAAGCCAGTCAGCCATATTTAACATTTGAATAGCGGCTCTATTGCGCCAAATTACGTCAGCTGTTGCTCATCTGTTCGCACAGTGCAGCTAGATTCTCTCACCTGATCATAACAGAAGAAAAGCAGAGGACGTGATAATGGAATGTGATAATATTTTTGCGAAGGAAGGCTGACATTGGTTGAAATTTGAAATTGTTATGCACATTATTGGTTCATTTCAATCAACTCTATGAGTGGAATAGTCTCTGAAAGTTATTTTCTAAAAAATATTTTTTAAATTTTATTGAAATTTATCACATAAATTTCGTATAAGGGAGTAAAAGATATCTAATTTGCATAAAGCTTTGATTAATACACGGCCGTTATGATTATTAATGAAATATCTGCATTTTATTGACATGTGCCCTTAAACTTGCTAAATGTAACATTACAGACACAGGGGTTTCCAATTCCCCATAAACCAACTTGATATGTTAAATTGGATATATTGGGGAAAATGAACATATTGATTTGTCCAGTGATTATTATTGTTAAACGGGGGGGGGGGGGGAGGTATTTGACCTGTTCCGTTTTACGTGGCAGCTCCATTATTTAAAAGCTGCTGTCAATCAACGTAAATATACTTCCAACTGTTACACGTGGGCTTCGAAAAGAGTTGTGCAGGTTGTGATCAATTTTTAATGGCAATTATCTGCGCCAGACTACGCTCGTTGTCTCCTGCGATAAAAATACCCATGACCTTGGTGAGCTGCGGTGCCGTCAGGGATCGAACCTGTGTCTCGCGTAGGAGGGGGAGCCAAGATGGCAGGGCGAGTGACGTCACTCCAATGAAATCTGATAGAAACGTTATGAAGTCATCGATCTTTGAGTAAATGCCTGTAAATTGATATAGCTTATAGCCGCGTCATTCAATTGTGTTTGTATGGTTTCGTTTGTGGCTTGCTGTTTGTCTTCCTTGTGCGATTCTATTCTGTTGTTTTTATCTGTCCTCTCGATCTTCCTGCTTTCTGTTTATTCCGCATTAAAATTCTAATAAATGCCAACACTTATTTAAGTTCAGCATCTTCCAAGGACCCGATGCGAGATATGCATGAAAATCGCTGCACCTGAATGTATGGAAACATGTTTATGTTTAATTTTTTTATATGCTCAAAATATATACGTAGGTATATAATAAAATAATGCTTCTGGTCCTTTATCCTTTTCATATTATGTCAAAGATAATTCGACAAAAATCCAGTTACTTTTTCCTCACTTTATTTTCTTGCAAAACTGGATGCTCTCTTTTACTGACGTTAGCACAGTCTACAGTCACAGATATTACAACTCACAGCTATTATCTTCTCGTAACCTTAACACACTAATTTTCCGTCTTTCAATTCTATCTTTGTGTCACAAAAGTTAACTATGACGATACGATCACTCGACACTCATTAACTGCTTCGCTGCGTACCTTTCGAGGCGACAGTTCTCTCACGATGACCTCACAGCCTGCCTCTAAGCGTGGTGGTAGCGTGTCTCTCACGCCTAAGAGGTCGTAAGTTTGAATCTCGCTTAAGCTGAGTTATCCGAATAAGGTTTGTTTGCGAGGTTTTCTCTTATCTTGAGAAGATGAATGTCGGGTAACTTAAAACTCTATAGACCTCGGGCTCAGTTGAGCATCGTTTCACCAGTTTCATTCCTTTACTGTCTGATATGGCACTACGTTAGAGGACGTTAATTAAAAAAGGAAGACGACCACACATTAAAACCAAGAACTGACTGACTCGCGCTCCCCTCGATCTCTTATACCGGCGATGACGTAGACAGATTTTTCTCGAATTTCAGTTTTTTGGAGTTTACTGGCCGCCACAGGATTCACGAAGGTTCGAGCAAATCCTTTGTAATGCCGCGCTGATTGTTGTCACGTGTTTGCTCGCGCAAGTGGTGTGGAGTAACCTGTCTTGAATGTTCTTTATTGTGCACGGAAGCCGCGCCATATGGTGTAGGACAGTTTGACCCCGGGCCTTCCTTTGATGTGCGCCACGGTCGGCGTCACAATATTGTGAAGTTATGAATTAATTGGTTTCTCTGCTGTTTATAGTAGAGAAAGATGAAACGTATTCCACCCAAAAATGCGGCACCCAAATTACTGTTTTGAGATTCTCTGAATTAATAAAAGACACTCGTGAGTGTGTGTGTGTGAGTGTGTGTGAGTGTGTGTGTGTGTGTGTGTGTCTGTGTGTGAACAGCGTAAAGTCGGTTAAATACAAAACTTGGTATCTTGTAAGGATGGGCAGGGGTAGAGTACGTACGGAAGGGATTCCACATTGATTCTGTACCGGCTCAGACCCTGTCAGACCCTTGAGAGGAAGGGATGGAAGGAGAGTGCTCTACGAGCGTGAGGGAACCCGGGTAAGCAGCGAGCCGACGTGCACTGGTGTTTCTTCGTTTCGACATCATGATTCGCTAAACAGCTACCAGCCGCATGGGCTTTGACAGTGGTCCTCTCCGACAGGCCTGGCAACTACAAGCCCCCTTATCCGCCGAGAACAGCAATTACAGTGCACAAATGCCCCACGCGGCAGCGCTAACTCGTCCATCGCCAACACTTCCTAAAAGACTGGATTGAGGGATGGTGAAATAATATGGAAGGACGGGAGATTCTGGGTATGTAATTATCCTTCCCAACATTCCATGGTGACCCGGGAAAACCCTCGAAAAAACGCATGGGTGAGATTATTATTTAGTGCAATACTTTCTGTATTTACATGGTACTGAAGTATTGTATTCCACCCAGTGGCGGCTCGTGACTTGTAGTGGGTGTGCAATATATTACATCCTCTCCACCTTTACTCCATTTCTTTCTCTGACACACATCACGCAATTCTAATTCGCATTTCATATGGGCAATTGAGCTCTTATGTTTTGCTATTTTGTTTTGTTATAAATGACCAATATACAAGAACTATTATTTGTCCAGATTCCATTTCTCTCACTCGCAAACAATAAGCACGGAAAACGGCTTCTCTTCTAAGAATAAACCCGAAAGATTTATCTCCTTCAGTTTCGCCGTGTTATTCATTTCCACACTTTCATAGATTCAAATTTCCCGCTATGTGCAGACACAACTGCATGCAGCTTGCTGCCAGAACACAAACATAACAAACAGTAATAAAGACTAACAAAATAACTATTTGAAACTGTAAGTATTGGCCTTAGCAAATTACGACATGAAGAGTAATTATATGCATTTATAATCGCTTAATAAGATTAGATGTAATTGTGTTTATAACATTAATATAACTCATTTTAATATAGAAGATGGCTACATTATATTTAGAACCGTCACGTTGGCTGCCTAGTAGGATCTGCTAAACAACGGGAGGGAAATGCTCGTAGTAAGGAAAACGGAGTGACTTGTACGAGAACGTAGTGCGTTTGCGCGCTAAGAATCGCATGTGTTGACCTTGTCGATTATGCTGCCTTAACTCGCCGTACTCTTAAATGCAAGCTTTGCACCGCTCCCCGCGTACCCCTCGCCCAAAATCCACCTTCGCCAGTCGCAAAATCGGGTTTATGCGTTTCAGCTTGTTGACTGCATGAGCTGATATTTGGTAAAGAGGGCGTGGGAAAATTAAACGAGCAAGTTCAAATAGAATAAAGTTAGACATTCTACTTTCTCATATGCGTGTCTATAAAGGTAAAGACGCATTCACATGCTGAAAAAATTAGTGGGTGGGCAGTTGCGAGTATGCGATCCCCCAGGAACCGCCACTGGTTCCACCCAAAAATTGGGTACCGTAGTTTTACCAGAAATACATGTTTTGAGACTCCCTGAACTCCAAAAAATAGCACTTTTAGAAAAAAGTATGTGTGCACGCATCTGTATCTGTGAACACCATAATTGAAACACTGTATCAGTTTGAGACAAGCAGTTTCTGCTAAGCGATACCAGTGTATGTACGTGCAGTGAATATCACACGGGCTCGGTTACTGTTAACAGGATAAGTAGTTGCTGTCTTCGTTACTTTTGTAACTTAATAGGTAATTAGTTACTGTCTGTCTCCATTACATCTGTATCGTTACAGTATCTTCTGTCCATACCTAATTTACATGCATTCCAGATTCATTAACGCTGTTACACAGTGTATGTAATTCACGCCGTTATGGAAATATAAATTTGACAGTTCTCTTCGCATAAATTAAGATACAAGTAGGTAGGTTGAGGGAAGGCTGGAACAGACCCAAATGCGCAAGATGGCCGCCATGCGTAATCTAAGGATTACTAGGTGAGATGGTACTAGAAGCAGGTATTGTAGGTGTTCTAGTGATAATGGGATCAATATCTAAGACAAATAGCAGGGACACACACGTGTTTATGTACGTTGTAATAGATGAGTATTTTGTTCGCTATATCTAATGTATACATCCTAACGCAAGAGCTTTCTAATTTGATCCAATATATTACCCACAACATAATGACACCTCGCCCCCCCTCATCGCTGCGCTAACCTAACTTAGCCCAGCTCCTACTCTTCTTACTCAGTCTTTCATAATTTAACATAACCTAAGCCTCATACTACTACTCGGGTAACCTAACCTAGCATTACTTAACCTAAGAGGAGCTTAAACCTTCCTATTTATTAAGATATTTTAACCTTACCTAAGCCCCATACTTCTACTCGTCTAACCTAACCTAACCTAACCTAACCTAACCTAACCTAAGCCTCATACTACTACTCGGGTAACCTAACCTAGCATTACTTAACCTAAGAGGAGCTTAAACCTTCCTATTTATTAAGATATTTTAACCTTACCTAAGCCCCATACTTCTACTCGTCTAACCTAACCTAATCTAACCTGGCCTAGCCTAACCTAAGGTAGATCCTCTTATTATTATTTATTCTATTCTACTAACATGATACGTTTCTAGACATTCATTCTGCCCTCTTATCATCTATCCTATTCCCTCCTTTGCTTCTCTATTCTATCCTGCCATACGCTGTGCTGATCTCCCTCTAGGAATTTCATAAACATTTTGATACTATTTTGAGTCCTCTTTTTTAAGCACTTTTAGTATATTCAGGCTGCTTTTACAACATATTTAAGAACTTTTCAGACTATTTTGAAGATAATACAGGTTATTTGATCGATTTTTCAGAGGTTTCATGGTATTTTGACGTTGTTTATAGACCGTTAACAGATATTTTAGTTGCTTTAGGCTGTGCAGGACGCTTTTACAAATTATTTTACACAACGGCCAGGCAATTTTGAGTGATTTAGACGCCATATTATATATTTGCAGGGTGTTTTGAGGTCCGTTTGGACTCGCTGGTAGATATTTCAGCCTGTTTCCAGATATTCTGAAGACTTTTACGTACAGTTTAAACATTTTTCAGAGTATTTTAGACGAATTTTACGTTATTTAAGGCAATCTGAGAGTTATTCTGGACGCCCATGTCTATTATTGTTTGCTTTAAACACTTTGAAGGGTAATGGAAGATAATTTTCTCAATATCAGGGATACTGAACCAGCTATTTCAAGGTTGTTAGACCAGTTAATTATCATTTCAGCCATTTTAGAGACATTTTAAGCACTATAGGGGTATTTTAGACTTTGTCACCAACATTTTGCATGGTTTTTCAGAATCCTTTGAAACACTTTTATAGGCGTTAGACGCTTTTTAACGGTATTTTTCGAGCGCTAATAAATTAAGACATTTTAGCTCCTTCACAGGTATTTTGAGGATTTTCAGGGCATCTTAGACTCGTGAGAAGCATTTTTTTCGCCAGTTTGAAGATGTTTTAAGACACTCTAGTAGGCATTTTTAACGATGATAGAGTTATTTTAATTGATTTAAGAACATTTTACTAAGTTTTCTTCAGTAATAGCTTTGTTTTATAGTAGTTGAAGAGCAGTCTAACCTATCCAGTCATTTTTGCATTTCTCGCATTATTATTTTGATTACATTTCACTAATAACCTAACTCGGCAACAATCATCATCATTATCAAATACTGTATCTTATAGTCCAACTAAGTTAACCTAACCTAAACTGACCTAATGAGGAAATAGGGATGTTAAGGCAAGCAATGAAATAAAAAAAGAATAATAGCAATGAGATAATTTTTATTCAACTTACAGAGATACATACACTAGCATTAACATTTAGAAAACAAGTATACACTGCTGAAAGACGATAGCGCCCTCCTCAGTTCTTCTTCTTATTATTCGCATTATCATTCTTCTCTCTTGGTTAGATGTGCCATTGGCGCACGAAGTTCATAGTTCAACAATCTTCAATTTTTTCTACAGACAAGCTTTAAGTACCCATGTCTAGGTACTATTCTCGACACTGTAATGTCCATACGCATACGTCGATATTCCATCCCCTTCAATCACTCTCTTGTCATCGTGAGGTGATAAGGCTATTTTATTAGCTTCAACCGTAGAAATATTGTGATGTCGGGATAGGATTAAATTCATCGGAGTTCTAACAATTTTCAAAGTTTTAAGGCACTCTACATAGCTATTGAAGTTGATGTATTGCTTAATGGCGCTACGTTTTATACCTTTAACTTTTTTTATCACAGAACCATCAATATCGATAGCATACATTTTAGGCCTGAGACCTACAAAACGATGAATGATTTTTCCAGAGGCTTCATCTTTAAACTTTCCCAACACTTTTTTGTTGTGTGTAGAATGACATACATGGTTTGCAGGGTAATCAGATGTATCCAGATGTTCAAGCATACATAATTTATCCTGATATATATCTTTAGTAGACACTCGATGGATGAAAGAATCCGTATCCATATACAAGAGTTTAAGATTTTCAGCTCCATAATATGGAAGTAACACGTCATATTGATAGGCATACATTAGAGTCTTGGAGATGTCTAGTACACTCATACCAATGTATATGGGCTTGTTGAACACTATTTTACGAGAAGCCATATGTACAGCCGCAAGATTAGGTCCATATATGGTTCGATCAATGAATATAGGTTTAGCTATGAGTTTTTCTAACGTTTTGCTGTTTGTCACAAGCCGTATATCCATACGATTACGAATATTTTCCATAGTTTTTCCAAACATAGCATTATTGAATAGTTTATAAAGGTCCTTCTCAAAATCATTTCTAGCTTGTTGTCGCAGTCGGTTATTAAACTCGACGTAAGGTTTTAGCCAACACGATTGATGGAACTGAAGTGCTCGATGAATCTTTGTTAATAGTAGACCATGACCAAGAGCTTGTTTCAAGGCCATGTAGTGTACCACATACTTCTTTCGGCATCCAAGATGAGCAATTAACTTCTCTGAAGACGTCTCACGCGGTTTCAGACTCTCAGGCAGGAAGGGCAAATCATTATGAAGATCGTGGAGCTCGACAGGATATTCGACATCAACTTCTAAGATGTATCCAAGGGGGTCATCTTCCTTCAATAAATCCAAGTCTAGATGATCAGGGGAAACCCACTTAAAACCTCCATAAGGAAGGGCCTTACACATTGCCCAGCCATATTGGTTATTGGCGTCTTCGTATGTAATAAACTGAGAGGGTTTCCGAGAGTCATACTGTGCCATATAGATATTGTTCGCCTCAGCATAGCGATGAGAAACCTGGCATAAGCCTCCTCTTATACCAGATTCAACCATGAGCAGCTGATCGTAGTCCAGCAGCAATTGCAGCTCAATTCCAGTATACAGCAGCATAGCATCCCATGTAAGCCCTGGAGAAGTGAAATAATGTGCAGGATCTACTTTATGTGTTTTCAGAGTCTGGTCTCTAAATGTTTCAAAGACATCTGCGAGGAGCAGAACATCAGAGATTAAGTAAATATCGCTGTACTCGCCCAAATTTCTTACATTAAACTGATTCCATACATTTGCAGCATGCTCGTAGTCATCGTCGGTAATTTCTTCTTCGTTTAATTTATTGTAGAATGCTTTCCTTGGAGGCAGATGAGTATCATTCAAAACGTCCCACGATGTGAGATAATCATAGGGAAACACTCCCTTACGTGTCATCAAGCCAATCTTCTCTTCACCGAAGTACTTCTCTGTTTCGGGATACGTAGTTAGGTTTTTCACTAACTTGTCCAAGCTTGTACTCAGGAAACGGAAGGTATCCACAAATCTGAGTTTAATATCTCCAACATATTTTGAGAATGAGATATAGCTTTCTTCAGAGTTTGGTATTACCTCCACTCTTTCGCTTGTGCAACCTAACTCCTTAACAATAAAATGAGAGTCATACCCACTCAGGTTATGCATGAAAACAGGAATATAATTAGGTGTTTTACAGGCCAGGTTACATTTATTGTGTAAAGATGCTCTGTACACCCCGGATACATGATCGTGATCGCGAACCTTCCAATTATCTTCTGTAAATTCACGCCCGCACAGGTAGCATATTGTAGAAGCATCGAACGATTCTTGTTCTTCAGCTGTAAGTTTCAGAGGCTTAGCAGATTTGTATAAGTCACTAATTTTCTTCGCAAGGGAAGTTAGATATTCTAGGAACTTCTCAGCAGCATCATGACCTCGATACACGTAGGGATGTGTAGGAAGATCGGTTTCTACTTTGTCAACGCTGGATGATGGTTTGACGTAAACAGCAAAGCTCATTGGAGAATGACTTTGATAGGGTGTTGTATAGGAGGTTTCAGGATTAGAGGCGCAGGTATGGTAAGGTGTGAGAATGCTCTCAAAATCAGCGTATATAACATAAGGAAGTTTCAACATTCTTTCCACGTTTTTGAATCTGACGATAGAGTTTTCTTTTGTAGGCATAACGCATCTAGCAATACCATGTTGTCTACATATTTCGCTGTGCTCCTCCAATTTTTTCATTCCACTCGCTCCATGTTGATCATCAAAATGACTGAAACATCTTTTACATACATATATTTGCCCATGATGTTTAGTTTTCTGGCCGCGAATAAGCTTCTCAAAATCCTTTATGTATACATAGTGATGTTTGCCAGCTGAATCACTCAACAGAAGAAGATCGCGATGATCAGATAATTCTTCCTCGACTACCTTTACAGGAAACACTTCATGTTTTTCATCCAGTCCAAACACATTTATGGACATATTGTTGAGCTTTTCAAATTTAGCGACTTCGCCCAAGCTCGTAGGAAACGAAACGCATGAGAAATTGTATTTTTCTTGGTGATCCTTGTACTTGCCGACGCGATGAGCATTCTTATCAACGAATTTTGCAAGAACCGCATATATAAAGCACTTCTCGTCACTATAATTCTGTGGGTTTATGCAGGCTTTTCTCGCTTCCACAGATGCAGGTAGAGGAATATAGCTGCTCCCTCGAAGGACATTGTACTTGTTAATTCGGAGTCGAACTCCATCAACTGCTAGCAAGGCCCAGTTGCTTCCTTTAAGTTGACATTCTTCCATTTCAGTACAAATCTTCTTAAATTCTGTTTCCAAGAGGGTGTCCATATCAGTTTCTAAAAACACAGGTTGGTTACGTGTTTTAAATGTTCTGTCACACGTCTCTCCATGAACATTCACAAATTGACAGTCGACCATGATGTTAATTTTCACACTTTTATGTATCGACAGTTCTTTCTTTATAGCTTGAATTATGCGATGTTTTGACTCCTCCAGATAAGTTTTCATATCCCTGAAGGTATCACAGCGAATATAATATGATTTAAGACGCCTTTCAAATGATGTTTCATATTCGGTCATATCACACCCATCCGTCATTGTCAAAAGTTGATGCTTGCTAGGCTCAGACTTGATTTTCTTGCGAGATATAGTTTTTTCACATCTTTCTTCATGTACGTCTCTTCTATGCTCAGTATCGCAAACATTGCCACAATGTTTACACCTGTAGACTCGACCGCATACCAACTCATGTCTCTTTTTATCATAGTTGCGTAGAAAACGCTTATCACATTTGCTGCAGCTATAATCTGGTATAGCACTCAGAGACGATTCCACCACTCGTCCACTCCACATCTTTATAATATGTAGTGGTAACACTTGTAAATTATATAAATCAATAAATGCTTATAGCGCACAACGCTAGTTCACCTTGATAACTTGTCAAAGCTATTGAACGGTAATCTCACTAGGAGAAGCTGATGTGCTCTACTCTAAGGTTAATTACTGAATAACTATGTAAGCTCAAGCAAACCCCACTTATTCCACTAGCACGTACCTTATAAATGACTACGCGATTCAAGATTAAGCTTGTATTTTTAAAATATATATCATTAAACTACGTGAGTCAAGATTAACTTGTTTCATTTTTATTTGCCAGTTCAACGTTAACATGCATTTCCCCCACATTTTTTAAAGTTTAAACAAGGTAAATGTTTATAATTTTAATACTTTCACGCAGACACTCACATACGCAGACACACACAGACACACACACAGACACACACCCATACACGCAGACACACAAACACACACAGATACACAGACACAGACACACACACATACACATACACACACATAAAACACACATACACATACACACACCCAACCCACACACACATACACACGCATACATACGCACACAGACATACATGCACATACACACCAGCAAACACGCACACATACACACGTCCGTAAACACACACATACATACACAAACACATACACACACTCTTCCACACACACATACACACAAACACATACACACACCCCAACCCACAGACACATACACACCCACACATGCAAACCTACACCTTCACACATGCACGCAAACACACACATACACACCCACACACCCATACACGCAGACACACAAACACACACAGATACACAGACACAGACACACACACATACACATACACACACATAAAACACACATACACATACACACACCCAACCCACACACACATACACACGCATACACGCATACCCACACACACATACATGCACACATACGCACACAGACATACATGCACATACACACCAGCAAACACGCACACATACACACGTCCGTAAACACACACATACATACACAAACACATACACACACTCTTCCACACACACATACACACAAACACATACACACACCCCAACCCACAGACACATACACACCCACACATGCAAACCTACACCTTCACACATGCACGCAAACACACACACTCCCACACACATACACACAAAAACATACACACACCCCTACCCACACACACACATACATACGCCCGTAAACACACACATACATGCACAAACACATACACACACTCTCCCACACACACACACACAAAAAACCATACACACACTCTCCCACACACACACACACACACACACACACACTCCCACACACATACACACAAAAACATACACACACCCCTACCCCCCCCCCCCACACACACACATACATACGCCCGTAAACACGCACATACATGCACAAACACATACACACACTCTCCCACACACATACACACAAAAAACACACACACTCCAACCCACACACACATACACACATGCACACACGCACACATCCAAAAACACACACGCAAACACCCACATTCACATAAGCACAAATATGCATAGCACACACACATACACACATGCACACAAGCACACACACATACACGCACACTCACACATGCACAAACACATACACACACCCCAACCCACGCACACATACACACATGCACACACGCACACATCCGAAAACACACACGCAAACACCCACATTCACATACGCACAAATATGCATAGCACACACACATACACACATGCACACAAACACACACACATACACCTATACGCACACTCACACATGCACAAACACATACACACTCTCCCACACACACACACACATACACACACACACACAGCCACACACACACACATGCACCCAAACACACACGCGCATGTACATACACTCACGCTCACACGCACACTCATACACATACATGCACACACGCAAACACGCACACATGCAAACACACACACGCATAAAGATGCATTGCACACACATACACAAACAGACACACACGCACGCTCACACACACGCAAACACACTCAGGCACACACGCACAAAGATGTATAGCACACCCACAGACACATACACACCCACGCCCGCAAACACGCACACACAGACAGACATACATGCACACATGGACCTTTTTTCTAAAAATACTTTTTACGGATTCAGGGGGTCTCAAAACATATATTTCGGGTGAAATCTCGACATCGATTTTTTGGGTGGAATACAATACTTTCCCTACTTACAATTCGTAATAGAGAAATCGTTTGTCTCATATAAACGTCTTTATTAGAAAGAACATGAAAAGTTCGAGAACACAAAAATGCATTTTAAATTCTCACAAGTATATAAATTAATTCAATAATACTTTTTCCATACGTTTATCACAGTCAGTTTGAGCAATATTAACACGATAAGTTTTACCACGTACAGGATTCGTTCTGCAAACCTACGGACAAAGTAAACACATCGTAATAACTCATACATAGAGAAAACAGGGTTCTTTCCACATTCCAAGAAGTTATTTGGCGGAGGAGTAAATTCATTTAAAGATGTGTTCCTTAACCCACTCTTGCATTAAATGGAGTAGTCATAATGTGTTCCTGCACCACCAATTTGAATCTCATTAGTATATCAGAGGGTTCTAGTAATTGTATCGTATGAAAAGGGTTTCTTCCCTTACGTTCTTTTTTCGAAAACACGTGCAGACACGTCTATACTTGCCCCCCTTGCAAGTTGTAACTTGTTCTTTTCAAAAACTGGTAGAGGGAACATTTCCAACTGTCACATAAATATGTCAGTTTCTCAAAGGATCCATTAAGATAACAATCTTTTTCATCCTCACTTGGAAGGGTGCGAAGACCACCCCCCACTGACCTTCAGAATTTGGCGGGAGAGGGCGAAGACCACCTGCGCTGGTCTTGAGAATCTGTCAACAGTCAGAGGGGGAGGGGGGGGGGGGTGTATTGTTATGCTAATTGAGCCAAAAGGAACATGTCACTTATGCCACTTCTTGAGCCAAAAGGAACATATTATCACTACTCCATTTAATGCAAGAGTGGGTTAAGGAACACATCTTTAAATGAATTTACTCCTCCGCCAAATAACTTCTTGGAATGTGGAAAGAACCCTGTTTTCTCTATGTATGAGTTATTACGATGTGTTTACTTTGTCCGTAGGTTTGCAGAACGAATCCTGTACGTGGTAAAACTTATCGTGTTAATATTGCTCAAACTGACTGTGATAAACGTATGGAAAAAGTATTATTGAATTAATTTATATACTTGTGAGAATTTAAAATGCATTTTTGTGTTCTCGAACTTTTCATGTTCTTTCTAATAAAGACGTTTATATGAGACAAACGATTTCTCTATTACGAATTGTAAGTAGGGAAAGTATTGTATTCCACCCAAAAAATCGATGTCGAGATTTCACCCGAAATATATGTTTTGAGACCCCCTGAATCCGTAAAAAGTATTTTTAGAAAAAAGGTCCATGTGTGCATGTATGTCTGTCTGTGTGTGCGTGTTTGCGGGCGTGGGTGTGTATGTGTCTGTGGGTGTGCTATACATCTTTGTGCGTGTGTGCCTGAGTGTGTTTGCGTGTGTGTGAGCGTGCGTGTGTGTCTGTTTGTGTATGTGTGTGCAATGCATCTTTATGCGTGTGTGTGTTTGCATGTGTGCGTGTTTGCGTGTGTGCATGTATGTGTATGAGTGTGCGTGTGAGCGTGAGTGTATGTACATGCGCGTGTGTGTTTGGGTGCATGTGTGTGTGTGTGGCTGTGTGTGTGTGTGTATGTGTGTGTGTGTGTGGGAGAGTGTGTATGTGTTTGTGCATGTGTGAGTGTGCGTATAGGTGTATGTGTGTGTGTTTGTGTGCATGTGTGTATGTGTGTGTGCTATGCATATTTGTGCGTATGTGAATGTGGGTGTTTGCGTGTGTGTTTTCGGATGTGTGCGTGTGTGCATGTGTGTATGTGTGCGTGGGTTGGGGTGTGTGTATGTGTTTGTGCATGTGTGAGTGTGCGTGTATGTGTGTGTGCTTGTGTGCATGTGTGTATGTGTGTGTGCTATGCATATTTGTGCTTATGTGAATGTGGGTGTTTGCGTGTGTGTTTTTGGATGTGTGCGTGTGTGCATGTGTGTATGTGTGTGTGGGTTGGAGTGTGTGTGTTTTTTGTGTGTATGTGTGTGGGAGAGTGTGTGTATGTGTTTGTGCATGTATGTGCGTGTTTACGGGCGTATGTATGTGTGTGTGTGGGGGGGGGGGGGTAGGGGTGTGTGTATGTTTTTGTGTGTATGTGTGTGGGAGTGTGTGTGTGTGTGTGTGTGTGTGTGTGGGAGAGTGTGTGTATGGTTTTTTGTGTGTGTGTGTGGGAGAGTGTGTGTATGTGTTTGTGCATGTATGTGTGTGTTTACGGGCGTATGTATGTGTGTGTGTGGGTAGGGGTGTGTGTATGTTTTTGTGTGTATGTGTGTGGGAGTGTGTGTGTTTGCGTGCATGTGTGAAGGTGTAGGTTTGCATGTGTGGGTGTGTATGTGTCTGTGGGTTGGGGTGTGTGTATGTGTTTGTGTGTATGTGTGTGTGGAAGAGTGTGTGTATGTGTTTGTGTATGTATGTGTGTGTTTACGGACGTGTGTATGTGTGCGTGTTTGCTGGTGTGTATGTGCATGTATGTCTGTGTGCGTATGTGTGCATGTATGTGTGTGTGGGTATGCGTGTATGCGTGTGTATGTGTGTGTGGGTTGGGTGTGTGTATGTGTATGTGTGTTTTATGTGTGTGTATGTGTATGTGTGTGTGTCTGTGTCTGTGTATCTGTGTGTGTTTGTGTGTCTGCGTGTATGGGTGTGTGGGTGTGTATGTGTGTGTTTGCGTGCATGTGTGAAGGTGTAGGTTTGCATGTGTGGGTGTGTATGTGTCTGTGGGTTGGGGTGTGTGTATGTGTTTGTGTGTATGTGTGTGTGGAAGAGTGTGTGTATGTGTTTGTGTATGTATGTGTGTGTTTACGGACGTGTGTATGTGTGCGTGTTTGCTGGTGTGTATGTGCATGTATGTCTGTGTGCGTATGTATGCGTGTGTATGTGTGTGTGGGTTGGGTGTGTGTATGTGTATGTGTGTTTTATGTGTGTGTATGTGTATGTGTGTGTGTCTGTGTCTGTGTATCTGTGTGTGTTTGTGTGTCTGCGTGTATGGGTGTGTGTCTGTGTGTGTGTCTGTGTGTGTCTGCGTATGTGAGTGTCTGCGTGAAAGTATTAAAATTATAAACATTTACCTTGTTTAAACTTTAAAAAATGTGGGGGAAATGCATGTTAACGTTGAACTGGCAAATAAAAATGAAACAAGTTAATCTTGACTCACGTAGTTTAATGATATATATTTTAAAAATACAAGCTTAATCTTGAATCGCGTAGTCATTTATAAGGTACGTGCTAGTGGAATAAGTGGGGTTTGCTTGAGCTTACATAGTTATTCAGTAATTAACCTTAGAGTAGAGCACATCAGCTTCTCCTAGTGAGATTACCGTTCAATAGCTTTGACAAGTTATCAAGGTGAACTAGCGTTGTGCGCTATAAGCATTTATTGATTTATATAATTTACAAGTGTTACCACTACATATTATAAAGATGTGGAGTGGACGAGTGGTGGAATCGTCTCTGAGTGCTATACCAGATTATAGCTGCAGCAAATGTGATAAGCGTTTTCTACGCAACTATGATAAAAAGAGACATGAGTTGGTATGCGGTCGAGTCTACAGGTGTAAACATTGTGGCAATGTTTGCGATACTGAGCATAGAAGAGACGTACATGAAGAAAGATGTGAAAAAACTATATCTCGCAAGAAAATCAAGTCTGAGCCTAGCAAGCATCAACTTTTGACAATGACGGATGGGTGTGATATGACCGAATATGAAACATCATTTGAAAGGCGTCTTAAATCATATTATATTCGCTGTGATACCTTCAGGGATATGAAAACTTATCTGGAGGAGTCAAAACATCGCATAATTCAAGCTATAAAGAAAGAACTGTCGATACATAAAAGTGTGAAAATTAACATCATGGTCGACTGTCAATTTGTGAATGTTCATGGAGAGACGTGTGACAGAACATTTAAAACACGTAACCAACCTGTGTTTTTAGAAACTGATATGGACACCCTCTTGGAAACAGAATTTAAGAAGATTTGTACTGAAATGGAAGAATGTCAACTTAAAGGAAGCAACTGGGCCTTGCTAGCAGTTGATGGAGTTCGACTCCGAATTAACAAGTACAATGTCCTTCGAGGGAGCAGCTATATTCCTCTACCTGCATCTGTGGAAGCGAGAAAAGCCTGCATAAACCCACAGAATTATAGTGACGAGAAGTGCTTTATATATGCGGTTCTTGCAAAATTCGTTGATAAGAATGCTCATCGCGTCGGCAAGTACAAGGATCACCAAGAAAAATACAATTTCTCATGCGTTTCGTTTCCTACGAGCTTGGGCGAAGTCGCTAAATTTGAAAAGCTCAACAATATGTCCATAAATGTGTTTGGACTGGATGAAAAACATGAAGTGTTTCCTGTAAAGGTAGTCGAGGAAGAATTATCTGATCATCGCGATCTTCTTCTGTTGAGTGATTCAGCTGGCAAACATCACTATGTATACATAAAGGATTTTGAGAAGCTTATTCGCGGCCAGAAAACTAAACATCATGGGCAAATATATGTATGTAAAAGATGTTTCAGTCATTTTGATGATCAACATGGAGCGAGTGGAATGAAAAAATTGGAGGAGCACAGCGAAATATGTAGACAACATGGTATTGCTAGATGCGTTATGCCTACAAAAGAAAACTCTATCGTCAGATTCAAAAACGTGGAAAGAATGTTGAAACTTCCTTATGTTATATACGCTGATTTTGAGAGCATTCTCACACCTTACCATACCTGCGCCTCTAATCCTGAAACCTCCTATACAACACCCTATCAAAGTCATTCTCCAATGAGCTTTGCTGTTTACGTCAAACCATCATCCAGCGTTGACAAAGTAGAAACCGATCTTCCTACACATCCCTACGTGTATCGAGGTCATGATGCTGCTGAGAAGTTCCTAGAATATCTAACTTCCCTTGCGAAGAAAATTAGTGACTTATACAAATCTGCTAAGCCTCTGAAACTTACAGCTGAAGAACAAGAATCGTTCGATGCTTCTACAATATGCTACCTGTGCGGGCGTGAATTTACAGAAGATAATTGGAAGGTTCGCGATCACGATCATGTATCCGGGGTGTACAGAGCATCTTTACACAATAAATGTAACCTGGCCTGTAAAACACCTAATTATATTCCTGTTTTCATGCATAACCTGAGTGGGTATGACTCTCATTTTATTGTTAAGGAGTTAGGTTGCACAAGCGAAAGAGTGGAGGTAATACCAAACTCTGAAGAAAGCTATATCTCATTCTCAAAATATGTTGGAGATATTAAACTCAGATTTGTGGATACCTTCCGTTTCCTGAGTACAAGCTTGGACAAGTTAGTGAAAAACCTAACTACGTATCCCGAAACAGAGAAGTACTTCGGTGAAGAGAAGATTGGCTTGATGACACGTAAGGGAGTGTTTCCCTATGATTATCTCACATCGTGGGACGTTTTGAATGATACTCATCTGCCTCCAAGGAAAGCATTCTACAATAAATTAAACGAAGAAGAAATTACCGACGATGACTACGAGCATGCTGCAAATGTATGGAATCAGTTTAATGTAAGAAATTTGGGCGAGTACAGCGATATTTACTTAATCTCTGATGTTCTGCTCCTCGCAGATGTCTTTGAAACATTTAGAGACCAGACTCTGAAAACACATAAAGTAGATCCTGCACATTATTTCACTTCTCCAGGGCTTACATGGGATGCTATGCTGCTGTATACTGGAATTGAGCTGCAATTGCTGCTGGACTACGATCAGCTGCTCATGGTTGAATCTGGTATAAGAGGAGGCTTATGCCAGGTTTCTCATCGCTATGCTGAGGCGAACAATATCTATATGGCACAGTATGACTCTCGGAAACCCTCTCAGTTTATTACATACGAAGACGCCAATAACCAATATGGCTGGGCAATGTGTAAGGCCCTTCCTTATGGAGGTTTTAAGTGGGTTTCCCCTGATCATCTAGACTTGGATTTATTGAAGGAAGATGACCCCCTTGGATACATCTTAGAAGTTGATGTCGAATATCCTGTCGAGCTCCACGATCTTCATAATGATTTGCCCTTCCTGCCTGAGAGTCTGAAACCGCGTGAGACGTCTTCAGAGAAGTTAATTGCTCATCTTGGATGCCGAAAGAAGTATGTGGTACACTACATGGCCTTGAAACAAGCTCTTGGTCATGGTCTACTATTAACAAAGATTCATCGAGCACTTCAGTTCCATCAATCGTGTTGGCTAAAACCTTACGTCGAGTTTAATAACCGACTGCGACAACAAGCTAGAAATGATTTTGAGAAGGACCTTTATAAACTATTCAATAATGCTATGTTTGGAAAAACTATGGAAAATATTCGTAATCGTATGGATATACGGCTTGTGACAAACAGCAAAACGTTAGAAAAACTCATAGCTAAACCTATATTCATTGATCGAACCATATATGGACCTAATCTTGCGGCTGTACATATGGCTTCTCGTAAAATAGTGTTCAACAAGCCCATATACATTGGTATGAGTGTACTAGACATCTCCAAGACTCTAATGTATGCCTATCAATATGACGTGTTACTTCCATATTATGGAGCTGAAAATCTTAAACTCTTGTATATGGATACGGATTCTTTCATCCATCGAGTGTCTACTAAAGATATATATCAGGATAAATTATGTATGCTTGAACATCTGGATACATCTGATTACCCTGCAAACCATGTATGTCATTCTACACACAACAAAAAAGTGTTGGGAAAGTTTAAAGATGAAGCCTCTGGAAAAATCATTCATCGTTTTGTAGGTCTCAGGCCTAAAATGTATGCTATCGATATTGATGGTTCTGTGATAAAAAAAGTTAAAGGTATAAAACGTAGCGCCATTAAGCAATACATCAACTTCAATAGCTATGTAGAGTGCCTTAAAACTTTGAAAATTGTTAGAACTCCGATGAATTTAATCCTATCCCGACATCACAATATTTCTACGGTTGAAGCTAATAAAATAGCCTTATCACCTCACGATGACAAGAGAGTGATTGAAGGGGATGGAATATCGACGTATGCGTATGGACATTACAGTGTCGAGAATAGTACCTAGACATGGGTACTTAAAGCTTGTCTGTAGAAAAAATTGAAGATTGTTGAACTATGAACTTCGTGCGCCAATGGCACATCTAACCAAGAGAGAAGAATGATAATGCGAATAATAAGAAGAAGAACTGAGGAGGGCGCTATCGTCTTTCAGCAGTGTATACTTGTTTTCTAAATGTTAATGCTAGTGTATGTATCTCTGTAAGTTGAATAAAAATTATCTCATTGCTATTATTCTTTTTTTATTTCATTGCTTGCCTTAACATCCCTATTTCCTCATTAGGTCAGTTTAGGTTAGGTTAACTTAGTTGGACTATAAGATACAGTATTTGATAATGATGATGATTGTTGCCGAGTTAGGTTATTAGTGAAATGTAATCAAAATAATAATGCGAGAAATGCAAAAATGACTGGATAGGTTAGACTGCTCTTCAACTACTATAAAACAAAGCTATTACTGAAGAAAACTTAGTAAAATGTTCTTAAATCAATTAAAATAACTCTATCATCGTTAAAAATGCCTACTAGAGTGTCTTAAAACATCTTCAAACTGGCGAAAAAAATGCTTCTCACGAGTCTAAGATGCCCTGAAAATCCTCAAAATACCTGTGAAGGAGCTAAAATGTCTTAATTTATTAGCGCTCGAAAAATACCGTTAAAAAGCGTCTAACGCCTATAAAAGTGTTTCAAAGGATTCTGAAAAACCATGCAAAATGTTGGTGACAAAGTCTAAAATACCCCTATAGTGCTTAAAATGTCTCTAAAATGGCTGAAATGATAATTAACTGGTCTAACAACCTTGAAATAGCTGGTTCAGTATCCCTGATATTGAGAAAATTATCTTCCATTACCCTTCAAAGTGTTTAAAGCAAACAATAATAGACATGGGCGTCCAGAATAACTCTCAGATTGCCTTAAATAACGTAAAATTCGTCTAAAATACTCTGAAAAATGTTTAAACTGTACGTAAAAGTCTTCAGAATATCTGGAAACAGGCTGAAATATCTACCAGCGAGTCCAAACGGACCTCAAAACACCCTGCAAATATATAATATGGCGTCTAAATCACTCAAAATTGCCTGGCCGTTGTGTAAAATAATTTGTAAAAGCGTCCTGCACAGCCTAAAGCAACTAAAATATCTGTTAACGGTCTATAAACAACGTCAAAATACCATGAAACCTCTGAAAAATCGATCAAATAACCTGTATTATCTTCAAAATAGTCTGAAAAGTTCTTAAATATGTTGTAAAAGCAGCCTGAATATACTAAAAGTGCTTAAAAAAGAGGACTCAAAATAGTATCAAAATGTTTATGAAATTCCTAGAGGGAGATCAGCACAGCGTATGGCAGGATAGAATAGAGAAGCAAAGGAGGGAATAGGATAGATGATAAGAGGGCAGAATGAATGTCTAGAAACGTATCATGTTAGTAGAATAGAATAAATAATAATAAGAGGATCTACCTTAGGTTAGGCTAGGCCAGGTTAGATTAGGTTAGGTTAGACGAGTAGAAGTATGGGGCTTAGGTAAGGTTAAAATATCTTAATAAATAGGAAGGTTTAAGCTCCTCTTAGGTTAAGTAATGCTAGGTTAGGTTACCCGAGTAGTAGTATGAGGCTTAGGTTAGGTTAGGTTAGGTTAGGTTAGGTTAGGTTAGACGAGTAGAAGTATGGGGCTTAGGTAAGGTTAAAATATCTTAATAAATAGGAAGGTTTAAGCTCCTCTTAGGTTAAGTAATGCTAGGTTAGGTTACCCGAGTAGTAGTATGAGGCTTAGGTTATGTTAAATTATGAAAGACTGAGTAAGAAGAGTAGGAGCTGGGCTAAGTTAGGTTAGCGCAGCGATGAGGGGGGGCGAGGTGTCATTATGTTGTGGGTAATATATTGGATCAAATTAGAAAGCTCTTGCGTTAGGATGTATACATTAGATATAGCGAACAAAATACTCATCTATTACAACGTACATAAACACGTGTGTGTCCCTGCTATTTGTCTTAGATATTGATCCCATTATCACTAGAACACCTACAATACCTGCTTCTAGTACCATCTCACCTAGTAATCCTTAGATTACGCATGGCGGCCATCTTGCGCATTTGGGTCTGTTCCAGCCTTCCCTCAACCTACCTACTGATACATTATCCACTAACAGCCAAGAAGCCTAATCTTGTTTACAGACGGGTCTAAAACTGGCAGTAGGTCAGAAACTGGAATCCGAAAAGAGAGAGAGAGACCAAGATGTGACAGTTACGTCCCTGTTAGGAGATTCGGCACGGTGTTTTGTAGGAAAGTGACCAGAACTGGATTCCCTGAGACAGTCAGACAGCTTTAAAAGCAGTTGCGTGTCACAAAATCAACTCAAAGTTGGTCTGCGTTGTTGTCTGCAGGACCTCGTGTAACCTGCAAGACAGAATGTGGTAACACTTGGAGGGGTGCCAGGACATAAGGGAATAGTGGGCTATGGGAGAGCAGATGTCTGTGTTACAAAAGATCTCAACAACCATTTATTGGTCCTGCACTAAGGTCTGTTGCATGTTACTTTGCCCTCTATGTATGTAAATTCTTATCAATCAGTAGATGGGAGGATCTTTCGGTTGAAACCTGACTCTGAGGATGACGAAAGCACTCACATCTATAATTTAACCAATCATGGGAAAGGAGAAGAAAACGCAAGGCGGAAGAACACGTGCCAATGGGGTAAGGTTTTAAGAAACAGGGTATGAAAGCACATTCAAAGGGTCATGGCAGTGGGAATATTAAATGGATACTGCTATGTAACACTGGGAACATTCAAAGACGAACCTGAGAGGAAGAATCAGTTTCTCATATAATCTTTGAAAGCGATGCCTTAACTTATCGGAGACAGACTGCATTCAAAGAGAATCTTTTTAAAGGAAAAAGGTGAAAGTTGAACAACCGAGGGGGGCCCCCGCATCACCGAAGCATAGCTGTGTACGTAGTTTATTAGGATCTATGTGTCACTCCCACCTCCCCTAGGAGGGAAGGAATGAGAGGAGAGGCCCAGAAAGTGACCAGCCGGATGACGAAGTGCGCAAGTATGGACGGTACGAACCCTTCCAACCGTGCCATCTGGTCCATACAAGCCTCTCAGTCCTGGCGGTCCCCACTAAGGCAGTCTCGAAGCGACGCTATAAAAGAAACCTTTAGAGCCCATGCCACCGTCCAGCCGCAACCTGGTCCTAAAACCCTGTAATGAATGAGAAGGGAATGATGGGTCAGGGAAATGGTGGACAGGAAAGTTGTGACGTGATTCGCCTCAGTGACAAGGGGGACAACACGGAAAACCTAAAGTAGGAGTGCGCTGCATTCGTTTATTACAAAATATACAACGTAGAAGTGTTTCCCAGCTTTATTGGTTTTTAGCTGTGCTGCAAACGTGAACAGGAGAATGAAAGACCTTTCAGACTTGCAAAGGAATCAAATTGTTGATGCCAGGCTAGCTAGAGCTATGGTTACCGAGACTGCCAACTTAATGAAAGATTTCAAGATGCAGCGTTTCTAAGGTTATGTCGGCATTGCTGTCAGAAAGTAAAGCGTCTTC
Organism: Tenodera sinensis; assembly: GCA_030765045.1. Lineage (NCBI taxonomy): Eukaryota > Metazoa > Arthropoda > Insecta > Mantodea > Mantidae > Tenodera > Tenodera sinensis. The sequence goes on along the minus strand of CM060973.1, from coordinate 82,072,287 downwards.
TGCAGAAAGGAACCGGGGTTTAGGAGCTAAACAAAAGAGACAGGATAGCCCTAAACAAGAGTGTATCAAGAAAGCATACATCTACTGCAGCTAAAGTGACTGCAGAACTGAAAACACCTATCAGAGAGCCTGTTTCTACCAGAACAATGAAATTGTTACTCTTTAAGTTATCAGCGTCGCATTGTATATTGGTGTGAAAGACCGCTTAATTTTGCTCAAAGGCCTCTTTATCAGGTTTGAGGTTTTTTTACATGTCGTAAATCTACGACAAGGGACCACCAGATTTATTTCCCTTCCAGAAGAAGTCATGTTACGTATTTTACGCCCGAAAAAATCCATCACCCTACACCGGGTTTGAACACACAATTACGGAATTAGAGGCTAGCATGTTACCTCCAGACCACGATCCAGAACAGTGAGGATAGAGCTTCACGAACACATGGCAGGGCAGTAATTGACAAACCACGAATGCAACAAAGGGAAAACAATGGTGTCATGAGCACAAGACCAGCTGATGACTGGACAAGGATATGGTCCGATAAATATCTTTCACACATTTCCTACCACTGGTGGAGTACATGTTTAAGAACACCTAAAGAAACTTATGATCCTAACCGCTTAATGCCTGCTGTTGGAGGGTCGGTCATGATTTGGACTGCAATATCATGGTTTTCTGTTGGTCCTATCATCACATTGTTTGGTTGAAAGACTGCTAATGTCTACGTGTATATTCTTAGGGTCAATGTTCATTCTGTGGTGGAAACATGTTTACTTCAGGCAATGCAGTATTTCAAGACGACAATACCCCTGTTCATGCTGCAGGATATGGTTTGAAGAGCAAGGAAAAGTTAGATGTCTTCCTCGGCCAAATCAATCTAGATCTAAACATCATTGAGCACTTGTGAGATGAGTTCAGGATAAGATTTTAGTCTTCTTCATCCCTCAATGAACTTGAATCAATTCTTAGATGAGTAGAATAATGTAGTATGTCTAGAAATAATCCATATGGTTGTTATATTAGTTGCAAGAAGGATTGCAGCTGTTCCTATTAACACCATGTTAATAGGATTTGTTCAGTATAAGAGGTGTTGCCATTATACGTGACTGTTATGTGGAACAGGGTTTAGACAGAAGACAAATCGTAAGCAGCACATTAGGTTGATAATAGCGAATGTGATAATATTTTGATGTGAATCCCTCCAGACAAGCAAGTGTCCCAGGCATGCAGTGCAGTAGGACCAGGCGACCCTCCTTAGCTGCTGGAAGGGAATATCGATTGTTGGTCGGGTCGCTTGCCTCTACCTGACTCAACTCCCTAGCCGAGTTAGTTTCTTTAACTTAAGCCACAGTGATGTATTAGTGCAACCTCTCATCGAATAAACAGGACCACGTGACCTTCCCTACTGCTTACATATGCTAAGTATTGTAGTCCACCCAACTGTTGGATACCCAAATTTACCGGAAACACACAATATGATACTCCCCAAATCGAGAAAACAACACCCCATCCCTGTGCTACATTCCCATGACTCTTACACATTTCTCAATAAACAATTCTTTGAAAAGCTTATTCGTCTATCTACTTCATGTTAATTGGGATACTCATTTGTAGAACATGTTTTACTACAAAATTCCTTATAGCTACATTGGAATAAGGGGATACAGTAGACTTATATGATAGTCAAATGTTTTAAGAGCCGGTCGGTTCATTATGGCTTTGAATTCCGTTCTCTTTGCATGGCAAGGAGGGAAAGAAAAAAGACAGCAAGAGTGACCATGTGTACTGTAGCGACGCAAGCACATGACTGGACCTGACGCAACAGTAATAGTGAGACAATGTACCTTGAGTGGGAGTTGACGCTCTGAAGTGCGGCTATATGGCGAGGGAAGAATTAAGAAAAGGACTTCGAGAGGGTTACCATACAAATACAATATAAAAAAAACTAAATTCCACGGTTCAGTAACCCATTGCCTAGCCTCTACCCACAACGGGCGTCATAAGTGGCGTGCAGTATTTGAGGTGGGACGTGGTTAGCGCCCCCTCCAGTCGTGAATGTTGTCTTTGCAATCTGGAGTAGCTCCGCGGAGACCTCATGAGGCTCAGTGAATCCCGGAAGAGGTTTCCCAGTGGCAGAAAACACCCACGGTACTGGGAAATGAACCCGGGTCTCCCGCTAAATAAGCAACTGTGGCGCCACCGCGCTATGGACAGTGTGCGAATGGGAGGGGAAATGGGTGCAAAACTTCTGAAATTGTGACCTTGACTGCCAAGTCAGCTGCCCAGAAGTATTGTTTGTTTAGCTCATTCAGAGTAAGGTATATTAATACCTTTGCTTACTCACAGCGCAAAACACACACACCCGGCTTATAAAAAGTTCCGCATCTGATTGTGTTCTCAAAGAGATTAGTGAATAATACTTATTTTATATTTGTGATGTTTATGAATTATAACTATAGCTCCTGTGTTTTCCAAGTTAGGTATTGCATAGTCAGAGCAGGAAAGTAATTATAATTCACGAAGCAACAGGCAAAGATGCAGTGCATAACCGCTTTTGGGATATTTGACATATTGTCTCACGCCTCTCCAGCATGCAGTCGACCAACACCTGCTGATCGCCTTGTAGCTCGCAGTAAGATTTTCGTATGTTTAGATCTATTCCGGCAATTATAATAACAGCATCTGATATGGTGAAGAGCAAAACTCTTTCCATTAGAAAGGCGCTGTACGTCATCTGCGTTGGAGAGCTAAAACTTCGACACCATAAAAAGTCAAGTAAAAATATTTTAATAATGTTCGGTGAAATTCACGACATGGCCAATTGACCCGGTTTGACGGTATTCATCAATATATGACTAAATGTCAGGATCATAAACATTACTTCTATCTGGAGGATGAAAACAAGTCTTAGGCAGTTCATTTCCCTTTAAACATAACACAGTAAGGACAGTGTTCATGTGTGGACATCATTCATAGCTATCGTTGGTGCAACTGTGACGTATGAACGGAAGTCTAGTGACAGACAATGCGCGTCTTTTTGACCTGACAGCAAATCTCTGTGGGACAAACAGCAATAAACAATCTGACTGAATGCAGTCGTTGTGTTCAGTGAGCGGATATTTTGAACAAATCTTTCTCCACTTCCTGCACAGGATTTCTTACTCTGCTGAAGTATTTTAATGCATTTGTTCTGAAACTGTGGGGCCGAAACCCCTTTAAATTATTTTTAACTAGGTGAAATACCCAGCGTTGCCCGTGGTTTGACATATCTCCACAACTTTTAGGCTTAGGTTCCACTTGCCCAATAGCCTTGTGTTTCTTTGAAGACTTTAACAAACATAACTGAATACACTTATACAAGAGTTAATTAAAAATCTTAGGGTACTATAAGGCGGCGCCGTGGCTGAGCAGTTTGACCGTTCGACTTACACCAAAGCGGTCCAGGTTTGATCCCAGGGATCCGCACGTGGTATTCGTCGTAGACAAAGTGGCGTCTGGGCAGGTTAACTCCGCGTTCTTCGGTTCCCCCGCCACTCATTCTATCAACTGCTCCAATATCACCTTTCTATTCATCCAAATCGCCTGCATTCCATATCATTCTCTTCCTCACTATCATAACTGGCGCTGGGCTGACCACCCGCTTCCAGGTCTTCACTCTGTCTGGTCCATAGGTTCGCCTGCTCCCCGAAAGGCATCTGACTCTAGGCACTGGCTTGTAAGCCCTAGGGTTGTAAGTCCTACATAAGGGGAGGGTAATCAGATGAAGGAGAAGGATGCCATAAAGAACAAGCAAAAAAAAAAAAAAAAAAAAAAAAAGGGGGGGGGGAATTAATAAGTAAATAAAAATACCGGGAGGATACTATGCAAAAGCATTCTGGAGCAATCACAACTACCACACGAAGAGAAGTGGGTAAAAAAAAAACATGAGTGTAATACGTTGCATTTCAATTTAAACCATTTAGAATTTGTATGGATTATTTGTAGAAGAGGGAGTAGAGAAAGAGCTGTGAATGTGTACGTAAAAGAAAAGTGAGTAGAGAAAATCATAAATGTAATACGTTAATAATAGAAGATTAGATACATTTTATGTTGAAGAGCGAATGGAGGACATGTGAGTGTGTTAGTAAGAAGAAATCAAGTGTCAATTTTTTAATAAGATTACATTTTTTCAACAAAAATATTGCAATATTTTAGTCACAACTTTCTTAAAAATTAAAATTAACAAAAAAGCCCCTGTTAAAATGCTCGGGTCTACGATAGCAGTAACTGGTAAAAGCTTCACGTTTTGATAGTTTCTGAGCAAAGGTGCATGGAATAAGGAAGAATCTGACGTGTTGCACTCAGACTTTCTCTACTCTTGTACTAACCATTGTTAAGAACTCTTATTCCTCTATTTTCTTCGTGTTAGTTGAGATAAATATTTGTACAAATTATCTTATTGCTTATTTCCTTGTAGCTGCAAGGAGAATATGGGAGTACAGAAGGCTTTGTGCGATAGTCAAATCTTTTAAAGCTTTGAGATTCAGTTCTCTTTGCACGGTTAACATATAAAAAATGAACAACGATGTTTCATTTCACGAAAGTTTTAAGCTTTCCGAAACTGACACAAATAACAAGGAATATCTCCGAAATGGCTCGCTCTAAAAAAAGTGTATTCAGACATAAATTCTGTGTTTTAGCAAGATCTACATTTTTTGTAATAGTAAGATTTTGTCTATCTCTTACGGTTTGCGAGTTATTCAAGTCATCCAGAGCAAACAGGACTGCATAGGCTATAGCCAGAAAATTCAAAATATATATTTCATTTCTCATACAAATATCTTAAACATACGGCATTTTAATCAAAATTTTCCATGTAAAGGGTAGTTTAGGGTGGGGGGATTTTCTTCAAAATCTTCGTGTCGCATCCTTGAAAGACATTAAACTTAAATACCAACTTTGATTTATAACGGACTTTTCGTTTTTGAGTTATCTGTCCACAAACTGACAGACACACACACACACGCGCTCGCGCGCGCGCACGTACCTTTTTCTAAAAATGCTTTTTTTTTATTATTATTATTATTATTATTATTATTATTATTATTATTATTATTATTATTATTATTATTATTATTATTATTATTATTATTATTATTATTATTATTATTATTATTATTATTATTATTATTATTATTTATTCAGGGAGTCTCTAAACATATATTTCCGGTGAAATCTCGATATCGAATTTTTGGGTGGAATACAATACTTCCTTTACTTACCAATAGAGAAAGTAAAAATGAAACTTAGGGAAAACTTCGTCGAAAGAATGTGTTGTTTTTAGTGCACTCCTGATCCATATGATGGATTATCTGTATCCACCTCTATTTCATCAGTTTCCTTTTCACACTCTTCCTCCGTCTTGCAACCTTCTCCATGTCTTGCACAGTCCTTTCAGTGCCATGAAGTTTATCCTTATCATTACGCTGCATAGCCAACACAGTGTTTGTGCCAGGTTTAATACCAATATGTTTCAGTGTTTCGCATTTCACTATATTCCCATTATTATATATAGCTATAGCATGATGAACGGCTAAATGAAGAGTACTAACACCCACAGACATTTTTGGAGACACAAGTCCAAATCACGTTGTTGACACACTCGTTAGGTTTTTGTGTCTTACCGTGCATACATTTTGGTAGGAGAGCAGCACCCGACAGGTATCTGAATATTGGTTTCATGGTCATAAATCTGATTCATTATCAGGAGTGGATGGACCTTTTCTGTCAGACATATTTCCAGCTAGAGTGACCTTGCCAACGTGGCGTGCAACAGTGTCGACCAATATTTCTACCAAATTTCTACCAATATTTCAGGCTGTTCCTAAGACATTCCTTATAAATTATATATCAAAATAATCAGGAAAGTCTGTACTGGTTTTAAGGAAATAAAAAATTGTCAGTTTTTAAAGATTTTTCAGGACCGGGTTCCCTTAGGTAGAGGAAGTATTTGCATTCTCCTCAAAAAGTCGGTAACAAGATTTCCACTGGAAATACAAGTTAGGTAAATACTCCCTGTATAAAAGAGAAGGGCATTTGTTTAAAAAAAAGTTCGTGTGGCTGCCTGTGCAACCACCTGAACAGCATAAATCAAAAAACGGAAAGCTGGTTAAATACCAAACTACTTTTTTATCCCCTTATCTAGAACACACAACCCCTAGGACTTAGAAGCCTGTGTCTAGGGTCAGACGCCTGTCAGATAGCACAGGAACCAATGGACCGGACAGAGTGAAGACCTGGAAGCGGGTGGCCAGTCAAGCACCAGGTATGAGAGTCAGGAAGATGGTATGAAATGCAGGCGAAATGGGTGAAGGGAAAGGTAATGATGGAGCAGTTGGTGGGAAAATGACGGGGGAAACCGGATGAATCGGAGAAAACCTGCCCAGACACCTCTTCGTTCACCATGAATATCACATGCGGGGCCCTGGGTTAGAACTTGGGCCGCCTAGGTGGTAGGCGAACGGCCTAACCGCTCGGCCACGGCGCCGTTAAAATTCCAAACTTGGTATTTAAATTCAGCGTCTTCCAAAAATGCAACAGGGCAGAGTTTTAAAAACTTACCACAGTCCCAAACTCCCTTTATATGGAAATTTTTCGAAAAGCTTTATTTTTTCAAAATTTGTTGTCATGCTTTTGATTGAAATAGCATATATTGAAGATATTTTCATGACAAATGAAGTGTATATCTTGAATTTTCTGGGGATAGTCTCTGTAGTTCTTTTCATTCTGAATGACCTTTGTATAACTGATAAACTATAAGAGATAGCGAACATTTTACTACACAAAAATGTATGTCTCATTAAGGCACACGATTTATGTGAAAATGTTTGAGGGGAAGCCTGGTATAACAAGCGGTATGAAACAGCAGTGGATAGACGAAGCCATGTGACGTGGGATCACAAACGTGTGAGATTGTAAGGCAGTTAGTGTTGTGAGAGGCCCTGGTTACGTGGTGCTCCGCCTGAAGCCTGCCAAAGTGTTTCGTGTTTCCCTCGGGCTATTTTCGGGCTAGGTACTGGTGCTGCCATCCAAAGGTCGCTATCTGAAATAGACTTAACCCCCCCCCCCCCTATTGTTTCGTAAGCAAACTGGAATCAAACACATGGATATTACATAAAATTCAATACATTGACACCAGTTTTTTTTTTTAAAAAGGATGTTTTACACTCACAGCTTTCTCTGCTCACTCTTGTACAAGTTATTCTTGCTAATAGTTTGTACAAAAAGCCTAAGCGATAATCAAATATTTTATGGGCTGGTGGCTATGTTACGGCTTTGAAATTCCATATAAATTGTGTGCATTAACGAAATCTACGGTGTATCAGTGATACAAAAGTCATTCAGGATGAAGAGCATTCAAGGTATACATTTTATGTTACAAAAACATCTTAAATATGTGGTATTTTAAACCAAATCGTTAAGAGTAATTTTTAATAAAGTCGAAATTAAAAAAAAAATCCATATAAAGGTGGTTTTGGAACGTGGGATTTTTTTTTAAATTATCGTATAGCACCCTTGAAGACGCTGACGTTAAATATCAAGTTTATTATTTAACTCTTCTTTTTAAGGTTGTTCAATAATTATTTCCGGTGAAGTCTGGCCATTGAATTTTTAAATGGAATACAGTATTATTTCCTATTATAAAAACAAATTAACCTAAAAAAGATCTTGGTTACTGGACTATAATAGGAGCTAGAAGGACAATAGTCAAAAAGCCACCTAATTTTTTTTGGGTAGATTAATGCCTGGACAAACACCTACTCTATATAATGACAATCAAGGGATGCGAAATCATTAATATTCAAAATCATTATATTTCTTTAAAAATGCATTGAACTTGCGATGTACTATTTTAGCTACATTAATTTGCAGCTTTTAATTAAATGTTAATATGAAAATATAGATACCTATTTTTATATTTCTTTGAAGTTGATTATTACTAATTTGTCTTCTTGTAGCCCTAAACTGAGGAAAGTGCTTTATATATGTCATAAATACATTAACATGACTTTCCTACCCACTATGGTTTGCTTTTATATAGCAGTGGTGGCCAGTTGCCTGACATTACTTGTAATCAATAATATAAGGGACAAAGTTTGAAGAGGTTCCACTTTCGAATCGTGGTTAGTGTGAGTTGCCTGGGTTAGGTTTTCCTGGGGTGTTTCATTGTCCCAAGAAGACCAGGTTGGGTCATTCGAAGTCCCAAAATAAGAACAAACATTACTAAGATAAGTGAAGCTTTTAGTTTCTAATTTGTTCTTATTTTAGATTCTGTTGCTTCACTGTTAATACCTTCAATTTTCCTTTATTCTAAGTCCATTTGAGCATCATTTCAGTCATTTCGTTCATTCACCGTTCTATACGACCTGCCATGTTCAGGGATGTTGAGTCTCATTACCCCTGGCCCCGGCCCAAAATCAAAATTTCATGAGACCTAATTCAGGGTGTTGTTAATTAAAGTTAGACTCATATCGAATCTCATCATCATGACGGTTTTTTTTAACGTTTTACTTTTTCTATCATGTATGTAATAGGTAGTGGAAGTATTGCATTCAGTCCAAAAGTTAATGTAGAGATTTCACTGTAAACATACGTTTGGAGGTCCCCTGAACCCGAAAAATAGCGTTTCCAGAAAAAGGTTCATGCATAGATGTGTGTCTGTGAATAGTGTAACTAAAAACGAAAACTCGATTAAAGAAACTTCGTAACTGTCAACGTTTTCCAAGAATGCGACACGAAACGTTTCAAGAAAGTCCCCCATCCCAAGCCACCCTTTACATCCAAAAAGTTTATTTTCTCAGAAAGTGCTCAAACGATTTGTACTAAAATCCAAATAATTAAGATTCTTTAATGACAAATGAAATGCGTATATGAATTAACTGGAATTGTTTCTTAAGTTCTCTTTATACTGAATGACTTTTGTATAACTTGATAACCGCAAGAAATAGACAAAACCTTACTACTCAATAAATGCAGGTATCATAGAGCATACAACTTGTATTTTTTACGGAGCCAACAATTTTCCGCACATTCCTTGCATAGTTTTCTGACATAGGATGTTATTTGCTTTTTAAAATGTCATGGCTACGCAAAGAGACTGAAATGTCAAATGCCATACGGGCCAGCTTTGAAAGATTTTACTGTCGTTTAATTCTACTATATTCTCTTATCCTGTGCACCTTTATGGAAATATGTAATAAAGGTATTTCTTGAAGCATTTATCTGGATTAGCATGAGGTAAATAGAGGAATAACCTTTTAAAATAATAGTTTGTACAAGAGTGAGAAGAGAATGTCATGAGAATAGCATGGAATTTCGAACTCGTTACATGGTGATGGCTTCTTAAAAGTCTGACTATCGTGTTAGCCGCTGTATCTTCTGTTCCCGAAATGCTGGGTCCAAACCCGACGTAAGGGAAAAGACTGTCGGATGTAAAAACCCTTAAAATGGCTTCCTTCGGCTTAGACGAGTAACGAAAAGCATTTAAACCTAACTCAGAGCCAGATTGGCATGTCCCTCACCCTTCCTGAGTTAGCCCCGTTATTCACCCCTGCTTGTTACCCCGCTCAAGTGATGTAGTGGTCAGAATTAGGGAAGACGCCATGGGCATAGGCAATAGCGCCTATGTAACATCTGGTAACGGTTCCCGGTTCCTGAAGTGACGCCCGACGCTACATCTGGTGCAGGCGCCAGTTGTGTAAAGTTATACTACATCACATTTGGTGGAGTTTGGCGTGCCATCTGCGTTGTCCTCAAGATCGACACAAAAACAAGGGTTGAAAGGTAGAATCGGGCTGACAAATTCCTTGCGCACTAGGGATTTGAACCATGGATCTTCCGGTTTCCTTTTGGTTGCTCTAACCAACAGAGTTACATGGTGGCATGCCGGTACACTGAATTCCCCAACCGACTCGCATTTTGTTCCGGTGAGCCACATGGGCTTTCAAATCATATTTGAGATAATGCATCCCAAGATAAGTTAGTGTTCCTCTCATGAGAGTGTGGCGTTAACACTGACACACGAGCGTAATCTTTGCGTCCGCTTTTACGCGCGTAATATTTGCGCTTGTTTGAGGTCTAGACGCACACGTTTGAGACACTCGCGTTCTATCGTCCTTTCAGTTCTCGAAAATGGAAGCTGATGAAGTTATTGCCTATCTCGTATTAAAGAGAAGTAAAAAAGGAAGGTGACGGGTACACCCAATTAACAGTGAGAGGCATTTACAAGGCAATTTTACACACTGTATCCTCGACTCCGTTAAGATAGTGACAAACTCTTAAATTATTTTGGAAGTTCAGCTTCTTCATTTGATGAACTTCTTTCAAATATAGAGGATCGCTTGTCCTTTTATACTTCACAAGCAGTATCCCTTAGCGCAGGACGAATCGCAACCTCTCTTATTAATCGCTCTGTATCCATCATTGCAACTGCAGAGGCACTTGGAGAAACAGAACGCAAACGAAACGCGCTGAATGTGAAGCGTTTGTCTTGTTCTCTTGTTATGCTAGTGAGTTCAGTGCGCATGCAGTTTCTAGATTACGTACGTTGTAGCATTTCATTGTGCTCCCCGCTAAGACGTGCGTTACGCTCGCTGTGCTTTATGGCCTTGATTAGGCGCTGAGCATGTGTCTGTTCCATTAGATGCCTAGTGAACTTAAGCTGCGCGCATATTACGTGCCTAAAACGCACGCAAAACAAATGCACGTGTGTCCTCAGGGTAAGGACTGTGTCGACATCAACTCGAGCGTTACCTGATACAGATTACGGCTGGATTTTCAAAATATCAATAACGCTTAAGTCTCTCAAAAAGCATTCGCCCTTGTTCTAGCAGTGCCGGGGTACTAAAGGCGATGTGTTAAATGTTTTATATCATTTTGTACTATACAGTAATCGCCTATATAAATAAACACCTATGAATTCACCTCCACCTATTAGCGGTCTTTCTCTCCTCGCATATGTTTACAACAGGATAGTTCTAGTTTGAGACACATTATGGGAATACTGGGATACTAACGTTACCTGACGTATTTAATGTGAATAGTGGACACAGGCTTGCAGTACAGTATTTTAAGTACTTTAAGTGGACAAGGACATACAGAAATTCCACAATAGTGAGTTAAATTACCACTGCTCTTAAAATTCTAAAAATGTTTTCCTGAAAAATTTATTAATTGTCCCATAAATCATGACAATTATTTCAAGTGGTTATTAGCTTACGCAGTTGAGTCTATGAAAAGTACTTCATCCAGCAGAAAATAAGACAGTTTACTCATAAAACTTGTGAATTCATGTACCTTTTTCTCTGAAACTGTTTGCAATAGAGAATCACACTTTTACATGCTTGTTCTTAGTATAATCAGTTATCTTCTGAACCTCATGTATTTCGGTGTTGCCAGATTGGACGAAAAACCGCGGATTGGGCTATTGAAGACCTTCTGCGACAAAATGTTTATAAAGGCGATTTACGACTTTTTGGACTACTGAAATATTTCTTCAAATTATGAACAAATTATAAACAAAATAGTTAATAACAGCATAGAAATTATTACTGCCGCGCAGGTGGAACGAACCCACCACTGCACGCGTTGTATCATTGGGCAAGAGAATGTAAGGCAAGTGCAATCGCTACCCCTACTCTCGTGCCCATACCTGGTATAAAGGTCCGAGGCCTACTCCTGAGTCAATGGCAGTGTTCTGATAACTGTTCTAATCCCTGGCTCCACCCTCATTTCTCCTCTCTTGCGTATATGGAGTGTGACGACGTTTTACACAAGCTATAGCCACTTGAAGCTTGAGAAACCGCCAGCTTCTCTTATTAATTGTCCTAATAAGGTTCCCCAAGTTAGGTTATCTCAAGATTCTGACCACATAATGTGGATAGGATCACTTGTTCTCAACTCAGGACGAGGGAAGCAAACAGAAAGGTCGGGGGTCACGTAGAATCGAGGACATTCAATAGCTCTAGCAAACTGCAGGTCCATTGGGGAGAAGACCAACTGAGGGAAAAGTTTCCTTTCAAGTGTTTAATGTTACACTTTTGATATTTTCTGCTTACATCACTTTGAATAACAATTCTGTTATCAGAAACTGTATCACAATAATTCATTCAACTAGCTATTCATACAATATCTTAATCTTCAAATTTATATTATATTTAAAGTGAATCTCCTCTTTATGCCTATCATTGTAAGTTTGTACAATCCGGCTATTCCAAATAACGGATGGAGAAAGCAAACTGATGTTCACACAAAACGATGTGAAACATTGATGGAACGTTTGACTCCCTTAACCTCTCCCTGGGAGGTCTTCTTCTTCTTCTTCCTCTTCTTCTTCTTCTTCTTCTTCTTCTATTATTCCCTGCTACCTTTTATCTAGCCTCATTCTATCCATTTTCTCCATTGTGTTCTATTCTTACTAATCTGCCATTGCTCTTCCCCATTTCTGTCCAATTCTTTCAATACTCTCATTACATGTCCTTCTTGGTCTTCCTCTATCTCGTCTTTCTTCCACGCGCATTTCAAAGAACTGTTTCTCCCATCTATCTTATGGTGTCTTCCCTCTATTACATCAACCATTGTTTTGTGCTGTCCTATCTCCATTCTCTTTCATTTCGTATTCTGTCTTTTCTTGTTTCCCTTGCTGTTCTTCTCAAGCATTTCATTTCTACTGCTGTAAACTTACCCAATGTTACAATGTTATTAGAACTATTGTTGCTTTATATATCTTCAGTTTTTTTATTATTTATTTTCTCTTATCCTATTATTATGTTACGTATTCTATAATAGGCTGAGGTAGCTTTTTAGTCCTTTAATCTTATTCAGCATCTCCTGTTCTATTCTCCCGTCATTGTTTATTATTGTGTCCAGATACTGAAAAGTTTCTACCCTCTCCAATATTCCCTTTTCACATTCAATTTTAAATTCTTTGTCTTGTGTTTTCTGCTTTGACACCCAATTGTCTTACGTTTCTTTGCGTTTATTTCCATTCCTTTCCTTTTGAGTTCCATATTCCTGTTTTCCTTTACCTGATTATCCTCCCCTTATGTAGTACTTACACCCCCTAGGACTTAAAGCCAGCGCCTAGGGTTAGACGAACAGGAACCTATGGACCGGACCTGGAAGCGGGTAGTCAGCCAAGTACCAGGAATAAGTGGCGGGGAAACCTGAGAATCCGGAGAAAACCCGCCCAGACGCCTCTCGAATACCACTTGCGTGTCCCTGGGATCGAACCCGGGCCGCCTAGGTGGTAGACGACGGCGCCACCATGAGTTTCTCATTTCATTATGTGGAGTGAGGAATGAGGACAGGTCTTCCAAGTTCTGGAGATGCCGTATAGCCAATCAGTACGCTTTGCCAGTGCAAGAATCTTCGGTCTGATTGTTAAATTAATCTTTTAGATAATAACATTATGATAGATTACACTTTGCATTTTCTTTTTGGTACCATACTTATTTAATAACATAAAAAGACATTATTTTCACATAATGCAGAAGTCCTTAACCTACACAACGATGTAAGATTCCGCATTCCCAGGTCACCAAGTTAACCTCTTTGGAAAAGACACGCGGCCTGCGACTGTCCAGAAAAATAATCTTCTCAGTTTATATAAAGTACTCCAAGTTTTTGTTTATGGACGCTCTTTAACCCATATGGTTTTCAGCATCCCTTCTACATATATCGGGCTTGAGGTTCTACGACACGAAACCACCGGCTTTACTTCCCTTCCAAAGGAAGCCGTGCAAACATTTCTTCTATGAGGGTTATTAGAAGATTTGGCATCGAGAAAGTTCAGGCATACTCTATAGAATTAGAATAAATATTCTTAAAAGTTTTAACAGTTTCATTACGTAAACTTCAGTAGTAAAAGGCAAATAAAGAAACAAATATAACATTACATAAATCTGTTTTAATCGCTTAGTAATTTATGAAGTGGAATTATTTGTTTAATAGTCCCATGTCCGTCGGAACGAACTGGGCTTTTCAGTGGTGAAAGAATTATCAAAATAAGTTGAGTGGCTTTTGAGATTAGCCAACAAATGATTTTCTCTCTGTATGCTAGTATTTATTTCGTAAGTATACAAAACACATTTAGTAAAATGCACTATTTGGGAACATCTCAGTTTCTCATCGTCTTAACCTGGTCTCGTAAGGTGTGAGGCATTACCGACCAATGAACTGCTGACAGTAGCAACAGGGGCCTAGAGTCGTGGCGCTGTAACAAGGCAAGGAAAGGTGGGGTTGTGGTGAACGGTAGATACACCGGGCCTCAGAGAAAAGCCACGTTTTAATTTTTTCTAGATTGACCTCGAAATTCTTAATGTTATGGAAAATGTTGCTTGAAATAGCAGCATTTATGGATTAAACATTGTGTGTCGTAAGAAAGGCTTTAACTGTGTCCTTAGAATCACAAAAACTTTATAGTCAACTTAGTGCAATATTACATTGAGAAATATAAAAGCCTTTAGTCCTTATATAAATTCTGCCTATATTTATACTGGGAATAAAATTCGTATCGGAATAAACATGTTTGCCTTTTAGATTATAGGTATTATAATACAATTTGTGCTTTTGAATGAAAGGTTTTCTTCTAATACCTACCTATGCAATAAACAGCCTTTCTTGGGTGACAAATTTAATTATATTTCTGTGAATTTGCACAGCTTCTGAAATGTGTTAAAGTGTGTTACCAGCTTGCCATAGATCAATAATCTGGCCACGTGTAGCTTCGGATACATACAACGTGGTGTCAAAGTTGCAACTTAATGAATAACGATTTATTGAGTCATCAGATTTAATCAATACGTTTTTTCGCCCACGTGTCATCGGAGGGATGTACGCTCGCATGCGATACAGGTTAGCTGGACGCTGAGTATGAATGACGTCAGAAGTACAGCACGGTCAACAAATGTGCAAACTGCCAGTAGAAGCAAGAGTCGAAAGTAACGTAACGTAGTACTCGCTGGACTAATGAAGCATTGCCTTGCAAGTGTATGCAGACGCCAATAATGACAAGATGGGTTACTGGGATAGAAGCTGTCACGTATTACGCGGTGCATTACAATGAAGTTATAAGTGCTATTAGTGCTGTATGTAATGCAGATTCATCTGCTATTGTAACTGCAAAGTCTCTGATATCACATGAACTGTCTGAAAAGCTTCAGTTCATATCCAACAACTGTGTAGCCCAAAACTATTACATGATTAGAAGAATCAGGTTTGGAAATGTCCAAGAGCATAAGCATAATAGAAGACATAGCTAATTCAATTAATAGGATACCTCTTGTGCTAGGTATCGAAAAGGTGAAAGCTAAATTCCAGGAAGTTCTAAACCAAAATATTGATTATCAAGCTATGTGTGAAATTTTGAAAATGAGTAAGAAGGAAAACACGCCAGACTTCAGTGTAATTCTTTACATTTGCACTTCTGACATTGTGTGAGGTAGAAAGAAGTTTTTCACTGTTTAAAAACTGCTTCAATGATGAGCGTCGAAATTTCTCATTTAATAATTTACGAACGTACATTGTAACTCAGTGTAATGCACTCTATGACGATATTATAGTTCATAAACAGCAGTATGTATAAGCGTTTTAAGTGCAATTGTAGAATGCATAGTTTATGATGCTTGTAGGTTGTGCTGCAGTGCTGCGGTTTTCATGGTCAGACTGTACCTATCTGCAGTTGTTTACATGCGCGAGCGATAACAGTAAAGTCCATGTGCAGTATACCTCCGGCCTTTAGTTATAACTATGTCCAGCAGCATGAATACCAGTCATTAGAGAGGGGTAAAAAGAGGGAAAGAAGGGGAAGCTACGAAGGCCTCGTTAAATAGTTATACTACCCTTACGTTTTACTAAATTGGCTTTCTGTACAAGGGTTTGAGGGGCAACTTCGCGAGATGGCTCCGTGGCAACGTATAACCCTCGCAATCAGAAGATCCGCTACTGAAATCTCCCCAGGATTATAGATGTAAAACTGTATTTTCTGTAAGTCCTCTCACTTCTAAATGACTTACATAACTGGTAAACCCTAAGAAATATAATCTTGCTCCAAAAATGTAGATATTGTTAAAACATGCAGTTTATGACAACTAGTTACTGTGATTTTCGAGATATTCCTGATTAGCTTGGCTTTTCCAGTAGTTATATTTTTCTCCTATGGCAAGTCGCTATTCGTATTTTCCTCCTGATCACATGTGACATAAGTGACGTCAGTAGAGTATGTTTTGTGAGTGCAACACACCAAATTTGTTGATTCAGGAGAGCTCAAAAGTTGTGCATTCTCGGTGAAATGTGGATGAAATGAAATTTAAACCCTTTGAACTTACAAGTTAGCTTTTTCTAAATGGGCTAACACCTAACTTGAAAGTGGTATTGTCATTGGTGCATTCCCCTGGTGAATTCGCGTAGTACTTGACAACAGAAGACAGTCCACCAGGTGCTTACGCAACAAAGCAATATTTCTCAAGCAAATCTCAATATTATATTCCTGACAAAGGCCTCATGAGGCACACAAAGGAAGGCTTTTGAAGGATCCCATTGTGTGACGGACAATATCGCGCATAGCTGCCTCACTTGACAGGAGCTTTGTACTGAAGCTATGGGAAAATACTTCAACATATAACATTTATATGTGGTGTTGATTTCTTGATATATCTATCCTAAACCCTGTTCCTTATAACTTTGGCCCGCATCACGTGCTCTGGTCACCTCGCACTGCCTGTTGTTCTTGTGGAATATGACCATTCGTCTTAACACATTTGAAAAGATTTGTCAAATTTACATTTTCATAACCCCTTTTTTATATAAGTAGTTTGTCGATCAAGTATGTAGTAGCTAGAGAAGGTAAATATTTCATTCGATACTGAGATTTCGCTAGAAATACAAGTTTTGAGGTAGTGTGTACCCAAAATAGTTTTTAGAAAGAGGTCTGTATATGTGTTGTCGGTCTGGGTGGCTTAGTTGGTTAGAAGCGACCTACCAATCCCAAGGTCGCGGGTTCAAATCCGGCCCACACCGATGGGTTTTAAGTGTGCTCAAAAACGACAGCTCCACGTCAGTAGATTTACTGGCATGTAAATGAACTCCTGCGGGACGAAATTCCGGCACACCGGCGACGCTGATGTTATCCTGGCAGTTTCACTGTCGTTAAACAACAAAATTGAAATTATTAGTATTATCGTTATCATCATTTTTATTACTATCATTATATTATTATTATTATTATTATTATTATTATTATTATTATTATTATTATTATTATTATTATTATTATTATTACTATTATTATTATTATTATTATTATTATTATTATTATTATTATCATTATTATATATACTGTCTTTGACCAGTAGAAAACGGAAAGTTGGTTGAATACCAAAGTTGGTGTTTGGGTTCAACATCTTGTCAGGACGCGACATGAAGATTTTCAAGAAAATCCTTGAATTCCAAAGTACTCTTTACATTAAAAATCGTTCGAAATTTTTTATTTTCTCAAAAATAGCTTTAAGCATTTTAAGATGTCTTTATGAGTATTTCATACATAGAGGCGTTAAACTATCATTTTCAAATTATCACCAGGTCTTTGTTTTGTGTCACTTATAACTAGGTCATTCTTTTGTTCAGTCACTGTCGCCAACTGTATGCCATAAATCGGTGAAAAAGTTTATTACAGATTACAATCGATTAACAATCAAAATATCACTCCATTACAATGTATAAAAATGAGATTTTAAGCTGGTTATCTGTTATAACTAGAGAAGATCGAGAACGGGATTTTAAAACCTTTACATAGTGACCAGGTCTTAAAACATGAATATTGGTTAAGCCTACGCTATTCAGCAATTCCCATTGTAGCCTAAGAAATATGTAATAAAACAATTTCTAGAAATGTTTGCTGAAATAACGCGAGGTATTAGAAAAATAAGCTTTTTAAAAAAGAGTGGGTAGAGAAAGCATGTGCATGTATGAAATCCATGGTTTTCTATCTCCTTAAAGCTTACAAATGAAATGGAGCTATTGCTATCAGATCGAATTAGTTCACGATAATTATAAATAGTTTTCATATGACACCTCATCTGCATCCGACAGTCGACTGCTGTTTCACATGCTATGTAGATTTCCCTTACTCGAGGAACGAAGCCATTTTCGCAGCACCACGTTGCCTCAGCAGTAGGATGTGGATGTATCGCTTTGTGCGATGTGGCGGCGGTGATTCCCCGAGTGGAGAGCAACAATTAACTCATAACTGCACGGGGCAATTTGTCACATAATGTTTGAGGTGGTAGCCCTGCTTGGCATACACACACAATCTGATTAAACAGCCGGTTCATTGCAACAAACAGTAGGCAAGCAAGCTTAGCACTGCGACCGGGGATTTGCGATTTTAGCTAATATTTGTCAACTTAACGCACGCACGCAAGCAAGCCTGCGCGGCTGAATGATTTGGGAGGGCGTATGCATCCTGCCGCTTGTACAGATACCTTAAGAACAGGCCCGCCTAAGGGGGGGCTAATGGCGCTATTAATGCAGGTAATATAAACACATTTATTACCAATTTTAATTGCATACTGTATTTAACACAGTTTGCGTATTTAAGTTGTCAAAGTAGTCTGAACATGCAGAAATTACACCTTAGTAAGTTAAATTAAATTACCACTGCTTTTCAAGTTCAAAACGGTTTTTCCTAAATTTTTATGAATTATTTTATAAATCATGACAGTTGTCTCGAGTGGTTATTTGCATTGATAGGTTATGTCGTTGAATCCGTAAATATAATTCTATCTAACATAAAAATAATATTTACTCTTAAAACAAGCAAATTCATATACTACCTTTTTCTCTGAAAGTATGAGAGGTAAAGAGATGAAATTCTCAATATATGCATACATTACATAGTTTAACCTTCTGAACAATAATAATAGTAATAATAATAATAATAATAATAATAATAATAATAATAATAATAATAATAATAATAATAATAATAATAATAATAATAATAATAATAATTTTATAATATGTATTAGTGATATTAAGAAAGCAGCAACATTGCAAATTTTCACGTTTTTATGTTACCTTTTTTACTTTACAAAATATTTTTTTAAGTTCTAGTAAACTGACGTACATTAAACAATCGAGATTGAGAAGATAGCTGATTATACTACGAACAAGTCCACAGAAGTGTGATTGTGCACTGCAAGTAGTTTTATCGTTCGCTTCATTTCTATTTCTATGCTCAAAGTCTACTATATTCCCATATTCTCCTTGTGCTTACAAGAAGATAATTTCTGCAAAAGTTTATCTCAACTAACATGAAGATAAAGGAGTAAGAGTTTGTAAGAATGGTTAGTACAAGAGTAGAGAAAATCATGTGAGTGCAACACATTAGATTTTTCTAAAAAGATTTTTATTCCTGGAACCAAAACATGTATTTCCACTGAAATCTCAGTATCACATTTTTAGGTGTAATGCAATACATTTTCTAATTTCGATAAGCAAAAATTAACCTTTTATAAACTCTGTTTAAATGTTTTGAGCAACTTTAGAGCTTTCTAAGAAGTTTAATGCTTTATATTAGCATCCGATTTGTACTAATTCAGTATTAATTAATAAAACAGATGGCGTACAAACCTTTATCCAGTCCGGATATTTTATGTGGGGTATTTAATTAGCAAGGCTATTTGTGGCGTCTTTGTTAATTGGAAGCAGGTTGGAGGGTTGCAATTAACCGGATGGTCTGTCTATCACATACCATCAAACATACCTGTCATGTATCTGCTGCCCTCCTCACATTCTGTGTTTCCAAATGGAATGTATCTCAATGAGGGGAGTTTTGTTTTACACAAGTCCTGTCTCTAATTGGCTCAGTGTTCGTAAATCAGTATCGTCCTCGTCGTCCTGGAATGCCTGCCCAACTTTTGGAAACCTTAATTATATTGTTTGTCTAAATTGACAAATATTTGAGACTAGCTGTGTTATATTGTTACAAAAATGTGCGGTAAGCTGACGGAGGGCGATGGAGTTTTTCGGGCCTAAAGGTCCTTAGCATAGCTCCCTCGGAAGAGAATTAAAACACGTGATTCTGTGTCTTCGATTTAACCCTCTATTGCAGACCTATTCAACCTGGGGTACGCGACAACTTCTGAGCGAGGAAATAAAATGTAAAATATGCATACGCTCAACATAACATGCTTTCTGAATGATAAAAAACAACAAAAAATAATACAATTTAAAATGTCCTACAACGGATGTTTCCTGAATGATCAGAAATAAAGAAAAAATACTTCACCCACATATTTGAATTGCCCTCTCTCCAACAATTCATTTTGCTTACTCTATCGGTTAGTTAGTATTGCTGAAGAACATTTGGAAGTAAGGAAATTCCACCTACAAAATCTACAGTTTTAAAAACAGTTTCCAGGAATTCAGAAAGACGATAATAGACAAGATTGGACTACAAATCTCTTTTGCACCACCGCCATCAAATTCCTCGTACCTCCCCGTAGAATTAAAAGAAAACCCTTTGAAAATGTCCACTGATAGGTCACCGAATATAAAAATCGAAAACATGTCATTTTGGGATTTTTGGTGTTTTACTCGCAAAGAGTACACTGAATTTAGTGACACAACCATAGCACACCTTTTCCCATTGCCCTCTATTTATTTGTGTGTGCAGGGTTTCTCTGTATTGACAGCAGTCAAAAGAAAACAGAAAGCGTTTGAATCACCATTTGATGCTCGCACTAACGAAGATTCAGCCACGAATAGAGGACCTGGTGTCCACAAACCAAGCTCAGTTATCTCAGCCAGAGACAGGCGCACTACGGAGCTCAAAACAAAAAACTACAGTATTAATGACAAGAAAAGTTTTGATACAAAAGCCTAAAATACTTTTGTTTTAATGAGAATGACTGGTATAACTTAAAAGTTAACAAAACCACTATAAACATACTTGAAAAACAACTAAACATCTTTGTTTACCGAAAGGAATGAGGGTTAAGGCATGTAAAAAACCTCAAGCCTGATAGGCATCTGGACAATTTTGAGCGGTCTTAATATAGAATGGGACCCTGAGTACCATAGCAGTTACAGAGCGTCCACAAATAAAATTCAATTTAATTTTGTGTTACATTAACATTAGCATATCGCATTTGTTAACATGTGGCCATTTTCGCAGGTTGAACCTTTTTGTGTGTGAGAATACATCCAAATTGAAACTAGCCACGTCTCGGCTTTCCCACCCAACGGCTCAGATTTGACAAGAAATAGAGTATTTACAAATTAATGTGATTCACTAATATCTAATTCCTTGCTCTTTTTATACCTTAAAAGTATTAAGCGATGGACCATACAAAATTGTGCAGTTTTTATGTAGTGAGGTTTTGTCTACATCCAAATAAATTCATCAACCCTAAATGTTTTTGTGGAGTGAACCATTTCGGAGATATGCCTTGTTATTTGTGTCAGTTTCGGAAAGCTTGAACTTTCGTCAAATTCAACATTGTTGTTCATCTTTTGTATTTTAGTCGTGCAAAGACAACGGAATTTCACACCTTTAACAGATTTGACTCGCTCAAAGCCTACTGTATTCTAATATTCCCCTTGTAGCTACAAGGAAATAAACAATAAGATCATTTGTAGCAGGCATGTCAAACGTCACTCCGAGGGTGTGAAGAGAGGGGTCTACCCCTCCTTAACTACAGTAGCACGCGCTAGTAGAACCGGTTTTCGCTTTGTTTTTCCCGTTTTCCGATTTGATCATCACGGAGGGAGGGAAAATAGGGGAAAATTTTTCACGCCTGGTGAGTGCTGTTTGACACCCCTGATTTGTAGAAATGTTTATCTCGACTGGCATGAAGAAGATATAGGAATAAGTTTGTAAGAATGGTTAGTACAAGAGTAGAGAAAGTCATGTGAGTGTAACACGTCAGATTTGTTTCTTGAAAATCGTTGTATTGTATCCGTGAATGTATATATTTCGCATTTATCAGATGCTTGGGGTTTTAGATAATGCATACAACTAAACAGATATATAAATAATGCTTTTTATGTAGAGGATCTCAAAACATGTATTTCCGTGCATCCAGTTGTTGGGTGGAATACAAATCGTGTATAGGTAAGAAAATAGGATCCTGTGCTAGTTGGTTCGCAATGGGAGGTTAAATGCTTGTCGCCTTAGGGAGAATGGAAGTGTCTCCCAGCCAATGGCGGTGCCTCAGGCTTTGTTAGCCAAAAGGGGAGGAGAGGAATGCGGAACACACGTTATGAATGACACATTCACATGTTGCGTCACACTTAGTCAAAAAGTGTAGTTGATCAGATAATGGGTTAGGGACCCATTGCTCTACTACTTTCCCTACTGCGTAAAATTCCACTCAAAAATTTCATGTCGAGATTCCACTGAAAATGTGTTTTCAGACCGGCAACCAAAGTCACATGACTTTCCACTAACCATTCTTACAAACTCTTATTCCTATATCTTCTTGTTGGTTGAGATAAACATTTGTACAAATTATCTTATTGCTTATTTCCTTGTAGGTACAAGGAGAATAATGGGGATACAGTAGACTTTAACCGATAGTCAAATCTAAAGCTTTGAGGTTCCGTTCTCTTTGCACGATTAACATACAAAGAAAAGTGAACAACAATGTTGCATTTGACGAAAGTTTTCCGAAACTGACACAAATAACGAGAAATGTCTCCGAAATGGTTTCTACAAAAAATTTTATTCAGACATAAATTGTTTTAGTGAGATCTATATGTTTTGTATAGTAAGATTTGGTCTATCTCTTACGGTTTACGAGTTATTCAAAATTCATACAGAGTAAACAAGACTACATAGGCTATAGCCAGAAAATTCAAAATATACATTTCATTTCTCGTAAAAATATCTTAAACATATGTCATTTTAATCAAAACGTTAGTCATTTTCAAGAAAATCTAATTTTTCCATGTAAAGGGTAGTTTAAGGTGGAGCAATTTTCTTCAAAATCTTCGTGTCGCATCCTTGAAAGACATTAAAGTTAAATGCCAACTTTGGTTTTTAGCAGACTTGTCGTTTTTGAGTTATGCTGTCCACACACACACACACACACACACACACACACACACACACACACACACACACACACACACACACACGCGCGCGCACACAAAATAGTGAAAATAAAAAGGCATTTTTCCGTCTGTGAACAGCGTAACTCAAAAACGAAGAATCAGTTTAATAATGTCTTCCTAAGAAGCAAGAAAAAGATTAACAAAGAAAACTGCCACCCTAAACTATCTTTAACAGAGAAAGTTTTCGAAAATGTTGAATTTCTCTTAATTGTCTGACCAATGGAGCCCTCACAGTGGGCTGACATGTGAAGAACAAATTTCCATGGCAAATGAAATATAAATCTTGAATATTCTGGTAATAGCCTTTGAAGTCTCCTTCATTCTGAGTGACTTTTGCACAAGCGGTAAGACTAAGAGATAGGCAAAATCAAACTACATAAAAAGGCAAATCTCTTAAAAATAGATACACAATTTATGCAAACATAATTTTTGTGGGGCTAACCATATCCCCTGTTATTGCTTTAAGCATTGGATCTCCGCTAACTACCGATTATAAACGATGTTTTGTCATTTATGACCCCGGGATCATTTGAGCATCATTCACCCATTTCATTTATAGTCTGATATGATCTAACCGTTAAAGAACGTTAAACCTAAGAGAGGAAAGAAAAACTTAAAACACAATGGGGGGGGGGGGGGGCGCAAGCAGGACAGGGCACCGCAGTTAGCCCCTTAGAGCCCTTTGTGCTTATATAGTGACCCCCGAAAGGGAGGTATGAGGGGAGAAAACCTGAGGGTGACGAAATCCGAATGACGATTGCACACCTGGACGGGGCCACTAACGATTGCAGATAGAAGACATCTAACGCCGCCCACATCCTACCCAGCGATCTCTCTACATGGATGCGGGGCTGCAGCAGCGGTGCTAGAATATCTACAACGAAATGAGAAATTTTGCTGTTTCTGTAAAGGTTTATCTCAAGTAAACTGAAGTAGCAAAATACGTTTTAGTAAGAATGGATTGTATACCTACCTATTAATAAAGGAAGGTCGTGTGAATGTAACACATGGATGGGTGATGTGTTAATGTGTTTATTTTGTTTGTTTCAGGTAAGTGTGCGGAACCTTTGGCTGAAGCACTGTCTGTAAGTAATGAGTTATTGAATTATTAGTGTAGCCTAGTTCGTTTGTATTCAGGTGGCTTTGAAAGCCTGTTCCGCTTAGCACGCGATATACAGACGTGTAGCAGAAACGTGACTGATGGCTTTGCAGAAAAAGCGCCATCATTGGTGTTTTGAAAAAGGAAGCAGAATAATGTAATTGGCTGCAGATCGAAGCTCGCAGCGAATAAACGCACGCACGCACGCACGCACTTGTATGTTGTTTCAAGTAGAGCGTAAAAGGATTACTCGTTTTAATTCTGCTCGTCTGAGACACTGAACAAGTGCTTACATGATGGTACTTGTAGGATATTTATAACGATTACGTCAAGTAAGGTTTTCAAAGCGCGCCGCGCGACCCACCCATTGTCCAGCATTAAAATGTAGGAGGTTCTGTGTTTGAGGGGAAAAATATACATTTTGTATGTTAACGAAAGGAAACACAATTGAGAATTTTAAGAGCTCTGGTAATTTAAATTAATTTAGCTCACTAAGGTGCTCTTTATGTAAGTTCGTACCCTGTTCCCTTAAGTAAGGCTAACAAAATGAATGTCTTAAATTTTCGTGGAAGAGTATATGAAGTTTTCTTCATTCTGAAATACTTTTGCATAACTGGTAAACTGTAAGTAATGATGCTACTCAAAAGTGTAAATCTCTTTAAGCCCACGCTATTTAAAAACATTTGTTTGTGTGTATTATTGGTTTCAGTTTTTCAAAACTTAAATTATTACTTTCTCTACAACGTATAGTAAAGTAGAGGAAGTATTGTATTCCACCAAAAATTTGATGTCGAGATTTCACCGCAAATATGTTTTGAGATCCCTGAATCAAAAAGAAAAAGCATTTTTAGAAAAAGGTCCGTGTGTGTCTGTGTCTGTAGACAGCATAACTCAAAAACGCAAAGTGTGTTAAAAACCAAAGTTGGTATTTAAGTTCAATGTCTTTCAAGGATGCGACACGAAGATTTTGAAGAAAATAGCCACACCCTAAATTACCCTTCACATGGAAAATTTTTCGAAAATTTTGATTTTGTTGAAAATGGGTCTAACGATTTTCATTAAAATCCCATATATTTATGGTATTTTTATGACAAATGAAATGTATATCTTGAATTTTCTGTCTATAGCCCATGAAGTCCTATTTACTCTGGATGACTTTTGCATAATTGATAAGCCGTAAGAGAGAGATCAAATCTTACTATACAAAAAATTTAGAACTTGCTAAAACACAAAATTTTTTTAGAGTGAACCATTTTGGAGATATTCCTTGTTATTTGTGTAAATTCGGGAGAACTTATACTTCTCTCAAATGGAACATCGCTATTCACTTTTTATATATGTCAACCGTGCAAAGAAAACGGAATTTTAAAGATTTGACTATCGCTCAAAGCCTACTGTATTCCCATATTCCCTTTGCACCTACAAAAAAAACGAGCAATAAGATAATTGCTGCAGATATTTATGTTAACGAATACGATGAAGATATCTGAATAAGAGTTTGTAAGAATGGTTAGTACAAGAGTAGAGAAAGTCATATGAGTGCAACACATCAGATATTTTCATATGTTAACCGTGGAAAGAGAACCGAATTTTAAAGCTTTAAAAGATTTGACTACACTCAAAGCCTACAGTATTCTAATATTCTCCTTGCTCCTACAAGGAAATAAGCAATACGATAATTTCTGCAAATGTTTATCCCAACTAACACGAAGAAGATACAGTAATAAGAGTTTGTAAGAATGGTTGGTACAAGAGTAGAGAAAGTCATGTGACTGCAAACATCAGACATTTTCTTGAAGCGTTCTGCAAAACTATCTCGCTGAACACGAACTAAATGAAGTGATAGTTTGTAGAACACATGATATTGTCCCTTTGAAGCTTTCTGTGCAGGTTTGAGGGTCCCACCCTTCAGTGATATCAGGTGTAAGAAGAAGGTGTGAAATACAGGAAACACTGGTTGACAGCATGAAAAGAAACAAGCATTTCCTTTTGGCAGTATCGACAGAAGGTAAGGTAAGGTAAGAAGGCAGAGGAAGGAAACGTCAATATCGTCCTCAAAACACCCTTAAAATATCGTGGGTTTCTTTCTTGGAAGCAGGAACCTCTATACAAACGTGGTGAAACATTCTGCAAGGCCACACACAGATTCTCAAGGATACAAGAATATTTATCTGAGTATTTCATACCTACGAATGCAAGTGCTCAAAGTTAAATGTCTTAACATATGCAGGGTTAGTTAAAAATCCCGCACTTCGTAAATAACGAAAATAAATAAACGGCTGAACAACACGAAACTTGGTGTACAGTCTCACCCGTTAATGCCATCAGAACGAAAGCAAAGTCTTCTCCCAGGATTGTAGGGATGTTCATCTGTTTACCAGCGTGACAGTAAACAGAGCTGCCTGTGCAGATTTGTAATACAGGTGGGCAGTTAGGAGTCTTGGGTTTATACAATGATGGTGCCAAAAGAGACAAATAGACAACAAGAGAACTAAAACAATATACTCTCTTATGTCATCTTATGTACATATCAGCTGATAATAGTTAATACTTATCTTAATGTGTTATACTGTTGATTGTGAATGTGAAGAATCTCACAAATAAAATTAAAGCATGATTTATAATAATAATATGTAACGGGTGATCCAAAAGACTGTGAACCGGCTGCGCTGTGTTTTGTCTGTACGGGTCCTCTGCGCTCGTCGCCGACTGCCGCTGTCAGAACAGCGCGGATAAACCATACAGTATTTTTAAAACTACTTTTAAAGTCTTTACTTACCAATATAAGTATAGCAGATGCTGAAACTGGCCACCGTCGTTTTCCATACATTTTTAGCACTTCTTTAGGAAATGATCCATCACTCGCCGTACTTCACGTTGAGAAATGCTGGCAATTTCCTGACGGATATTTTGTTTTAATTCTCGCAGGGTGTGTGGGTTTGTCTTGCACACTTTATGCTATAAGTTACCCTAGAGATAGAAATCGCAGGGGGTTAGGTCGGGGGACCGAGGTGGCCACACATTTCTACTAATAACTGCGTCCTGAAACACACTTTCAATTGTTCTCATTGAAAGATTTGCTGTAAGAGCTGTTGAAGAGTTGTGTTGAAAACAGACAAAATCACGCTCCCTGTCGGTTAATTCTCTAAAAATAGGCAAAACTGTGTTCACGTATGTACGGGCTTCAACTGTTGACTCGGAAAAAAAATCATAATAAATACACCCTGTGCAGTAGAAAACAAATGCTGAGCCATAATACACTTTGTGACTAAGTACAGGACTAAATAATAAAGCACACTGGTAATAATGCAGTCGCACGATATTGGTCAAGTCAATACTGATTGTGAGCAGAGCAGAGAAAAACAAGTGATGCTCGTGACCTTGTATACAGCGGCTGCTGTTATCGTATTTCCGCGTTCGCAGTGGAAAAACACCACGTAGCGGTTCACATGTATTTGGATCTCTCTGTACTTTAATGTCTGCAGTTATCGAACACAGGAGAGTAAGTTATATATGGTTTCCACCTGCAACGTATTTATAAAACATTGATAATTGTTTTAAACATAACGAACAAAAGAGGGTAGAATTTGAAATTCCGCAGTTATATCAGTGAAATAATTGTGTTATATATTAATATTCTACATTCAAACATATCCCGCAAATGAATGGTCTACAATATAGCCTCGTGTGTGCTCAAGTTACAAAAACCCAAGGGTCATGTTCCACAAGACGCCAGTGCACTAACAGCCGCTATATTCAAGGCAGGACAAGTGCTGAGACAGGACTAGGGACACAACCCTTGTGACGGCATTAACGGGAGTGAGTGTACGGTGCTGCTCACGTACAGGGAAATTAAAAATAAAATTACGATTAATTTGCTACCACTTATTTAAGCGAAAGCAGCGTCTGCAAATTTGTTTTAAATCGAACCATAATTTGTTTTAAATCGAACCATAATTTGTTTTATAGCTTCGAATAACTCCAATAGCTTTACAAGTAGATACCCACAACAGAAAAAAAATCATTTAAAAAAAGAAAAAATATGCTCTTCAACAATTTTTTTTATAAAAGCGTATTCTTCCATGCACTCCGTGTTAATCTTATAGGTGCGAGGGGAATATGGAAATACAGTAGTTCAGCTATAGCCATTTTAAGAGTTGGTCATTATGTGATGGCTTTGAAATTCTATTCGTATAAGTAAGACAAAAAATGAGGTTTGCATAATTCAAACTAATAACTAGGTATATTTTGAAAATATATATACTTTTGCCTATATAATGCGGTTTACCAGTTAATGCAAAACCAAGGCCTTGTCTTGAAGGTAAGTAGTGGAAAAAGGAGGTATTTTTCTGTAGCTGCCGATAAAGTATCTGTTTGAAGTATTCCGCTGTCTTACTTAACGAAAGCGCTTCAGTTTGTGATTTTCTCGACTTGCCATTAAGTTTATGAAGTTGTCACTTGAAGGAGAATTGTTTCTTTGTAGTGTTGGAGCAGAGAAGTTGGAAATGTTGTATTCTGAGCCACTTTGTGTATCTTGTCTCTTTTGTTTCCGCATGCACACCAAGCTTACCCACAATGCAACAGGATATTGTATTCCCTTCTCACTATTTCACAAGGAAAATATCGCCAGCATAGCTAGCGCTCATGTGTTCCTTTTATCGTTTTTAGCAGTGCACCATTTTCAGGTCTTGTTTGTCATTTTGACATCCCGCTCCTTTCATACGCTACCTGACTTCGGGTCTTTTTATCGGCTTGTGTTTCCTCCATGTTTTAGCGCTCTTCTTCTGCTTGCTAACGAGAGTAGATATTGCATCCAAACATTCTATATCTACGTTTTACCTGAAATAAAAGTTCTGAAGTGCATATTCTTAAATATGCTCATTGCTCTATCTACTTCATGTTGGGATAACACGCAGAAATCATCTTATTGCAAGGGGAATATGGGAATGCAGTAGGCTTTGAGCGATAGTCAAATGTTTTAAAGCCTGTCGCTAGCGAGGCCTATGAAATTGGGTTTTCTTTACACGGCCAAGAGTTAAAAGGAATAACGTATTCCTGTTTCAGAAGAGTGAGTGAATGAATAAGTAGGGTTTAAGGGCCCGTCGATAACTAGGTCATTTAGGCCCGGTCAGAAAAAGTATGCGGCGATTTTGCTCGTGGGAAAAGTATAAGTATTTGAAAATTTAAACAAGCAATATCTCAGAAGTGGTTAACTCCACAAATAAATGTATATGGCATACATTGTGTGCTTTAATGAGATCTAAATTCTTTGGTGTATAAAATTTTGTCTATTTCTTAAGCAATAGTCATCCAGAATGAAGGTCCTCAGAGACTATTATCAGAAAATTCAAGATACACATTTCATTTGTCATGAAAATATCTTAAACCATTGGAATTGTGAGAAAATAAAAAAATAAGAAAAACTTGCCATGTGAACGGTACTTTGGGATGAGGGGGATTTTCTTGTAAATATTTATGTTGCAACTTTGAAAGATGCTGAACTTTGCTAGTTTTTAAGTTTTTGAGTTATGGGTCTCTCTCACTCACTCACTCACACACACACACACACACACACACACACACACACACACACACACACACACACACACACACACACACACACACACATTCCTTCATTCACATAAAGAGCTGTTTATCATTTTTGGGGGATTCAGGAGCCCTTAAATCTGGTAAAATTTCCACATTATGTGCTTTGATGGAACGATGCTTACTTCCCCTTTCTTACTGTACGTATCAGAGAACGGGAAAATGGAACCCTCTATAAGTAATTTAAAAATCTGATGTGTTGCACTCGCATGACCTTCTTTGCACGTGTACTAATTATTGTTGCAAACTCTTATTCGTATATCTTCTGTGTGTTACTTGATATAAATTATGTTATTGCTTTTTCCTTGTAGGTGCAAGGGTAATATGGGGATATACTAGGCTTTGTGCGATAGTGAAATCTTTTAAAGCTTTGAGATTCCGTTCTCTTTGCACCGCTAACATATAAAAAAATGAATAACGATATTCCATTTGACCAAAGTTTGTTTTCCACAACTCACATAAAATAACAAGGAATATCTCCGAAATGGTTCACTCTACAAATTTATTTGGACATAACTTGTGTGTTTTAACGTCTGCATTTTTGTATACTAAGATTTGGTCTATCTCTTAGGGTTTACCAATTATGCAAAAGTCATCCAGAGTAAACAGGGCTACATGGGCGATAGCCAGAAAATTCAAAATAAACATTTCTTTTGTCATAAGAAGTACCTTAAACATATGATATTGTAATCAAAATCGTTGGATCCATTTTCGACAAAATCAAAATTTTCATGTAAAGTGGTGGAGGAATTTTCTTCAAAATATTCGTGTCGATTCTTAATATATGTTAAACTTGAATGCCAACTTTGTTTTTTAACAACCGACTTTTCGTTTTTGAATTATGTTGTCCATAGACTGACACACACACACACACACACACACACACACACACATACACACACACACTCTGAAACACACCTTTTTTTTTATAAAAATGCTGTTTTTTTGGATTTAGGGTGCCTCCAAACATAGAAATCTCGACATCGAATTTTTGTTGGAATACAATACTTCCTCTACTTACTATACGTAGTAGAGAAAGTAAAAATATGTCTGAAATCTGGTTTACACATACATTAAACCGTGATTGAATATAAAAATTTGAAAGACATCAAAATTAAATTTTAGACTTAAGAAATTTTACAATAGTGATTTTGAAGTTAAATACTTTTCGCTTCAAGTAGGAACCGCTGCCAACAAGCATTCCTCCATTTCATCCTTATTCTTCTTCCTCGTCTTTTAATCTTAGCAGGAATAGAGGAAATGTGCTGCAGAGATTGAGCTCGCGGCTGGCTGTCACTTCTTGTGCGAGGAAGAGGCCGATCTGACGTAACACGAGCTCCAAAGTGATAAGAACATTATGCATATATATGCAAGATGAACGAACCAGTAACGTGATGAAAGTAACAAAAGAATATTTGGATGAGAAATAGCATATAGCCCCCTGCATGTTAAACATTTGACTATCACTTCATTGTACGGTATCGTTCTTGTGGCTATAGCAAAATGTGTAACGGTTGACCCCGCAGCTCAGTCGGTAGAGCACCTGCCTGTTGTGCAAGGGGTGCCGGGTTCAATCCCCGGCTGGAGCATGGACATTTTTCTTTAACTAGGATTATCCCTGTTCTTCCTAAATCTGGAAGTATGGACGTGTGAGTGCGTGCGTGTGTGTGTGTGTGTGTGTGTGTGTGTGTGTGTGTGTGTGTGTGTGTCTGTGTGTGTGTCTGTGTCTGAATTTAATGTAATAAATTAATCTAAAGTATACTTTGTTCAGAGTCTTTTAAGACAGCGAAAGAGGGAGATATAACCCAACGATGTTCCATTTGACAGTATAAGTTCTCCAAAACTGACACAAATAACAAGAAATATCTCCGAAATGGTTCACTCTACAAAAGAACTTATTTAGACATAAATTGTGTGTTTTAGCAAGATCTACAATTTTTGTCTGATTAGGTTTGGTCTATCTGTTACGGTGTACCAGTTATTCAGAAGTAAATAGGACTTCATGGGATATTGCCAGAAAGTTAGAGATATACATTTCATTTGCCATCAAAATATTTCAAACATACAGCATTTTAATCAAAATCGTTGGAGCCATTTTCAGGAAAATCAAAATTTTCCATGTAAAGAGTAGTTTAGGGCGGAGGAATTTTCTTGAGAATCTTCGTGTCGCATCGTTAAAAGAGGTTAAACTTAAATACCAAATTTGCTTTCTAACCGACTTTTCTTTTTTGAGTTATGCCGTCCGCAGACTGACGGACACACAGACACGCACATACATGTGTTTCCGGCGAAATCTTGACATCGAATTTTTGGGTGGAGTATAGTAGTTCTACTTTACTATATGTAGTAGAGGAAGTAAATAATGCCATCACGACATTCTCCAACTGACTCGGATTTTCCTGTTAAACCACAAGGAGATCTCAAATTCATATTTGATAAATGTTGTACTGGCACGTTGCCATGGTAGCTCAGTGGTTAGAGCAACCGGATTGACCGCAGATTCTTGGTTCAAATCCCAGCTATGGCATTGTATTTTTCAGTGTAATTCTGCCCTTTTCCAACCTTGTCCTACACACGGTTAGCGTGATAAGGCAAGTAATTTCCATTGCAATTTATGTGCTAAGGCTTTTACGGCCGGCGTCAATCCAGTAGAGTGTACTTTCCGTGGTCCAGTCGATGAGATGTCACCTGACGTTAACATAGAGTAAGAGAGTACAGACCCAGAGGGGGATACCTCGCTAACTTCGACCTACACAGATCTTTTGTGGCTACCACCCTTAGAAGGCAAGGATGAAATGGGGAGCCGTGGGTGCCATAGAGGTTCGCGGCTAGACAGGCCACAGAGACGCGCGGAAGTCCCTAACAAGTGCAGAGATCTGTTCATCCCGGCGCCAGGCCCCGCCAAGTATCCAGTACACCATGGGTCCGGTATCGCACAGAGCCGTCCCTCCCCCACCCCCGACGGAGAACAAGGGTCTGCCAAACGCCACCTAGCGCCAAGAACAGCAGTTACCATACGCAATCTTCCGCGCCATCTGCCCGGTGCTGCCAACACTACATATCTGAAACTACACCTGAAAGCTGATAGGAAATGGAATGAAAGGAAATCATGGAACGGAAACCGCAGTATGATATAATGAACCCCAGCATTTGCTTAAGTGACATGGGGAAACCACGGAAAAATCCATGTTAGAGTGCGCTGCCACAGGGATCGAACTCGCGACCTCCCAAATGCGGGCCACAGACGTTACCTCCTGAGCCATCTCGCTCGGTTAGATAGAATAGTCCTATTTAAGAACAGTGTGAGAATAGGTAGAGAAAATCCTATGAATGTAAAACTTTTTAACAATTCACTCTAGTGTTTAAAGGAACACGTGAAGTGTGATTTACTGTAGAAGGAAGTAGGCTTCAGGAGGTCTATCGTCAGGATTACGAAACTGGGTTGGGAAACTTGTTTGAGAACTGACCTGCGGTCATGCGCTGTCAGCGTCCAGACTCTGCAGGTCATGAACTGCCGCCTTGTTTAATATTTTCGTCGCTAACTTAATTACATTAGAATTTCCATACTTGTTTCGCTCAGCTGTAAAATGCTTCTCGTACATGCCTAATATGCTTCATTAACTTCCTCCTCTTATCTGCAGATTTCTTGTAAGTATTTTGTTTTGCTTTCTCCTCTGCGTACTTAGAATAGAGTAGGCATTGTATTCTACCCAAAATATCGATATCGAGATTTTGCCAGAAACAGGTACATGTTTTGAAACTCCATAAATAAAAAAATCTGATGTATTACACTCACATGACTTTCTCTACTCTTGTACTAACCATTGTTACAAACTCTTATTCCTATATCTTCTTCGTGTTAGTTGAGATAAACATTTGTATAAACTATCTTATTGCTTATTTCCTTGTAGGTACAAGGGGTATATTAGAATACAGTAGGCTTTGAGCGATAGTCAAATCTTTCAAAGCTTTGAAATTCCTTTCTCTTTGCACGGCTAACATATAAAAAACGAATAACGATGTTCCATTTGACGAAAGTTTGTTTTCCATAGCTCACACAAATAAGGAATATCTCCGAAATGGTTAACTGTACAGAAAAATTTATTTGGACATTTTGTGTTTTAGGGAGATCTACGTTTTTATATAGTGAGATTTGGTCTCTCTTACGGTTTACGTGCAAAAGTCATCGAAAGAGAACATGACTACATGGGCTATAGCCAGAAAATTCAAAATATAGATTTCATTTGTCATAAAAATACCTTAAACATGACATTTTAATCAATATCGTTAGCCATTTTTGAGAAATTCAAAATTTTCGAAAAGTTATCTATGTAAAGGGTAGTTTAGGGTGGAGACATTTCCTTCAAATCTTAAAAGATGTTGAAAATAAACTTTGATTTTTAACTGACTTTTCGTTACGAGTTATGCTGCCCACAGACTGACACACACACACACACACACACACACACACACACACACACACACACAAACGTCACACACACACACACACACATTTTCTAAAAGTGCTTTCTTTTTATTCAGGGGACCTCAAAACATTTCCGGTGAAATTTCGACATAAAAGTTTTTGGTGGAATACAATACTTCACATGGAAACTTTTGCAATATTTTGATTTTCTTAAAAATGACTAAGGATATCTTGATTATCCTCTGAAGTCCTCGCCATTCTGGACCATAAGAATTGGACAAACGCTTACCAAACAAAAAGTGTGGGTCTAGTTAAAATATCCAATTTATGCCAAATACATTCTTCTTTAATTTTCAAAAAATTACACATTTCTCAAATAGGTAATTCGTTTTTTCCCTGCAGCTCATGCAAACAAAGGTTTGAAATATCAGCTATCACATAACGACCGGCTCCTATCACTTAAGCCTTCTGTATTCTCATATTCCCATAGCATCTAAAAGCAAATACGTAATGAGATTATTTGCTACACTATATGTGTACGTAGAAATAGAGTATATGTTTGTGGGGATATTCTGTATAAGAGTGAGTACGGAAAGTCATGTGAGTCACCAGTTTTTTCCCCCTTTCAATTATCACTGGAGCCACAGTTTTAGTCACTTTACCGTATGCATGGGGTTGTTTCGTTCAGTGCTGATGGCTGGCCCCTCGGTCTGGGCGAACACACTCGCGGCATAACTGACACTCCTACACACGATGCCCTACTAAAAATTGTGGTTTTAATTATCATTTATCACATGCTTTTGGCATTAGGTATTTTGTGCCTTTCCCTACTTAAAATGCTCCCATCGATAAGCGTCAACCCAAAGGGCTGTGGCTCATTTAGGTTGCTTAATTTGTGGCTTGTGTCCAGGGGGGACATGACGTAAACTGCAGCAGTGTTGCCAACCGAAACACATGGAATCTCGCTACCGGTGAACGAAATTCCGCCACAAAAATAGGAACCTAATCAAAATTATAGTAACATGCCTGTCTCTATGGGGAACCAGATGACCAAAACGATGAATTAGTAATAGTGTTGATGTTGCTGCTGTATTTGAGTAAAGTGTATTATAGGGCTTGATAAAAATGTAATACAAATGAGTAAATATTACTGCAGACCGTTTACAGTATTTTAAGATCACTGACGGAAGATTCTGTTGTCAATGAAACACTTCTTGCAAATCTGTACATAGATTTCCCAAATTTATATACATACTCTATAAGCCCCGGGTTAAAATGGTGACTTTATACCCTCAATATTTTTAAAAATCTGATGTGTTGCACTCACATGACTTTCTCTACCCTTGTACTAACGTTCTTACAAACTCTTATTCCTATATCTTCTTCGTGTTAGTTGAGATAAACATTTGCAAAAATTTTCTTATCTTGCTTTAGGTGCAAGGGAAATATAGGAATACAGTAGGCTTTGAGCGATAGTCAAATCTTTTAACGCTTTCAAATTCCGTTCTGTTTGCACGGTTAACATATAAAAAATGAATAACGATGTTCCATTTGACGAAAGTGTAAGTTCTCCAAAGCTCACACAAATAACAAGGAATGTCTCCGAAATTGTTCACTCTACAAATATATTTAGACCTGAATTGTGGTTTTAGCAAGATCTATATTTGTTGTATAGTAAGATTTGGTCTAGGGTTTACCAGTTATGCAAAAGTCATCCAGAGTAAATAGGACTACATGAGCTATGGCCAGAAAAGCCAAAATATACATTTCACTTGCCATAAAAGTATCTCAAACATATGCCATTTTAATCAAACTCGTTAGAGGCATTTTTAAGAAAATAAAAATGTCCTATCCAGGTGTTCCTGTACTGTTTAATTTGATCTGTAAGTTTGAAGATGTTTAACTGTTTTCTTATATTTTTATTTGTTTTCTTACCCCGCAACACTCCATAACAATTTCATTTTCGTTGTTTCTAATCTTTGTCATGCCTTTTTGAAAGCGTCCTACAGTCTGATCCATAAATCAAAACATGAATAGCCATTATTTTATAGAACTTCATTCTGGTTTCCTTTCGTGTATTTTTTCGTGTGGTTCTTTTAATGGTACCACACATCTGATTAAATTTATTAACTTTATCATTAATTTCATCATATTTCATGTAGGACAAATTATATCCTAGACATTTAAAAGCATTTGCCTGTTTTACAATTTTATTGTATTATCATTTACGAGTTTTCCCAATATTTTAGTTTTACTTTTTGACATTTTTAAGTTATAAGTTGCACTTAATTTATTTTATTTAAATTAAAAGTGGCTCTTTGTAGATCGTCTTCTAAGTTACAAATTACTACTTGATCATCGGCAAACAACATTGTATCTAATATTTGTTTTTTATTTTAAAATGTTTATACAAATTTATCTGCCATTCTATCAATACTTCATCAATATATAGATTAAAAAGAGAATAATCATACATAAAAATATCGTACATACTTTTGTAAATTAAAATTTACTGAAGTGGCCTATATTTTCACATTTCGTTTTCGCCGCAAGGTCCCCTGAAAGCTCAAATTTCGCTACGTATAGCGGAATTCCGTTGCGGTTGGCAACACTGCGCAGCTGCAACAAGAAGACTCGCATGCCCTCTGCCGTGAACACGGGCAACTGAAGCCCACAGGTTGTGTCAACGCTTCGTAGCCAAGGTCGGGTCCTTCACCAGTAGCGATAGCCAATAACCAGCGCTCCCTCCCGCGGCTGGACGGTTATTTACATATAATAGGCAAAGCTTATGTTGTACATCTCATTGTGTGCAAAATTTCATCCTCTCCACCCAAAATACTCTTTCCCTTTGGTGTATTGCACTCACATTTGTAGAAATTGTTTTGTGACGCATGAACTTCCCTGTAGGCGCAGTGGAAATAGAGGAATACAGTGGACTTGAACCGATAATCAAATATTTTAAGAGGTAGTTGCTATGTGATGTCTTTGAACTTCCATACTTTGTGCATGACCAGGAGAAAAAATAAATAACTTCCCAGTTGAGAAAAGTATAGGACAATTTATGCCAATAACAGGGAATATGTAAACTCAGAAAAAAAGAGGCATAAAGTCTGTGCTTTAAGGATATCTACTATTTCTGTATATTAAGATTTTGTCGATCTCTTACGGTTTACCATATGAGACATCATCTGGAATGAAGAGTTCAGGGAACATTCCCAGAAAATTGAAGATGTTCATTTCCTTTGTTATGTAAATATTTTAAATGTATTGTATTTCCATCAAAATCGCGTGAGCCGTTTTTGGCAAAATCAATTTTCGAGTGTGTCCTTATAAGGGTAGTTTCGTGTGGGAGGATTTTCTTGTATGGCTCCATTAAACAAGAATAAAGCTCAGATTTATTATTTTAATTATAAACAACGGTTTAATTCAATACTACCTAGCATTTGAAAACAAATGAAAAAGAAAGAAGAAAAAAAAACTTATTTTACCAAAAATAAAATAAGTTAACCAACTTAAGTAAAAGCAAAGGCGGCCTCAGAAAATGTTGAATTTAAAAACAAAAAGTAGGTAAAATACCAATGTTGTTATTTGAGTTATGTTGCTCACAGACAGTCGCGTATACCTTCAAGTGCTGTTTTTGTTTTAAAATTCAGGGATCTCAAAACATGTATTTCCGGTGAAATCTCGATATTGAAATGTCAAATTAAATGTGCGTTAGTATAATTTTCTGGAAATAACCTTTGAAGTCCTCTTCATTCTGAATGACTTACTAACTGGCAATCCGCACATTGGTCATGAAAAAGATATCAAAGGCATCACATATCGACGGGCTCTTAAAAGATTTAACCATCGCTTAAGCGTACTGTTCCCACTGTACATAAACGGAAATAGGCAATAAAAACAATTTTTGTAAATGTTTATCTCGACTAACATGAACTGGACAAAAGTATTAGTTTGTATCAACAGTTTTTCAAGAGCGAGGAGAGAAAACATTTGAGTGCAACATCTTTTTCTGTCTGTTTCAATTACACGCCCCTTTAACGTCTGAGGTCATATGGGAGGCTTTGCCTTTGTAACAATTGCACATCGGTAGACAGTGAAACTTGTATACCGATGGGGGAGATAGGAATGACTTCAGAGTACCATAATGTAGAGAGTGCGCAGTCGCACATAGAAATCGTGGACACAACAACTTGTATGTAATGAAGGGAAACCGTCAACCTCAGAATAACGAAGTACGTGAATTACACATCAAGTATTTACGTTTTGCCCGCATCTAGTCAAGGGCATATCACAATACAGTGCTAAAGTGAAAACTACTGGAGACTTACCTTTGAGACCTTTAGAAAATATATTGTAGTGCACTGTAATTCTAATTCTGCAACCTATTGTCCAACGAGAGCATTTATACAAAGTTTGTAATATGCTACGCTGCAAGTTTTTGTTACTGGCGTCCTACATTTTAATCATGCATTTGTGTCAAGGTCAACATAATAAAAGTTGAAGGCGCAATTATCGACTCTGGTATTTACAGTCGAATAACATTCATACATAGAGTATGTACACTGTAACCTTTAAAAAAGCAGACTTTCAAACACGAGAAGAAAAATTAATTTAATCAGAATGTTATTTACAGTATTAACAGAGTAGCTCTGTTTCATATACGGGAATCCATAGTTTCGCTTTCAGCTGCATGAGAGTGTGCGCAGAGGGCGAAGTATATATTGCTACATGCACAGCTTTTGATTGATGGCGTTATGAACAGGTGCACTTTTGATTGGTGGATTAGCAGTATCGTTATGAAGATATGGCTATAATGAGGTCCATTACGGCGTGGTCGAGCATGAAAATCATGTCATGAACCGTATTTTACAATGAACATCTGGTATTTGTATTATGAATAATATAGATACACATGTATTGTAAATCTGTCAGATAAAATGGAAGTATTTTGCTTTAAAAACAGATATAACTTCAAGTGTAAAAGATTTATATTCATTCATTAATGAATTAGACACAAACACACACATTGTTTCTGTGGATGAACGAAATATCCAACCAAGGTATGTGCGTCATGAAAATTACTACCTTATTTTGAAACATTTCCAATCGTGAACATAGGGGTTGTACGTCGAGAGTTGCGTTGTATTCATATCGGTTTGTTTTGGCTTGTTGTGTGCTCCCTCTACACTGCTGATCAGACAACCTGTGGCATAGTTAAGCTATGCTATTTCATCGTGTCATACCTTTACTGAGTGCTCATCGGCAATGATGCTGGTGTATTGTTGTGTATTTTTGATTTGTTTACCTTACATTGACACACATTACATTCTGATTCATACTTCCAGGCTCTTGGGCGAATGGAGGTTAATCTTCTTTACCTGATTACCCTCTCCTTATGTAGGACATACATCCCCTAGGACTTACAAGTCAGTGCCTAGGATCAGACGCCTGTCGGGGAGCAGGCAACCCTATGGACCAGAGTGAAGACCAGGAAGCGGGTGGTCAGTCAAGCAACAGGTATAATAGTGACGAAGAGGATAATATGAAATGCAGGTGAAATGTATGAATGGAAATATATTGATGGAGCAGTTGGTGGAATGAGAGGCGGGGGAAACCGGATAACCCGGAAAAAGTCCGCCCAGACGCCGCTTCGTCCACCACAAATATCACACAATGGTTCCTGGGATTGAACCCGGGTAGGCGAACGGTCCAACCGCTCGGCCACGGCGCCTCATTAAATAGAGGTTAATCATGCCCCCCCCTCAAAAAAAGAAGTTCCCATCCTCCAGCCGAGAATCTACTGAGGACATACAGATTTGCAGGCTAGCATGTTAACCACTAGGCCACAGGCAATCAGATTGTGTATTATTAATTGTATAATAATAATAATAATAATAATAATAATAATAATAATAATAATAATAATAATAATAATAATAATAATAATAATAATAATAATCTAATTGTGACCTACCTATTAGCAACTGTGAACACAGTTGGTCACAGCGTTGGATTTTCCATTCCCGTTTAATGTTTTATATCTCTA
Source organism: Tenodera sinensis (assembly GCA_030765045.1). Lineage (NCBI taxonomy): Eukaryota > Metazoa > Arthropoda > Insecta > Mantodea > Mantidae > Tenodera > Tenodera sinensis. Next base: position 82,031,954 of record CM060973.1, on the reverse strand, counting down.
CACATACAGGTTACACGAATGAGGGGCCGGGAGGTGGAGGTCACCTCGTACTCTGCGGTTTACGTACCTTACATCGATTGTGGTCAACACAGAAGGCCACAGATCACATGCAGATCGGCCACAGGGATGAGCGGAAGTCTATAACAGTTCCAGCGCTGCAAATCCCATTGCTATTTCTCCGGCACCGCCACACGCCACGTAATCTAGAAGCACAGCGGAAAGATGAGATTGAATGAAAAGGAAACGATAAAAAGGGAATAGTGATAGAAGAGAACCCAGTCCGTCATTCGCCTATCGGTCAGGGGAAACCAGGGAAATCCCAAGGTCGATGGGAGCCCAAATGCAGGTCTCCCATGCTACCTCGGCGTACATTATCGGCGTACAGTGAGTGAGTGTACAGCCACAAGATGTAATTTTAAGAAGTGGACGGGTATTTGGGAACACCATGTATGATCGTACGATGACCCAGAAATCTCTTTTGAATTACCCTTCTCTTTATAGGATTCACGTCCCCAGTGGTATGGTGGTGGCTAATGATTCCAAGGTCAGAGATTCGAACCTGGCCCAGACCGATGGTTTTTAAGTGTCCTTTAAAGCGACAGCCCCATGTCAGTATATTTACTGACATGTGAAAGAACTCCAGCGGGACGAAATTCCGGACTCCGCCGGCGACGCTGACATGATCTTGGCAATTGACAGCATCGTTAAAAGAATATTCAAATATCCACGCCCCAAAAGACAAGCCAATGCCTGCCGAGGAGCAAGCAAATTTGGGATCACGGATTATGATCAACCCAGTGTCTGGTATGGCAGTAGGCAATACGGAAATGAAATGGGATGAATAAAGTCCGGAGGTGGTGTAATTTTCCATGGGTATAGTGGACACAGTTTATCGGCAGTTCCCAAGAGTTCAACATGGCCGACATTACACTAAACAGCAGACGAAAGTTTCCTAAAAAGCAGTTCTGCCAACGTCAAGGCGTTTCTAACCTCAAATATCACAGGGTTAAAGTGTCATACTTTCAAACGATAACAAAATCAGCAAACATGAGCCGTACGTTCACAGATTAATTAGTGCGGCGTCTAAACAGAATCTTGTTTTAAAATCTATCGGTTGGACTCTCTGCAACGCGTTCATAAACAAGGGCTTCTGTGGCAACATAACAGACGCAGTAACACTAGCTATGGCCGTAGCTTTACCATGGTTATATGCTGCGAACAGTTGGCGGCACTAATGCAATCTAACGGTTGGAATATCACCAAATATAACCAGTCTACATCATAATGGGGGGAGGGGAATGTCAAGGTTGATTTTTTGGGTATCTCTATAAGCTGTGCCTACTATATACTGCACATGAACTTTACCGTTATCGCTCGCGCATGTAAACAACTGCAGGTAGGTACAGCCTGACCATGAAAACCGCCTCACTGCAGCACAACCTACAAACACTATCACTTCATGTCTGCAGCTCGCTGCGAGAAGAAACAAAACAGTCGCGTTATACTTCACCTTGACCTTGCTTCTGCATACACTTGCAAGGCAATGCTTCACTATTTATTTATGCCAACAAGCTTACTGCTGGTGTTTTTAAACAGACAAGCCGTGTGTGGGCAATGTTTAAGAGGTGGAATCAGAACTGAAAAGTTCAATACCATAGCCGGGATTTGCGGGATATGAATCAGCTGGGAAATTTAATGTAATGGCAAGTTGGCCATGGTAGCTTAGTGGTTAAAGCAGCCGCTCGATATGTGGAAGATCCGTGGTTCAGATCCCGGCTATGGCATTGCATTTTTCAGTCCTGATTCTATCCCTTAAATGCTTCACTAGTTCGCAGAGTGCTACGTTACGTTGTTTTCGGCCCTTGCTTCTAGTTGCAGTTATTTGCACATTTGTTGACCGTGCTGTACTTCTGACGTCATTCATACTCTGCGTCCAGTTAACCTGTATCGCATGCGAGCGCACACCCCTCCGGCCTTTAGTGATGAAAGAGATGATAGGAAAATGCGGATCAAATTATCCAGCCCAATATTCGTCTAGCGACCGAGAAAAACCAGGTCAGGTTAGTCGGTTCCGGGGTTTGAACTCACACAATATTGCAGAAATTAAGAAAAATATTTTAAAACATCTCCAAAGCCAAAAATTTAATCTCAAAACAAAATTGCGTAGCTATTATTATTATTATTATTATTATTATTATTATTATTATTATTATTATTATTATTATTATTATTATTATTATTATTATTATTATTTCATCTATATTTTCATCTTCGCATTGGCCGCGCCGTAGCCGAGTGGTTAGAGCATTCGCTTTTCACCAAAGCGGCCCGTGTTCGATCCCAGGCAACCGCATGTGGGAGTTGTGGTGGACGAAACGGCGCTGGAGCGGGTTTCCTCCGGGTTCTTCGGTTTTCCCCGCCATCTCATTCCAGCGATGCCATTCCGTGTATGATCAGTGTCACCGCCTGTGGTGCCGTATGTAGTAAAAGCGGGCGTTAAATACTTTCGGATTGTGTCGTCATCTAGAAGTGAAAACAAAAGCAAACTAAAGCTGATTTGGCCATCAGTAGTGGCTTATTCAGGGTTGTATCGGAAATCCTTGAAGATCGCAGCTGGGAAGAGAACCCCAGCCCGCCGCTCCTTTGCAGGTGAAAATGACCTCGAACGGCGCTAGACTGTCCGCCACACCTCGTTAGTACCACATATTTCTTATATAACCTTAAGGTCGCGTATTGATCACGGTCAAATTCACCGCCTTCGAGTTACGAGTAGGTATATCGTATTGTGCCTGTTAGTGCACGGCGTGCTTCGTACAGCAACTGGTGTATAGTTCTGTGCAGGAGATATCCATCCCCTCATAGGCTATGGTGCATTCCCACCTCCAGTAAACAATCATCCCACACCCAATTTTTGTGAGAGCTGTTTTTTATTAATCCCACTAGAAAGCTTCGCAAAGATCCTGTCTTGTAGCTATTGTGACTGATATTCATAACCGCTTAAATAACTGGAAAGTTAAAACTACTAATATTTATAGCAAAAAATTTCAAAAATTTATTACAAAAAATTAGGCAGGTGCTGTATTTGGTATTTCAGTGCATCCTATCTGTCTAAATAGTCCAATACAGTAAACGTAATAATAATCCACGTTCTGAACATTCTACATGGATACGCACTTACATACTAAATACTCATGTACTTTTATTCATTTCCAAAAACAGGGTCGCTGTTTCGAAGTTTGCACTTCGTCCTCTTTGATTCTGGCCTTGATGTAGCTTGGCAAATGTATTAGGGGTAACCGGGTGTAAACAATGCACCCGAACTTAAAGGAGCATTGTTCACCTGTTTGTTAAAAAAGGAAACTACATATGCAGTAAACCTTCACCACAAAGATGGGGAGAATCACCTCCTTATGTGAAGCTGGAAAGCTGATGAGTGATCTGACTATAACATAGATGGGGAGAACCGACACATTGTGTCATTTCCCCTACCTACATCGTAGTTTTAACCCCGTCCACTCTCCTACACACCGGCCACACACACCCCTTGTTATCTACCTCAGAGAACCGGTCAGTCCCTCAAATGTGTCAGTGGTAGAATCATGTCGCATAACAAGGTAAAAAGATACTGCAAAGTTGAACGTGAAATATAATTACTTTATTCTCCGAGTAAAAACAAAGCACTGTGTTTGCTATGCCAAAAGAAAATGTATGTAACGTAATCACAAAACTGATACATGATGTTTCTATTCGGTTTCGCCCTGAAACGTAGGTATGTACCTTGTTTGTAAAGACATGCCTAGAAGTAAAGACATAACCGGTAACGTGAAGTGGTCTGCATTTGGTGATGGGGGTATACGTAGGGGGTAAATACTAAATTTCATTCCTCTCACCCCTCTTCCCCGTGCCTGGACTGTATCATTTGTTACACCACATTATATCATACAGTATGAATTGTACTTCAAACTAATTTTTTATATAACGCATTGATATTTAATTGAAAGATACAAACTGTTAACAAATGCAGTTTTCAATTAACAATTGTAATAATTGTGTTTATAATACATACCTTAATTTACTTCAATATTTCCGGATTGTTGGCGCCCGTGCATGTACAATATATTCATTAGTATACAGTTGTACTATACGAAAGGTCCTGGGTTCGATTCCCGGCTGGGAAGTCGGAATGTTTCTCTAGCCAGGATCATTCCCTTTCTTCCCCAGAGTCTCAAAGTATGGATGACAGTATATGGATGCATAAAAAACTCAAAGTCCAAAAAACTACTGTATACGAGTTAACACTCTTGCCTTTAGGAGAGGTCGCTGTGTGATCTTAGGAGTTAAAGACGGTGTATAACTAGAACAATTTAAAAAAGAGTACTAAATGGATGACCAAGTCAATAAATACTCTTTACTTTAAATTACTTTAATACGTGCTCAAAGTAGCCTCCATTAATACCTAAACAAGTCATTCTTTTAGAAGGGATTTCTGTAACTTAGGCATTCTCTTTGATAGTGGTTCTGTAAACATGACAGACAAAATGTAGTCCAGGGGCGATATTTCGTATGAATGAGGTCATGTGATAGTTCCAGAACAGATGATTGTAGGTCAAAATAAGCACACATTATGTTTGCATGGAAAGTTTCACTGAGATTGACTCGCCAATTACAAAGAAAAAGCTACACAATCCATGGAAACGTAGTATTGGAGAAAAGAATTTAAAGTGAAGGTTTGACAGGCATTTAAAGGGCACACTACCTTATTAAATAACCATTCGTTTTCTTCCTCTATTTACCCTCCTTGTATGGAGGACTTACACCCCCACCCAGAGCTTACAAGTGGACGCCTGGGGTCGAGGAGATGATATGAAATGAGGGCGAAGTGGATGATGCAGTTGATGGAAGGAATGGGGTGATAAACCGGAGAAAATCCGCCCAAACGTCGCTTTGTCCACCATAATCCCGCATACGGCTCTTGTGATTGATCCTGGGCCTCTTGGTGAGCCACGATGAAGGCGTAAATAGTGTCACAACCATGCATGGGCGTCGGCAGACTTTTTCATGGGGGGGGGGGGGGACATGTTGGAAGTTTGCAATTAAACAGTATTAATTCATTATGTTATCAAAGCTGTAGTACTTGCTGCGGATAACCGTATTAATTTGTGCTAAATAAAAACAGTGTTACATAAAAATGAAAACAATAGTTATAACAGTCAATAATTGACTGCACATTAAATTTATTACCCCTTGCGCCCCCTCCCCCCGCCCCCCTCCTCCACTTCGCGATGCCCATGCAACCATGCAAAGCTCTTTATCCCTTCAGCTAGAATTGCAGTGCTTTTGTTTTCTTAAAAAATAATACAAAATGGATGTTTTTAGATTTCAGTCGTCTGTCTTCCCGTATACTACCAGCATGCTTTTTGCAAATTAATAGTTTAAGCTAAGTATTCCTGAAGGTAAAGTTTTAACACTTTTCGTCCGTTTTTGCCTGTGGAGCACTTCGTCGATGAATATAATTGTTATATTTCCCGAAAGAGCCACCCACATCTTGTAAACTTTCGTAATTACGAATTACGAGATCTGTGCAACAGATAATACTCAGAAGTTAACGAAAGCTATTGGAAAGGTTACCGTGGGAGAAAATGGCATTGCATGGAGTTAGGCATTACATCAAAGAAAACATTTAAGTGAATGTTAAAAAACATGTATTATTTTGATTGTGTACATAACTAAACAAGATTCAATGCCTTTGAGAACTGTCGAATAGCATTCTAAATTAACCAGAGGTCCAGTATTCCATTCCTGGTTGCTGTAAGAAATTTTGTTTCATTGACAGTAATGCAGTAATGAATTCGTTTATAACTTTGTCTAAGACTTAACCAGGCGGGATTGCCCAGGCGCTAGCGTATGTCCCACACTCGGGAGGTCGTGGGTTGATTTCCGTGGCAGACCTTCCTGGCCGATGAGTAAATGCTGGAAAGATTAATTACCTCCTTCGAATTTCCCACCGTTTCACCTCTGGTCTCATTTCACTTCACTCTTCAGAGTTGACCCGCTTTGACAGGTATCTCGGGCGGTGGATGGGGGAGAATTTGGGCTCTGTGAATCTTCGTACCCCGGGGTGCGGTCTCCGGGTTGAAACCCCGTGGAGGGCGTGTCTGGCCAACAGAGACAATTGTTCTGTAAATGATAGGGATCCTGCCCTCAGCTATGGGTCGGCCGCCCATGTTTCCTCTTGCCTCAAGTATGTTGTGCGGGACGACAAACTGATCAGTTTTGAGATAGGAAGAACCCTGTCCGGAAATGTATGGTTTGGACTCTGTGGTGCATCGAAGTGTGAGATGGGCGTGCATCCACATTTCAACAAACCCAACATTGAGCTGTCTACATTACAAATGGGCTTCGAACTGTGTACCTCCTACGTCGTTGCAGAGCCTATATCGACGGTTGTGAGCCTCATGCACATGACCCAAGCCTGCAATTGTCTTTGGCGATTTTCATTCGCTCCATGAACTCGAGCCATAAGGTCCTCCGCTGACGTCACAGGAGTGACATACACCATACTCCTCCCACAACTCCACAGAAAATAGTCGAGAAGTGTCAGACCTGGCGACCACGGAACTGTTCCTCTTCTAGCAATCCATCGATTTGAATATGCGACGTTGAGGTGATTCCGCACATTTACATCAGTGTGCTAGAGCTCAAGTCGGGCATTTCAGCAGCTGTGTACTGGTACAGGTCGCATTGCTGTTACAAAACGTTACTGTACTGGAAACTACGCAAGTAACGCAGTAGGATACGACCAGAGACCCTATGGAGGAATTTAGCGCATGTGCAGGAATGTTATTATGTTGAGATCGTTCGTCCTAGTACACAGATGGCTAAAGGTTGCATACCTTCCGTATTAAAATACCAAAACGAATGTTAACAAACTGCCTCGTTCTCAAACTTCAACGTTCTCCAGGGTCCAAATCGTACATTTCCGGACTGGGGTTCCTATCTGAAAATCGATCAGTTTGCCATCCCGCACAACATACTAAGCGTTGTCGGTGGTTATTTGGGACACCCAGTATATATTATAAGTGGTAATGATTATAGTAATGGTAGAAATGAGTGTACGATGAATTTCAGTGGAAAAATGACATTTTTAATTTGAAGAAGGCAAAATTACTGTTTATATTATTTTAAGTGGGGATCAACCTCTCTTTTAGGTTCTTTTAGATCCAATGGAATTCACATATTCAGCTTCAGGAAGCTTGAAACTAATATACTTTAATTTTTTTAATTAAATAGCGAGGAGAAGATAGGTTAAAAGTTAAAAATACGAGCCCGGATATTAGCACATCCTGTATTTAAGATTTGACAATCTCTTCAGCATCCTGTATCCCTCTTGTGCATACTGGAAATGTCTATTGAACTATTTCTGGAAACATTTGTCTTAAAATCCAAGTTGTGCCCTTTGGCAGTGTCCTAACTAGGCGCTGCTTGAAAGAATTTGAGTTGTGTTTCATATTATCTGTACATATAATGGATTAATGAGCCGCTCGCATGATAGGCGTTGCCACACTATCAGTCCGATATGTGCCGAGAGATCTCATTGGTGGAAGATAAGCGAGAGGGAACTTCGCTCCTAGCACAGACGTGACGGTTCCACAGTCAGGCGAGCTGTGCAGTCACGAGGAATGTATCCGACGTCATCGCAGCAATTTCGCTACCTTTTACTCATGTGAGTGAGCAACAGGTTCGAGAAACATCGTGTATGTGTTGCTGTCTTTATTTCGGCGCAATAATGACATTTTCGGGAGAGGACTAAGTGTCAATATGTTTGCGTCAACGGAATGTGTTACGTCATGTGTGAGTGTGTGGCATGTGGTAAACAACCTTTCAGCAGCAAACATTCCTGGACGTTAGGTTGATTTTATTCACGTTTGTGCGACAATTTAGCTTCCTGATATGGCAATACTGCAGCAGGAATAGCACGGTGAGTAAAAGTCTGGTCACGTGCCTTCCGTCTTCTATTCCCGTTTGAATATTTTCTTCTTACTATCTTCATCTTTTACACTACAGGTATTAGCTAAATAGCATGCATTCTCATCCAATCATTGCCACCTCTTCCTTATGCGTCCAAAGTTTATGTATGACCCTGCATGTTCTGCCTCGTTCATTCTTTTTATGCTCCTTCCAGATATTTTTGTCTTCAATCTTCTCATTTAAATAAAATATCATTAATTCTTCACGTAGGTATATCTACGGCATTTCTTTACTACCTGACCGTAGACAAAGTGTAAATAAATAAATGAATAAATAAATAAATAAATAAATAAATAAATAAATAAATTAATTAATTAAAAAATAAAACTATAAAATAATGCAATGTGTGCACTCACATGACTTTCTCTACTCCTTTGTACAAAATATTCTTAAAATACTTATTCTCTTGTCTATTTCTTATTAATCGAGTTAGACGTTTGTAGAAATGGTCTTACTACATATTTTCTTGTAAGTACAGTGGAAATAGGAGAATACAGAGACCTAAGCATTAGTCAACGCTTTTCAAAGTTAGCCACTATGTGATGGATTTGACATTCCATTTTCTTTGCATGTCCAAGATAAACGAATGACTTCCCTTTTGAGAAAAGTATATTAGGAAATTTAAACAAATAATAATAATAATAATAATAATAATAATAATAATAATAATAATAATAATAATAATAATAATAATAATAATAATAATAATAATAATATTATAATAAAATTATTATTATTATTATTATTATTATTATTGTTATTATTGTTATTGTTATTATTATTATTATTAGTATTAGTGTGTTTTAACAGTATCTACGTCTTTTATGTAGTAAGATTTTGTCTATCTCTTACAGTTTACCAATTATGCAATGACCACTTTTTAGGACATTTCCAAAAAAAACTCAAGATAAACATTTCGTTTGTCATGAAAATCTCGTAAGCATAACGATATTTTAATAAATACCGTCATTATACAATTAAAACCACTTCCCATTTGAGGAAAGTATACTAAAATTGAGATAAATAACAAGGGATATCTCCGTAATGGTTCACTGAAAAATAAATGAATAAATAAGTAAATAAATAAATAAATCTATATGTCATATAAGTTGTGTATGGGACCATATTTTATGACTTAAGATTTTGTCTTCCTTTTAGGCTTTACCACTTATGTAGGTCACCCAGAATAAAGAGAATTTCGAAGAAAATTCAAAATAGACATTTGGTGTAAAGGGTAGTTCATACACACAGACGTAGATAGATGCAAATGCAAGCCTTTTCTAAAAATACTTTACAAAAAAAAAAAAAAAAAAAAAAAAAAATCAGGCAGTATCAAAACATGAGCCAATGCTGGTATCCAATTTTAGCTATAGGATATAATATTGCAGCTGTTTACGTACCATAACTACGCAGTAGAGAAAGAGAATGCATATGATTATTGATATTAACAAACGCAACATGTTTACAGTTCCTCTCACTTGTTGATGAAATGGTGACGGAATATTGATTTAGAGGTGGCTTTAATAAACTTAGGAGTCAGTCAGCATGTTTATGTTTATGTGGGGACCGACACTAAGGTCTGGTCCATTTAACGTTGTCCCGTATATCTTAACTGTTACGTGACTAATCGCCTCTCATTGGCTACTGTCCTAGAATAGGTTGTTCTGCGATTGAAAAATAGTTCTTTGTTGGACATTATCATGTATCTTATTCCAAGACATTTGTCAGAGTTATATTATAATAACAGTATGAATTAAATATATTAGGTAACGGAGTTAACACATCTGGAATGGGTGCTAATTCTTATCTACAAATGGATGGGAGGATACTTCGGTTTGAACACGATTTTCAGGATGACGAAATCACGTGTATCTATCATGGCAGTGTTTATATCGCCTACGCTTGCATTGCATATGGCTTTTTTTACATCGTTCAAAGGCATACATTACCCAATCATGAGGAAAGGTAAGGAGACATAACGCGGAAGAATACACTTCAGCGGTGCGGGTTATAAGGAACGGGTTTGAATCATCGTGGTGGAATCATTGGTTTAAATAGATACTTGCATCCACCAATAAGTTGCAACATGGCAAATGTAAAATGCACTTCCCCCTTTTCACCCACACCCAGGACATCCTGGGCAGAGTGCTATAATTGTGACAGTCGCAAGACCTGAATGAGTTGCCGTGCGCGAAGTTGACGCGATCATAAACAAATAGAAACAGAGTTGTCAACCCCAAAATATGGATTTCCCAGATTTATTTACATACTCATCAGTTATTGGATATGTAAAACAGCAATTGCCTTGCTAGAGGTGACTCAAGAGTTTGAGTTTTAGCTTGTTCCTTTTTTTTGGGGGGGGGGGGGGGGCTTAGTTTCAAATATTACGAAAAACTCTTCCATATCAGCCCTTCCACCTGACAACACAAGTAATACATTAGCCAATTTCGAAGTATTTGGGAAGGTAAACTTCCCTCAAAACTTAAAATGTCCAAATTAGTTTTGTGGAATATTAATTGAAATTTTTGCACGTTTATTTTAGTAATAATACATTTATTGTTTCGGAATTAAAATTGACAAAAGTTGCTACGTTTTCCCAATTTTTTTCGTTTTACGCCGCAAGTTTCCCGAGGGCTCAAATTGCGCTACGGCTGGGGGAGGGGCAACATAATGTCTTTTCGCTTTGGGGAGCTGTCTTGAAGTTCGTCAGTGCAGAGACTGTGGCACCCTGGGGCAATCGTATCAGACGCCGCGCCAATATGACACTGATTCGTTGTCAACAACATCGCGGTTAAGGAGGATGTCGTCTATAAACTATCTATAATCTTTGCAAAAGTTAAAGGCATATGGAGGCGGGGCGAACTGCAGACTGTAGCGAATCCTAAGCTTGCCCCTCCTACCAGCGCTGCCGAATGTGCTACATGCATCTCACGCGCTCTTATGTACAGAACCTCTGCCGGTACACGCATTACACTTGGCAACAGCGCTCCGCTTGAGCATTGGCCAGCGTTCACATGCCTTTAACTTTTGCGAGCAGTATAGTGTTGCCAAGGCTGTTTACTTTTTCGTTTTATTTTCAAAAACGAAAAGTCTGTTTAACGACTGCTTTGGTTTCGGATCTTCCAGGCGTGCGATATGAAGATTTTGAGGAAAATCCCATTATAGGATTCCTTCTTGATGATTGTGCTTCAATGAAGATCCAATGAGCTATTGGCAGTTCGCGGTGAGATAGATGCGACGTTGCCGCTTACCGCAACCACGTGGAGAGTGTGTGCACGAAGACAGTTTTGTTACGGTTGGAGTGTAGAGCGGCTATTGAAGACAATAGTAAAATACTGAATCTACATGCAAAGTAGAGAACGTGTAAATATACATCACTGTAAACATTTTACGTTAAAAATACCTGTGAAATATTGTAATGGGAAAATGCCGCTGATCTCCGAATCACTTGTGTCATTGCTGTTGTTACTGGAATTACTCGTGGAAAGACAAGCTGTTCCACCATTTCTTCCACTGACCACATTGACTGTAATGTTTGTGTGCTGTCGGTGTATGCCATTGTGTCTTAACGAGAGATTCTTGACAACAGTTCAGGCGAAGAAGACGAGGGTGAAATGCCGCGAATAGAAGAAATACAAGCAAATTAAGTGTAAACACTTACAGTGATTGATAGTGTACATGTGGCTGACATCACTGTGTGATAATTTGCTTTATATTTTTGTACTTCATCGCAGAAACATGAGCAACGTACAGAACACCTAACTGTTGTTTCTGGTGAGTGACTCGCATCTAACCTCTCATTTAACAAATTTATTAGTCAAGAATTAACGTGCGACCTGTACCACAAACTACCCTTTTACAAGGAAAATCTGTGTTATTTGTACTTGCTCAAATTCGCCCTATTTTGGTTAAAGTATCGTATGTTAAACATAGTTACGTTACAAGCAAAAGGTATATCTTGAAATTTATGCGAATAGCCTATAAAGCCCTCTTCAGTCTACTTAAGTTAAACCATAAGAGATAAACAAAATCCTATCACTACCCATCTTGAAGCACATGATTTATGTTGAACCATTTTATTCGTAGCGTTAACCATTTCCGAGATATTCTTTGTTGTGGGCTCGAATATTCGAATGCATGTACTTTTTTAAAGTATTACGTCACTATTCGTTTTTTCTCGTGGACATGCAAAGAGTATGGGATTATTACATAGCGAGATGGTTTTCAAAAAAACTGTCATTTTAGCCCAGTGGTATTCAACCTTTTTTTCTCCAGGTAGCCCCAAAATTTTCCATTTCAGCCTGTACCTATAGGCCTAGCCCTAGAATTATCCTTAATTAAAACTATACGTAACCATATTTATAATACATTATAATAATTATAACTTATTTAATATTACACAGCTAAGGATTAAATTAAATTCAATTACATTTTATGTACCCCCTAAGAAGTCTTTGCATACCCCTAGGGGTACGCGTAACCCAGGTTGAGTATCAATACTTCAACCTACTGTATCCTTTAAGCATACATCGAAGTGTGTAAACGAGTAATGAACTTCTTGATTACAAGAATTAGAATACTAAAATAAATGTTCGTAAGAATTGTCTGTAGTATATTGAGTAAATGTGGATAGTAAACAAGGATTTTTTTTAATTCAGAGGAAACCACTTAACGCGAGAGAATGAAAAATGACGCAGTGTTCTGTTTAAATGAACTTACGTTTTTGCTTTCTGGGCCACGTACATACATAGAGAAGGTATGTATTTATTGTATTCCATCCAATTTTTGAAATCGAAATTTCACCGGAAATAAACGTTTTGAGGTGTTCTGAACTCCGTCCCAAAGAGTTCTGCGTGGGAGAGAGAGGGAGAGGGGGAGGGAGGGAGGGAGAGAGCAATATTTAGGCTTAACGCCTTCCATGATGCGACACCAAGATTTTTTAGAAAATCTCCCTGCCCCAACTTCCTCCTCTAGTTTGTTGAGAATGGGTAGAGAAAGTAATGTGAATGTAACACATCGGATTTTGTTCATAGTTCAAGTACGCGCATGAATATACGTCTATGGAGCTGTTAAGATATTTCTTGGGGCGGGGGGGGGTTCTAAACATATTTCCATAGAAATTTGGATGTCAAAATTTTGTATGGGATGTAATACTTCCTCTACCTACTAAACATAATGGTAGAATAACGCAGAGCAGATAAATGGAGATTTTTAACTGCAATAACAGAAAACTTGCGTCATTACAATGACAAGGCCTGGGTTACGCATACCAATTACAGCACCAGGGCTGCCAACAGCAAGTAATAAAATGTTCCCGTCCATTTAAGTTTGGTTGAGCGAGTACCAGGGTTCATTGACCGCTTCCTGTTCAATATGCCTTGCCTTCACCTCATATTCCCGTTAATTCCCGAGATGCAGTGCAACCTTTCTCTAAATGCTACAACAAAAGACGCGCGTAACGGTGTTACGCCTTGATCTGCCGGCCACATGCACAGCAGCAGGGGAACGCGGTTTGTATAAGTGCCAGGGGCACCCCAGTACTAGCGAGAGTCCACTATCACCTACCTATAGGCGTAGTATATAATATATAGGAAACATTGTATTCGCTTTATTATTGAGAGAATTCTTCGGTCATACATGTTTTAGGCCTTGAGAATGCAGAAAATAAAGCATATTAAAAAAGAAACGAAGTCCCCTATCTAATTGCACATTACACAGCAAAGCTTTTATCAAAATACTCTAAAAATATATTTAATATGTATGTCAAGTAAAATGCTATTTTGAGTTTTCTAAGATTAACTTCTTGACCTCTTCATTCGGAAGAAATTCTACATAAGTAAAATTAAACCCGCGTTTTAACCGCCCTTTCTGGGCCAAGGTCTACCGCCCAGCCGCTGCTAAACCCCTCTACGCATCATGGGCGTCATGAGTGGGTGCAGTTGTGGAGGATGGACGTGGTCAGTGCCCCGGTCCCTCTCGGGCGGTATATGCCATCTTCGCAAACAGGGGCCGCTATTCATGAACCAAGTAGCTTCTTATTTGCCCCCCCCCCCCCAGGGACCTAACAGCGGGAAAACTATATGCACGTCGGTACGGGAATCGAACCCAGGGGCCCCTCTTGGTAAGCGCAGCGTTACAATTGCGCTGAGAAGACAAAATTGTATACCTGTAAACTATAAAATTCCGTGGCTAGACGCTCGCCTGTCACGGCGGCCAGGTTCGATCCCAGGAGGCGGTATGTGTCATTCGTGATGGACAAAGTAGCGCTGGGTGGGTTGTTTCTGGGTTCTCTTGTTTCCTCCGCCATTCATTACACCAAATGCTCCATAATCACATTTCCTTTCACCTATTTTGCCCTCGTTCCACATCATCTCCTTCCTCACTCACTTCCGGCTGATCACCCATCCTGGCAACTCTGTGATCTTCAAAGGTGTCCCCTTCTAACTCCTTACGAGGAAAGCAAACAGAGAAATAATAAATTTAAAACACATTTGGAAAGCAGTTCTTTAATTAATAGCTACCAGATGACCCGGTGAACTTCGTACCACCTAAAATTGATTTGTTTGTAACTCTTCGTACGTGATTATCAATCATAATTAGTCTTCCAACTCCAATTCATTCACGAACACGTTGCATTCTGAAACCATTTGCTTGTTCATTTTCAGACGCTCTCGAACGTAATTCGGACATGCCAATGTGACTGTTTTTATTATCTATCGCTCGATGGTCATCAGCACGATTTGGACGTGAAGTAGCTAGCCGCGCATTTGACTGACTTCGACGACCTATGTCAACTCGTCCTCTCCTTGGCATTGTAATGAACACCGTAAAACGACCAGAAATGTTTTCACGGTCACACAAATTTGTTGAACTTACCTTGAGAACTTCACAAAATTGAAATTGTCAAACCAATACCTCGAGTTTCGCTAAAACACATTTGGTGGTTATGTCTAAGCCTGTCTTAATTCATCGGTTTGATTGGCTCAGCTGGTTAGACGCAGCCCTACTGATGCCAAGGTCGCGGGTTCAAATCCGGCCCAGACCGATGGTTTTTAAGTATGCTTAAAAACGACAGCTTCATGTCGGTAGATTTACTGGCATGTTCCTGTGGGACGAAATTCCGACACACCGGCGACGCTGATGTGATCCTGGCAATTGATAAGAATCGTTAAACAACAGAATAAATAACTGCCCTAATTCCTCAAGCCTCGCAAAAACAAAATTGAATGAATTGTTTTGTTTATTTCTAAGTTTGCAAAGTCAATTTACCTATCAAATAAATATTCGCGAAATATAATTAAGTTCGATTTGATCAAATATATTCTCAAAATCTTATTTTTCTGCAAAAAACTATTTTGAATGTTATAGATGCAGCTGTCAAACAACAGGTCTGCCACAAACGCCATATATTGAAATCAATGCGAAGTGGCAATTCCCATACAAAATTATCAATTTCGATTAGTTTTTCGACTTTTCCTTTTGGTTTTTCCTGATGTTTTTTCATGGCAACATGCCGGTGCACTAAATTATCCAAATGACTCATTTTCCCGGTAAATCACAAGGAGATCTGAAACTCATATGCGAACATATCCTAATGGCGGCTTGCAATGCTTTGAGTACTGCAGTCCCGGCTTCATAGTTAACCAAGTGATGTCAATCGATGGAAAGTAATTGTTGTTTGCAGTTGTGTGTAGAACAAAGATTGGAAATGTAGTGTCACACTCAAAAATTGAAAATGCAACATGTCATAATCTTTGAATAGCCAAGAGACAAAAACAACGAAAAAAGAAATAACGAATTCATATTTGAGAAAAGTAGAAGTGTTTGAAAATTCAAACCAAAGACAAGGAATGTCTCAAAAATGCTTAAGTTCTCAAAAATGTAATTGAAGTAGATTGTGTGTTTTAATAATATATACGTGTTGTTTAGTAAGATTTTGTCTATCTCTTAAGGTTTACCGGCTGTTCAAGATGTACATTTGATTTTTCATGAAAATACCTTACATCATGTGTTGAAGAGTCACTTTGGAGAAAATCATTTTCGAAACATTTTCCAAGTTAACGACTTCAAAATTTATATTTCCGGTGATATCTCAGTATCTATCTAGCTATGGGTGAAATTTTTCTGCTAAAGGCAAGCATTAGAGAAAGTAAAATTAATTAAGTCTCTTAAGCATAAGAAAGCAGACCTCACTTTCTTCCTCCAAATCGTCATTACAGCATCAGATATCTGAAATTAGGTGGTGGGGAATTGAACCGGTGACCACAAGTACAAGGACGCCCCTAAGTGGTCCTAGCATCTGCAGCTGTTGTGACCTCGAAGTGTCGTTTGTGGACAAAGCTGCTCTCAAGGTCGCATGCATTTCCATGATACTTCAGACTTTTGTGTTTTCATTGCCCTACTTCTGGCATGTGAAGGTTCTTCAAACGGACCGCCTCTTTATTTTTGTATTTCTTCTACAGGCTTCCATCTACTTCATGGTAATTGAGATAAGCTTTTATTGAAATGGTTTCACTGCATCGAAAGACGGATACAGGAGATTGCAGTTCTGGTTTAATGATGAAATTGCCGGTCGCTTAGTGCTGGCTTTTAAATTCCACACTCTTTGTATGACATGACAGAAACAAAAGAGACTTGCTCAAAACCGAGTGGTAACCTGCGAGGTTTGCATTCCGGAGGTCGTGGACTCGATTCCCCCGAATTTCCTGCCCTCCAGTTCACCTCACTTCTCAGTTCACTTTAACTTTCAAGCTTGGTTGTTCCAGGATTTCATTTTCGGCGGGAGTTGCGGCGTGCTTGACAAATGCTTGCTCTCGTCTTCCGGATCGGGGGAGATCTCCGAATCTTGGTCACCCAAGGGACCTAGAGTCCGCAGAGGTGAGAGGTGAGAGTACGAACTGCTATGAGGGAGTTCAAATCTATAGCTGTTAGGGACCCTGCTCTCTGCTGTCGTCCCTCCGACCACCCTTCGTATTGTGTCATCTTACCCCTCGTCAGAGCCATAGGCACAAGAAACCTCATACAGGTGGAGGTGCTAAGTCCCCCCTCCGAATCAGTTAATGTCAAAAATATTTATACATTGACACGACCTCTACCCATTCTCCAACAAATTCTTACAAAATCATATTTTTCTATTTACGTCGCGTTAATCGAGATAAACATTTGTAGAGCTGTTTTTATTGCATGTTTACGTCTCTCGGCACAGCTAAAAATATATAATTTGGAAACTTATCAAGATGTTCTTTATTACACAACATACCTTAAATTTCTTTGGTCTTGTGGATGCATAATAGTCCTTTCTTATGTTTAGTGGTAACTTAAGATAACGCCTCTTGACAGTGCAAAGGCCGATTTACTCCTCTCCCTCTTTCCAAATACCACATGCTATGCGGGAAGTATTAACGACTGGTTCAGCGTTTGGATATGGCTGTCCTTAGCCAAAGAGATGGGTCCTAATTGATGAACAACCCTTTGAAATGAATGCATCATTCCTCGCTCCAAGTACGTCTCTAAAACGTGTTGTACAACAAGTAAGTGTATCAAAGACTTTACTTTAGTCCATAGATGGGGAGAACCGACTCTGTGTGTCACTTCCCCCATATCGCAGTTGTAATCCCTTCCTCTGCCTCATAGCGGTTAGCTACTAGGCCACGCCTCCCGCTATTGTCTACCTATCTCAGAGAACCGGTCAATCCTTCAAATTGTGTCAGTAAGTGGAGAGGGTAAATACTCGATTACACTGTTGTCACCTCTCTTCCCCATGACTACTTTAGTCCAGACGGCTACTAAAATTTTAAAACTGAAACCATACAAAGCAACTACCCTTGACAATGAAAAACGAATCACTTTTTGTGATTGGATTTTACACAACATTGTTGATCCGCGGTTCATTTTCTCTGGTGAGGTATGACTTAATTTAAATGGTCCAGTGTTTCACAGAACGATAGATACTGGAGCACAGAAAACCCCCTTCTGATTTACACAAGCCTACACTGCCCATAATTCCTTGAACGATATAAAGGACGTTTTTGAGGGCAGGATAATTTCTCAAGGCTTTTGCCCTCCTCATACATATAAAGTGAATACTACAGAGTCTGTTCACTGCAATTGCAGTGATAATAATGTACATGCATTCGGAGGTTATTGAGCGTGAACGTTCTTCGTACTTATTCTATAACAAAATATAAACATTAACAGTCATCATAGTATAGTATACCAGCACTGCAAGCATGCGCCCGTTGTTCACATCTGAACTCACCCTCTCTCCTCCAACATAAACTGTCAATAGTACAAGGTAAGGCAACCTCACTCTGATCCGCCTCTTACCTACTTATGAGAATACATGTATTTTAGGCGATTCTTGCTTCATCGTTCCTAATGTTTGTATAAGACAATGATGGAAACGAAATGCCACGTAAATTGACTAAAGTTGCATTTTCACCGCGTCATTTGTTTAAGGATATTAGGAGTAAAAGATAGCGAAGGAAAGCAGAGGATAGATTGGAATGTTGATGTGTGGTTCAGGAGGTCACGATAAAACTACAAAATCCCTAACGCAACACAAGATGTGATGGACAACGAAAGTCGTGGTAGAAGAGGAACCATCCAACCGGGGGAAACCCAGGTCAAAGAGGGTGGTCGTCGGGAGTTGAACTCGGGACCTCGCACGCTACCTCACTCGGTTGGATAGAAGAGACTTCATCGTAACGCTGAAACGTCACAATTAGAGCGGTTCTAGAGGCGAACCATTAATAGGAATGCTTTGGGTTAATGAGCGAGCCGCTGGTTGGGAGTTCAGGGGAGGTACCCGCCCACTCGGTGGGGCGAACGATGTCGCGTCGAAGTCCTCTCTCTCTCTTGTCGCGACGGCGTCCCTGCTTGTAGGCGTAGGCGTAGGCGCGATTCCTAATAGGTTGTCTTATCTACCCATTCTACGTATTACCTACTTCCTGTTAATCGAGATGAACTTTCAGTCCACATTTTGTAAGGTTTGGTAGACTAAATCGATAGCCAGATTTTTAAAAAGCGTATCACTTGGTAATGGCGTCGAAATTCCACACCAGTAACAAGGAATATCTCCGAAATGGTTAACTCCACAAAACTCCTTTGGGACTTGAGGAAGTAAGTAATAGTGCAACTAAAACTAAGATTAACGGATTCCTACTTTCTCTACTACGTACCTAATGAATAAGAAGGAATTGTATTCCACCCAAAAGTTCGATACCGAGATTTCGTATCAATAAACACACAAAAAAAAGAAATTGAGAAAGGGCGTCATGAGTGGGGTGCAGTACTGGAGGTGGGACGTGGTCAGCGCCCCGGTCCCTCCCGGCTGGTATATACGTTCTTCGTAACCAGGAGCCGCTACTTCTCAATCAAGTAGCTCCTCAATTGGCCCCTCAGGCACCTAACGAGGCTGAGTGCACCCCGGACCAAGTCTCCCAACGAGAGAAAATTCCCACGCCATTACCGGGAATAGAACCCGGGTGTCCGTTTAGTAAGCTGTACACGGAACATTTTTCGAAAATTCAGGTTTTGAGACCACCCGAATCAAATGAATAATTTCGGAAAACGTGTGTCTGTCTTGAAACAGTTATTTGTGTCCTGGGGAATTTTTATTAAATATTGAGTTATCTAGAGGAAAGAAAAGAATAAGCTATCATGTTATTTATTTAGGACATAATATAGAAAAGAAGTTGTGAATTACATTGGAATTATTCGAAGTGTAAGCCAAAAACCTGCTATGTGCCATTTTTAAAAATAAATTAGGTTTTGCATTACTACTCATCTATGTAACTTTGCCAATTTACCCAAGACATGGCTGTGTATCACACTGGCTAGTTTAGTTCAGCTTTAGTTATAGGTATTTAGTGCAGGTATGTTTAGTATTTCTGATTTTAACCATTCATACTACTTATGGGACATGCAATATCGTTAATTAAACAATTTGTTGACAGTAAGCAGGTTTTTGGGATACATTCTTCAATAATTGTTACGTCGTTAAGGAGTCTCGGGGGAAACTTTCACCAACGAGGAACACGCGACTGGAAAAGGTTTTGTGACAGAAATGATTGTATCGGAATATAATGTATTAATCAGTGCTGTTCTTATAGTTAAAAGTGAATCAAGTAAAAGCTTTAAGTTGTTTGATAAAATAACATTATTTCAAAGCTTATATTCTAGCTCCCGTTCTGCATCCATCACACTGATGGAAAATAGGAATCTCCACGTACAGCCGCTTTCAAATGCTTTCCGACGAATGCGGGACCCGACGTGGGGACGGAAGTAGTAAAGGTTATCGAGTCGTCAGTCCAGGCCATAGCCGTCTCAAGCGTTTCATGAGTTTGATAGCTGCAATGCTAACGTTCTCCTGTTTCAACAAAAGAAACTAACATGGCGACTGGCTTTTTGGGACTTTGCTGTAAAACAACGAGATTATTAATTGGGTTCTCGATAACTGAATATGCGAATGTGACACAAACGTGTCTACCAAAATATTTTCGAAACTAGGGACACAATAAACACAACATTTATTATAAACGATGTGTTGCAACATTTTAGGCGTCTTCTACTGTCAATTTTACACAAAATAGCACATTGTTATAGTAATCACATGATGATAAGGAGAAGAATTTGTCTGGACAAACTGCATATCCATTTCGTTTGGACGGAATAATTAAGCGAACTATTTCGTTTCTTGTTTCAACAGAAGCTACCGCGCATGCTCGCCTTAGACGACTGCATGTGAATGTAAACAAACACGCGCAACAACACGACCTCCAGGACAGGCAGAAGTACTCGATCAGAAAATTCTCCCTCCGTTTCCGCTCACCACCTCTCGTCTGTCGGAAAACATTTGAAGCCGGCGTACAGGAGTGAGTAGAGAAAGTCGTGTGAGTGCACACATGAGCCATTTTTTATTTTCTCTACTACGTTTAGTAATGTAGAGGAAGTATTGTACTCCACCCAAAAGTTCGATGTCGAGATTTTACCGAAAATATGTTTCCAGGCCCCATTAATTAAAAAAAAGCATTTTTAGAAAAAGGTGCGCGTGTGTGTGTGTGTGTGTGTGTGTCTGTGTGTCTGTTTGTCTTGTCAGTCTGTGGACAGCATGACTCAAAAACGAAAAGTCGGTTAAAAGCCAAAGTTGGTATTTAAGTCTTTCAGGGATGCGACACGAAGATTTTGAAGAAAATTGCTCCACCCTAAACTACTCTTTACATGGAAAATGTTTCAAAAATTTTGATTTTCTTGGAAATAGTTCTTAACGATTTTGATTAAAATGCCGTATGTTTGAGATATTCTAATATATTCTAATGGCAAATGAAATGTATCTTGAATTTTCTGGCTGTAGCCCATGAAGTCCAATTTGCCTTGGAAGACTTTTGCATAACTGGTATACCATAAGAGATAGACAAAATCTTACAACACAAAAACATAGATCTTGCTAAAATGCACAATTTATGTCTGAATAAACTTTTTGTACAGTGAACCAATTCGGAGGTATTGCTCGTTATTTGTGTAAGTTTTGGAGAACTTGTATTTTTGTCAAATGAAACATTGCTATTCATTTTTATATGTTAACCGTGAAAAGAGAACGGAATTTGAAAGCTTTAAAAGATCTGACTATCGTTCAAAGCCTTGATTCATATATTCCTGTTGCACGTGCAAGAAAACAAGCAGTAAGATAATTTCTGCAAATGCTTATCTCAACTAACATGAATATAGAAGAATAAGAGTTTGTAAGAATGGTTAGTACAAGAGTAGAGACAGTAATGTGAGTGCAACACATCAGATGTTTTTACTGTGTTCGAAAGTGTTAGCTAATGAAGAGAGATAGAGCTAATTTGCCAGTGGATAACCCGATGGTGATTTTGTATGGTTTGTAGCAGACCTTTCTTTTGTATGGCGTTAATATCGTGCTTTGCTTTACAGATTCGAGCAAAGCATGCAAATTAATCGTGATCAAAAGTCTGTGCGGCGAATATCATAATCGCTTCTGTCATACAACATTTTAATTCCACAGTGGCTCACTAATTAGGACGGAACAAATATGTTTTTCTCGATCACACGAATTTGTTTAACCTACAACTAATTTATATTCATATATATTTTACAAATTGATTTGTTGCCTTGTTACTTTCTCTAATGCTTGTCAATGGTAGAAAGAGTGAGAGATGTAATACAAACGGAGGGGATTCCATACTGAAGCTAAGGTCAGGTCTGGGAGGGTGGGTGGAGGTGGGAGTGCCGAGCGAGGATCCAACGAGCCAGCGTGCAGAAGATTCATCTTGACGCCAGGTTTCTTCGATAGCACCATCCCGCCCGCTTGTGTGGAGGGTTCCCTATGCCGAGAAGAGCAGTTACAGAGCGCAAATTCCACCACGCAGCAGCACCACACGACCACCTTCGCCGACACTTTCAAATCGGAAATAAAGGATTGAAATTATGACATGAAGTAGGGGGATGGCAAGTCATAGAAAGTAAAGCTACTGACCCAGCATTCGCTTGTGGCAACCGCGAAAGAACAAAGAAAAAATATGCTCTGGCCAGATTGGTCACCTGGGATTAAACTCGGGACCTCCCGAATGCGAGTTCTGAATCACCCCGTTCGGCTACCTAAGGTAAGTTGATCTATTGTATTTCACCCAAATCGGTAGAAACTGACAGCGAAGTTTCCTGCGTACGATACTTTTGATGCAGGCTTGATGATGAATCGCTGCCGGCTGCTGTCGTAGCGAACTATGTGAGCTTTATCTTAAGGTATGCTTGGGTGTGTGTGAGATTAGACAGCATAAGTTGGCTATAAGAGCTATTTGAAGTTGTGGACTGTTTGAGGATATAGAATTCAACTGTTTCCGTCTCTTAGCACACCCCTGATGAAATCAAAACTGCACTTAAAGAAGAACATGGCATAACTGTCAATTCAGTGGCACAGTTGAAGAGAACCGTTAATACCGAGGGGGGTATTAACAAAGTTCCTATGCCACTATTCTTGGTAGTACTTGACAAAGTACTTAACCAAGAAGTACAACCAATTGACACAGTAAGGAAACTAATTTTCACTGTAGTCAAAGTGGAAAGGTATTATGGCAGAGAGGGACCTGTGCAATGTTACCGATGCATGGGGTACAATCACTCCAGCATGATGTGTGAGCGAAAGCTTACATGTCTGCGGTGTGCAGGGAACCACTTGCTAGAGAACTGCCCTAAACCTAGGGAAGAGTGCAAGTGCGCTAATTGTGATGGTACACACGTAAGTGTGTACAAAGGATGCTCCACAAGGAAAAAGATCATAGAGAGCCGCCGCAAGAACCGCCCAGATGATCAAGTGGTTCGCCCAGGTGTGTCCTTTTCCAATGCCTTAAATAAGGCAGAGTCCACTCTGCGTCGAGTGGAACAAGAGGCTGCTACACCAAAGAGCGATTCCCCATCAAATTCTGTGCCACCACCTCCAGGTCCTATAGAAAGGGCAATAGTGCCTAAACCCCCTGCACCAAAACCACGCAGGAAGAGGAGGAACAGAAAACCTAGGCAGAGCAAATCTTCTGCCCCCAATGTAACTTCGGAGCCACAAGCTCCTGTAATAACTACAGACGCACCTGTAGAGGCAGAGCCTATATCCAAGGTTAGGGATATTCCCCCTACCCCTATCCCACCAATGCCTAACACGGCAACATCCTCCTCCACACTAGCGACTATTTCGCAAAGTGACCTGGAGGAATTTAGCTCTTTATCCTCATGGTTTGGGGATTTAATAAACAAGGCGTTACCTGCTCTGAGAAACTGTAAGATGCAGTTGAACAACCCCAACCTGACCCCCATGCAGAAGCATTCCATCTTGCTTCAGACACTGGAACAGCTCTACCCCAACTCCGCTCAATAATGGCTGGAAGACATGTCCGGAGACCATTTAGAGCTGCGATTTGGAACGCAAACGGACTACGGAGTCATTACCCTAATATTTCTAATTTTGTACAGTATTTCGGAATCGACATTCTGATGGTCTGTGAAACTCATTTGGATGCTGCCACCAACTTCTCCCTCCCTAATTACGTCACTCATCGGTCTGATAGGGTTGGCCGACAAGGGGGAGGTACAGCCATCTTTGTTAAGAACCATATTACCCATAAGCCTTTCCCTCTTCCACCACTTCAGCATGTAGAAGCCTGTGCTATTAGGCTATCTTTAGGTGGTCTAGATACATTGCTGATAGTGGCATATGACCCCCCTGATCACCGCTTCTATGAAGCAGATTACACGGCTTTATTAAACCTCCACCCTGTGGTCTGCATTGCAGGTGACCTAAATGCAAAACATGCCAACTGGCATAGTCGTGCCACCAATGCGAAGGGGCGAGGACTATTCCGCCTTATAAGCGGTAACCCAAGCCTCATAGCTCATGGACCGAGAGAGCCCACTTTTCATCCTGCCCGAGGGAGACCGGACGTGCTGGATATTATGGTCACTAAAAACTTTAGATTCCATATAGACCTGACGACAGTCAATGAACTGGATTCTGACCACGATCCTGTGTTAATCGACACCAATGTTAATATGTCAGCATTGGTAACTCCTGATTGGTTGTATGAGGTAGACTGGGATGCAGCCGTCCTTGAACTGAACCAATCAGTGGATCCCAGACCGCATATAAATTCTATCGAGTCGTTAGAATTAGCGGCAAATGCATTCTCCCGACAAATATCAAATGTGATACGAGGGCATACTTACCGCATTCCTTGCAATACTCCTAACCCCACAACCATCCCAAACGAACTCCGACTGTTGCTGAGAGCTAAGTCAACAGTTCGGAAGCTTTGGCAGCGTTTCCGCCATCCCAGATTGCAGGCAATTTATCTGCGATTTAAGACCCTGGCTAGACGCCTCTTACGTGCACATCGCAAAGAGGCCTGGGAAAACACCATGAGGAACGTAAACCTCTCTGAAAAGAAGCCCTGGCGGATAATTAAATCCCTGAGAAGGGACAAAACGCTATATCAGCATCCTATACATGGCACTCGCGGGAGATTATCTTTCGAACCGCAAGAGAAAGCCACTGACTTCGCGGACTATTTAGAGTCCCAATTTGAGCCCCGAGAGGACATAGAAGACGAGGACTTCTCAGAACTAGTTGAGGCAACGGTGGATTACCTCTATGAGGATCCTCCACCACCTCACGAGGCGACTCGCATACCAATTGTCACACCAAGGCAAGTTTCCTCGCAAATTAGGTGTCTCAAACCCAACAAATCCCCTGGATATGATGGTGTTACGACACATATGTTACAACACCTGCCTCGCAAAGCCATTATCCACTTGACAAGAATTTACAATGCTTGCCTGTATCTCCGACACTTCCCTACTGCTTGGAAGGAAGCGAGGATGATTTGCATATTGAAACCAGGCAAGGATCCCAAGTTTCCATCAAGTTACCGTTCTATTAGTCTACTCCCAATAATTTCGAAAATTTTTGAAAAACTTCTACTGTCCCGTCTAACTCCTCTATTTGAGGAAAGGAGGCTCATTCCGGATCATCAGTTCGGATTCCGTCAAGGCCATTCCACTACCTTACAGCTCCTGCGTCTTGTTGAGAGGGCTGCCCTGGGTTTCCAGGAAAACTTCAAAACTGTCGCAGTACTTCTGGACGTGGATAAGGCCTTTGCAACAACATGGCACCAGGGCCTACTGTACAAACTTAGAGATGCAAATCTCCCCTCCCCCTACCTGACCCTCATAGCCAGTTTCCTTCGTGACCGCACTTTCAGGGTGCGAGTGGAGGGCAGGTTATCAACTATCAGACCAATAGCGGCCGGAGTACCGGAAGGTAGTGTTCTATCGCCACTGCTCTTTGCCGCATACATGTCTGACTTCCCCGTTGAACCCAGCACTGTTACGTGCCAATATGCCGATGACGTCCTCATACTGGCCCGTAACAAAAATCTACGTTACTGCCTTCCCCCATTACAAAGACACCTAGATGCCATTGAGAGTTGGAGTGAAAAATGGAGAATGGGAATCAGTCCACAGAAAAGCTCTGCTTTTGTGTTAGGCAAAATTCATTCCTGGAGACCAGAAAGGGACCTGACACTTGGTCAGAGGAGAATCCCTTGGGTCAACACAGCCAAGTACCTTGGTGTACAACTAGACCGAGGACTTACCTTCACCAAACATGTCACAGCTAAAGCTGCCCAAGGTCACGGAGCTCTGGGAAAGCTCTATCCCATCTTTAGGTCAACTATGCCTACACGACTTAAACTACGCATTTATCGTGCGATCATCCCTCCCCTGATCCTGTATGGATGCGAGGCATGGGGATTCGTGGCTCAAACCACCATCCGCAGACTGCAAGTCGTGCAGAACAGGGCCCTTAGGATGATCTACGATACTGACCGTAGATTTTCTTCCCATATTCTCCACACTCATTCTGGCATTCCATATATTGTGGATGTTGTGCGAGATAGAGCCCGCTCTATGTATGCGAAACTTACACCACACCCTAACCAGCTGGTGAATACCCTGGGACAATATGATCCCCATCTTCCCAGGAGGCGCAAAAGCTATCGTTTACCCAAGGATGTCTTGGGCTAATTAGCTTCACTGCTTCCTCATTTCACCAAACATTCCAATGCATTCGGTTTCTCGCTAAATTGACACTGCTTGACTTGCTGGTTAGACAAGCTGACCTTTGCTAAGTGAGCAGAGGGGCATGGGTGCCCCAGGATGGGTAGACATTCTAACTGGCACTCATATCCCTAGTCTATAGCAAGAGAGAGTAACCAATCATCACCATTGGCTGACACTGACAAAAATAGCTTGTAAAATGACTCCATCTTTCATACCTCACGGGTAAATCCATACTAAATGGATAGGTACCGTGGGCATATATCCCGCTCGGGTAAACCCGAGCGACCTGATTTGGCTCTTGGCTCTTGGACCGCCTTCATTCGTGACGGCGACTATAATGAAGTATATTTGCTAACTCCTGACGTATCAATACGATGTTAAATAACTACCATAAGAACGAAAGACGTAAGTTGCCGTCAATCGCTGAAGTATTACGTCGAAGGCGGTCTTCAGGCGCCACGACTGCTGATAATCGATCACAGTAAAACGCTTCTGTAAGACACCAAAGAAAAGACACGAATTTTACAAGTACACTTCATCACTACCTCACCAGCGTTTGTACATTATATGTTGGTAAATCTTAATTTCTTATTCATATCTAAAAGTGAAAACTTAATTGCCTTAGCTACACTGGCTTAACTGCTCTCCCACCTTAAATTGCTAGGCTAATGAGCTCTTGCTCTGTGATGAAACTACAATTTATATTATGCACTTATTTTAACACATTGGAATTATTTAGCCATCTTCCTATAATTGCTTTATAATTAACCTTACCAATTAGTGATTCCAGTATCTGTGTGCCTGTAAACAACTCAAAATTCCGGTATGAAAATACAGGTTTGGTGTACATCTTGAACTTAAAACAAAAACGTTAAGGAAAACATCTGCGCGTGTCTGTGAACTGCAAAATTAAAAGAGGAGGACTTGGTTAAATATTAACTTGATATTTCTTGTAAAAGAATGTGAATTGTTGAACAGAACGATAAGCGGATTTATATGGTTGTGATAACCCGCAATAGGCCCAAACCAAAGCACGCCACAAAATATAGTACTTCAAATACTGGTGATTATCTGTGAGTTTTCGAGATGTACGATAGCCCTGGTAAAGACTACTTGAATGTAAGGAGATAGTAGCGCTATTCCTGAAACTGCCAAATAAATGTCTTGTGTTGCATCGTAAACACGAGGCATGTGGAGTTTGTGTTAGTCGTAGCTGGTACGAACATCAGTTATCGCGGAGGGATACAAGGCTGGATAGAGTAAACAATTATGGATTCCTTCTCTGAACACATTTTCTTGTCATGAACTATTTATTTATTTTTACTTAATTTATACTTTCTCTACTGGTAAGTAGAGGAAGTATTGTGTTCCACCCAAAAATTCGATATCGAGATTTCACCGGAAATATGTTTTGAGATCCCCTGAATAAAACAAGAATTTCGTAAAAGGTCCGTGTGTGTCTGTCAGTCTTTTGGCAGCATAACTAAAAAACGAAAAGTCTATTAAAAACCAAATTTGGTATTTAAGTTTAATGTCTTTCAAGAATGCGACACTAAGATTTTGAAGAAAATAGCCCCACCCTACACTACCCTTTACATGGAAATTTTTTATTTTATTGAAAATGACTAACGATTTTGATTAAAATGCCATATGCTTAAGATATTTGTATGACAAATGAAATGTATATTTTGAATGTTCTGACTATAGCCTATGTAGTCCTGTTTACCCTGGATGACTTTTGAATAACTCGTAAACCGTAAGAGATAGAAAAAATCTTACTGTACAAAAAATGTAGATCGCGCTAAAACACACAATTTATGTCTCAATAAAGTGTTTTGTGGAGTGAACCATTTCGGAGGTATTCCTTGTTATTTGTGTTAGATTCGGAAAACTTAAAACTTTAGTGAAATGGAGCATCGTTGTTCATGAAAGCCTTCTGTATTCTAATATTCCCCTTGTACCTACAAGGAAATAAACAATAATATAATTTCTGCAAACCTTTATCTCATCTAACACGAAGAAGATATATGAATAAGAATTTGTAAGAACGGTTGGTACAGGAGTAGAGAAAGTCATGTGAGTGCAAGCTGTAATTATGCTATTGAATTTATTTTGGGTCACATTAAAGGACTTGTTACTAAGAGTCTCTGTAGAACATTTCAAAGTGGTATTTCGGATAGTTCTGCAAATATATATATATATATATATATATATATATATATATATATATATATATATATATATATATATAAATATATATATAAATATATATGTAACAATAAGATATAACCTCATGATAAAACAGCTGATTCATGCGAGTTACTTATTAGATACACACAAAATTTGTATTAAGTACGTAGCAGAAATCTATGTATACATGAAATTTGTTGAGCTTATCTGCAATAGGTTAAAAGAAATTGGTGTTTTTGTAAAAGGATACACTTTTGCGTATTTCAACAAAATTCTCTGTGCTGTTGCGACATGACCCTTTACGAAAATATTTCGATGTAATTTGTTTATCTTTCTCAAAAATGAGTTGACAATTGTGATTAAAATACCCATGTGTTTAAAATATTTTTATCCCAGCCAAAATTATGCTAAATTTTCAGGAATACCCTGGGAAGTCGTCTTTATTCTGAATAACTTTTGTTACTTTTTGTAATTGCCAAACCGTGGTCAGAAATGTTACTGCTGACAAAATGCAGATCACTTTAAAACACAATATACCCCATTTTATGGCACCAGCCATTTCTGAGATATTCGTCATTGGTTTGAGCTTTTCAATGCTCGTATTGTTATTTTTTAAAGTGGAGTCGGTTTTCTCACGAAGACTACTTTTGAACATCTGCCTATCGCTACGTTTGCCTGTTCCCCCTTTGTAAACAACGAAATGTTGCATGAAAATAATTCTGCAATCATTTTTATCGATTAACATGTGTTAAGCTGTAAAAAAACCTGATTTATTGAGCACACGTGACTTTCTTTACTCTTGCTCAACCATCCTTGTTATTAATGTTTATTCTTGTATGTACTTCATGAACATGTGTAGAAATTATCTTATTGCAATTTTTTACAACGGGATTAGGGGAAAATATCTGTAAGCGATACTCAAATCTTTTAAGAGAAGACCGTTGTGTATATAGATTTGGAAATGCTTTTCTTTCTAAATGGTTAGGAGAAAAAGAAAAATCTATCTTGCATTCACATGACTTTCTCTGCTTACTCTTGTGTATACTATTCTTACAAAGGCTTATTGTTCTATCTACTTCATATTAATAGAAATAAACATTTGTAGAAATGGTTTTATTGCACAATTGCTTGTAAGTACAATGGGATAGGGGAGTAAGCAGGCTTTAAGCGATACTCAAATCATTTAAGAGATGGTCAATATGTGATGGCTTTGAAATTCCATTTTGTTTGATTAACAAAGAACAAAGAAAGGGGGTGGGATCGAAAAATTTCCCATTTCAAAAATGTATGATATTTCAAATACAAATCAGTAACTTAAAAATTAGCTACAGCCCTCCCCCCCCCCCCCCCCCCCCCGTCACCAAACTGAGTTGTGTGCTTTAAGGAGGTGTAGACGCGTGTAATACTCGTAGCTTGTCCATCTATTACGGTTTGGTATTAATGCAACATAATGCTCAAGACTTCACAGTCTGTGTCCAGAAAATTGAAGATAAAGGTAGGTACATTTAAGTTTTCATGGAAGTATTTTAAACGTATGGTATGTTAATGCGAATTGATAAAGCCATTTTAAAGAAAAACAAAAGTTTCCTTGTAAAGGGTAGTTTAAGCTGGGGGAATTTTGTTGAAAATCATAGTGTCGCATAGTTGGCATATGCTGAATGTATAATATCAAGTTTGATGTTGAACAGACTTTTCGTTTTAGATGGTCATAAGCGCAGGCACGTAGGTTTTTCTAAAATACTTTTTTTTGGGGGAGGGGATCAGGAGGCCTCAAGACATTAATGAATTTTTGGTTCTAGGCGCAGGGCGATGGAGTTTTTCGGGTTTAAAAATCCTTGGTATGGTTCCTTCGGAAGGGAGTTGGAATAGGACAGAAAGGGGGAGGTGTCTTGCACCTATGCAGCCCCAGGAGAAAGGGTGAAGTGAGATTAGGCTCCGGGCGGCCAGATTCAGATTAGTGGTACAGATATTGGCAGAGGTCCGAGGCCTTCCAGGGGCATCAAAGCCCCAATATGTCGCCCCCTATCTGGATCCAGTGGACATCGAGGGACGGAAAGAGTTCCTTTGCGGATATCATCCCTGCCAAGCTGCACCTAGCGCTAGGGAAGTAAAGCAAGCAGTGTCGTGATGTACATTTAAGGCACGTAAAAGAATAAGCCTGATAAAGAGGTCTTTGAGCAACATTAAGCTGTCTTTCACGCCCCATATAGAATGTGACGCCGAGAACAGAAGCAGTTAAAAGATCGTTAAAAAAACAAAAACAGGTGCTACCTTCATTTAAGCACGTAAAGTGGCTCGATGTAATCTTAAGATGCAGTCAATTGTTTAATAGGCGTATCTGTTTTACTTGCGTGCAAATTTCGATGAAGAAAACGAGTCAACAGGTGGTGCAAAAGATTTAAGGTGCGCCTGAATTTGTGACAGTAGCAAGTTAGTGTGGTAGCAGTGTTAAAGTTGTCGGCACTGCCAACGAGGCCACGTTGCGACTTGCTCTCTCTGTCTCTCTCTCTCTTTCCGTGACCATGTCCCGTTGTTCAGTTGAGTGCCGTCTCTCGCGAGGAGAGGATATCCTGCGCGCATGGTTCGTGTGATGTTTTGAACGTTTGTGAATGTGCGTAACCATGAAGATGAAGTGTAGAATCTGTGAGTTGCAGAAGATGGCCTTAAATCATCCGCATGCTGCGTTCCTCCTTCCGGGATATGCGCAGCCCTTCCGGGACATGATGTTGGCCGCCCTTTTGCTGCGAGGTAGGTCACCAACACTGCGCCCTTCGCCCTTCTCAATGTTTCCCA
Organism: Tenodera sinensis; assembly: GCA_030765045.1. Lineage (NCBI taxonomy): Eukaryota > Metazoa > Arthropoda > Insecta > Mantodea > Mantidae > Tenodera > Tenodera sinensis. Next base: position 82,000,319 of record CM060973.1, on the reverse strand, counting down.
TGTTAGTTTACTGTCCGCACAGCGGCACGTTAATTTCATCATTTGCATATTTTGGCTCGCTCTGCTATCTACTTAAGTACAGGAATTGGACACCGAGATTTCATCGAAAATACATGTTTTGACAACCAGAAAAACGTGTGTCTTTCTATGAGTAACATAAATCAAAAACAAAAATTAAGATCATGTTATAGCTCAAACAGTAAACTACTTTTAAATGGTAACAGTTTTCGGAAATATTGATTCTATCAAAAATGGCTGTAAGGAATTTAATTATAATACAGCACCTATGTTTAAAGTATTTCCTGACAAATGAAGTATATATTCTTGAATTTTCTGAGAATAGCCCCTGAAGTGTTCTTAATTCTGAATGACTTATGAGTAACTGGTAAACCATAATAGATACACAAAATGTTAGGACACAAGAAAATGTAGATCTTGTTAAAGGACAGAATGCCTTTTTAGTGACATTAACCATTTTGGAGATGTTTGTGCATTTCCATGTGGAATTGAACTCGATTTGAGTCCACTCCCATTTTCATGTTGAATTCAATCCGGAAATGAGATCGAACAACATCCATGAAACGAGATTTCGATCCGATCCCACTAATAAAAGGAACGGGTCCAGTGATTCAGTTTGATTTGAATCCACGTTTCCATGCGATATTTAATCAGGAATGAAAACTAAAATCGAGTTGAATTCGCCTTGGAAGTGTAGTAATTATTTGAATTTTTGAATACTTCTAATTTTCTCCAGTCTAAAATCACTATTAGGTGGTTTTTTTTTTACTTTACTTCGTATATTAAACATGGGGAGTAAGTGTATTTCGCTCATATTTTCTATGTAAAGTGCGTGTATGTGCATGCGTGCGTGTGTGTGTGTGTTTTGAGGACTCCGTCAACCCCCAGAAAGTATTTTTAGAAAAAGGTCCATGTGGGTGTGTCTGTGTACAGAATAACTCAAGAAACGAAAATCGGTTAAATTCCGAATTTAAGTGTAGAATATTCCGATGAATATTCGGAAGACACTAGCCATTAATCTCCAAGCATTGTGTTTATCCAATCTTCGTTTTTAGTTACGTTGTTCACACTCAAAACGCACCCATATGATTCATTGAACCTCAAAACATGCATTTCCACTGAAACTTCGATATCAACATTTTGGGAGGAATGCAAAATCTTCTCTACTTAGTTTAGGTAATTGGTAGAGAAAGTAATAAGAAACTTGTTTTGTTGTCACTTAGGCGCTGCATCATTGAAACTTAGTTAAAAAAAAGAAAGCTTAGGATTTTTGTTTTCGGACTATTTGTACTTTCATGCTACACTTCTATTTTTAAATGCAAAGTGCGTACTTAGTTGCTCTTGTAACGCAGCACATCTAACTTTGAACTCCGGCGTTTCCTCAATTTGTCTTTTTTGGCATTTTTGCATTCAGAATGTTCCTAAGACCATAGTTCATAGCTTATGAGTAGAGCTCGGATTTATGTACACTGCAAGGTATGAATATATGCATACATGTATGCGTTAAAATCTCATAAATATGCTCTAAAAACTAAAATAAGCATAACATATAAAATATGTTTCAACTTTCTCCATTTATTAATCTTGATGAAGTAATAAAGTTGTAAATTTATTCTTAAACTCAGTCATTAACAAAATTAACATAATGAAATATTTATGCACAATTTTCTGGAAGAAACTATTTCCCTCTGTCACTTGTTTTTATATGAAGATAAAGATCTGCTTCACACGAAGTCACAGGACAGCACCATAAAGAGTTGATTTTCAGACTCCCCTTGTGGCACCTTGTTCACATCCCGAAGAAACTTTAAACTCGGATTCCTTGCTTCAATGTTCTCAATTTTGTTACAAGACACTTTTCTCTTACTCCTGGTATGTCTCCGGCGACAGTTGTTTCGTATACCCGCAGGGCAGAAGATAGAGGCACTCGTGTCGCATTTTCCTCCAAACGTGTGATTGCGGCTGGTAGTTTCTTAAAATAGGGATTTAACACTAACTTACTCTGTGAACTCTTCTCATTGCAAGCACTAACTGAATAATGTCCAACACGTCGATCATCTTTTTCACATCTAATAAGTAATCAATAAAGCCGCTTCAATCTATATTCATCTCGTGAAGATTGCTCTGGAGGTAAACGAGCGTTTTGTATCATTTCAGTAACCAATCTCAGTCTTGTGGCGCCTTCACAAACACTTTGTGATAGAGGAAATTACGGCATCTAGCTCTGCCAACCGGTGAAGAGCGTGTGCTAAACAAGTGATATGAACAACTGCCTTAGGATAAGAAACCTGAAAACCTTTAGCAGCCTTAATCATGCATGCATATGCTGCATCTGTGACTATCACCAAGGGTTATCATTTTCTTAAGCAGGCCACAAAACACGAAGAACCCTAGCAATCGTTGAATGGTTTGTTTCTTCCAGTGCTCTGGAGACAATAAGATGGTGTGTTGCTGGTTCAGATTCTGTCATTTTTCCCACGACGACATTGGCAATAAATCTCCCACACGTGTCGGTTCTTTCATCTACAGATACTCGTAAGTTTGAGCCGCCGATATCGTCTCTTATTTCTCCTGTTACCTGAAAAGAGGGAACAAATTTAAAAGAATTGTAAAAAATATTTCTTAATCATAAACAAAACTAAATCGAACTCCGTGACACTAGTGGCCAAACAATTTTGTTTCCATTTTCAAATACTTTTGTATAATACATTTACAACTTTTAAATAATTGACAGTGGCTCTTTATTAAGCTCAAAATAGAGTTGGCACACAAACTAACTTTATTAAATATATTTTTAAACTTACCTCGTCATAAATCGGGCAAGGTAGTTTTTCATTATTGTTGATTCTTCAGGAACTTTTCGCTCGGAATATTGGTCCATGACTTTGGACATTCTACATGGTTTAACTTATTGAAAAGAAAGTTGGCTAAAACATGCAGATATCTTTGGAAAAAATATCATTGCTATCATTTCCACTTGTGCTCATCTATGAGCATCTGTTTGTAAATATTGTGTGATCTGGAATTTTTTGATAGCAGGGTATCCATAACAATGATATAACAATAATTTTAGTTTATTTCAGTTAGGTAGAGATAACCCGATTCGATCCCTGGTACTGCCGTGGGGTTTTTCTCCCGTTGGCAGACTTGGTCCGGAGTGCACTCAGCCTCATTAGGTCATTGAGAGGTCAACTGAGGAGCTACTTGATTGAAAAGTAGTGACCCCTGGTTGCAAAGACTGCATAACCGACCGGGAGGGATGGAGTCGCTGACCAAGTCCCACCTTCAGTACTGCACCCCGCTCATGACGCCCGTGATGGACAGAGGTTGGAGGACATTGATGTTTAAAATGTTCTGAAAATACAGCAATAAAACATTTTTCGCACACTTGACACAGTACTATATTTCCGTCTGTTGTAGGATTTCCGTGAGCCCACTGTCGAAGCAAATAAGCTGTACTGCTCTTCTTCATTTTAATATCCAAGCTTCTTCTGCTCACACTCCAAAAATTACGAGTGACGTTTAAAAGTTACCTCAAACTGGCATTTCTTAATTTTTAGAAATGTTATCGTTGTGGCAAACGGCGTCGTTTTTAACAATACAAACCGTATCGAGTTTATGATGTGACGACTGCACGAACTTCAAAGATTTGTGGTATGATTGTTGAACCTGTTCATGTAGTTTATTGAGTGGCATATTTTTATACTACATATATCAGGCATCACTCATTGTTGATATGTTCCCATTTTCGACGCTCTTATAGGAGTTTACAAACATGATGGGCTACTGTCCTACACAAATGTTGGTATAAACAACAAATAAATAAGAACTCTGCTCGGGTCTTTGTTTTTCTTGTATGTATCGTGGTGAAATATTTGTACTTCAAGAATCATTGCTGAGAAAGTAAACTGTATACATAAATGTGCACTAATCCCTTATATGTGCATTTATATGCACTATAAAACTTCTTCATAAATCCGATAAAACAGGGAATATGTTCCTTAAATGCTTATGTTTAACGCAACAGCCCTTTCTGTACCAAGGGCTACGGTCCGGCCGCTACCCCCGTCCCTCCTGCCTATCACAAGCGTCATAAGTGGAGTGCAGTGGTGGAGGGTGGGACGTGGTCAGCGTCCCGGTCCCACTGGCCGGTGTACGCGGTCTTCACAACCAGAGGCCACTACTTCTCAATCAAATATTGTAGCTCCGCAATTGACCCTTCGGGAACCTAACAAGGCTGAGTGCTCCCTGGACCAGCTTTCAGATGGGAGAAAATTCCCACGCTGGTACCAGGAATCGAACCCGGTGTCCCGCTTGATAAGCAGCAGCGCCACCACTACGCTTAGAAGACGACCACGTTTCATATTACTATATCAAAAAGTGATTTATTATGAAAAAACCTAAATTTCTTTAAAATATTGTGTGCATTATGCTCTGAATAGATGATAACAATGTAAGCAATCAGAAGAAACAATTGGATATTTATGTAGATTTTCAGCTAGCCTTGAAAGTTATGACTTTCAAAATGTATCAATTCGTGGTTTTTATTTTAATCACCAGAGAACAAGTTACAGAATAACGGAGTTAACAAATGCCAAGCGCATATAAATGATGGTGATAACTTTAAACAATTGAAATTTAAGTTTAAATAAGGTGCGTGCTGTAAATGTAAGTAAGTTTACCAGATCCATATTGCAAATTCCCCCGAAATGTAACGCTAGGTGCATGTTTACGGTACTCCTAAAGTGTATCGATAGCAGAAATAAAACTATGGATAATTTTTAATAAGTATGCAGTCCGTAATGTAAAACATGATGTGTTACATGCACATCACTTTCCCTGTCCTCATCGTGTCGCGTCTTTGGAGTTTAACTGAGCTTAAATGCCAAGATACGTATTAATCACCTTATCGCTGTTGAATCAGAATCTGTTGACACAACTTTTTCTGGATATATACCTTTTCCATTCAGACCGTGGTGGAATGCGACACACAAAAGACCGCAAGTCACGTGTCCAAGCTGTCATCTATCCGTCACGTGCAGAAGCAGAAGTACAGTTGCTTATCAATAAGCACTCCCTGGACATATGTGCAAGCTGTCATTTGCTCGTTACGTATCAAAGTAGAGGTACCATTGCGTAACACGAATGTCTCTGTCGACACGTGATGAAGCAAGATGGTATGATACAGGGATGAGATCTAGAAGGTTAACTGTCCATCACTCACCGAGCCACGAGGTATCTCCTAACACTAAGCTCTGTGTACACGTGATGAAGCAAGATGGTATGATACAGGGATGAGATCTAGAAGGTTAACTGTCCACCACACACCGAGCCACGAGGTATCTCCTAACACTAAGGTCTCTGTATACACGTGATGAAGCAAGATGGTATGATACAGGGATGAGATCTAGAAGGTTAACTGTCCATCACACACCGAGCCACGAGGTATCTCCTAACACTAAGGTCTCTGTGTACACGTGATGAAGCAAGATGGTATGATACAGGGATGAGATCTAGAAGGTTAACTGTCCATCACACACCGAGCCACGAGGTATCTCCTAACACTAAGGTCTCTGTATACACGTGATGAAGCAAGATGGTATGATACAGGGATGAGATCTAGAAGGTTAACTGTCCACCACACACCGAGCCACGAGGTATCTCCTAACACTGTCTCTGTATACACGTGATGAAGCAAGATGGTATGGTACAGGGATGAGATCTAGAAGGTTAACTGTCCATCACACACCGAGCCACGAGGTATCTCCTAACACTAAGGTCTCTGTGTACACGTGATGAAGCGAGATGGTATGATACAGGGATGAGATCTAGAAGGTTAACTGTCCATCACACACCGAGCCACGAGGTATCTCCTAACACTAAGGTCTCTGTGTACACGTGATGAAGCAAGATGGTATGATACAGGGATGAGATCTAGAAGGTTAACTGTCCATCACACACCGAGCCACGAGGTATCTCCTAACACTGTCTCTGTATACACGTGATGAAGCAAGATGGTATGATACAGGGATGAGATCTAGAAGGTTAACTGTCCATCACACACCGAGCCACGAGGTATCTCCTAACACTAAGGTCTCTGTGTACACGTGATGAAGCAAGATGGTATGATACAGGGATGAGATCTAGAAGGTTAACTGTCCATCACACACCAAGCCACGAGGTATCTCCTAACACTAAGGTCTCTGTATACACGTGATGAAGCAAGATGGTATGATACAGGGATGAGATCTAGAAGGTTAACTGTCCATCACACACCAAGCCACGAGGTATCTCCTAACACTAACGTCTCTGTATACACGTGATGAAGCAAGATGGTATGATACAGGGATGAGATCTAGAAGGTTAACTGTCCATCACACACCGAGCCACGAGGAATCTCCTAACACTAACGTCTCTGTATACACGTGATGAAGCAAGATGGTATGATACAGGGATGAGATCTAGAAGGTTAACTGTCCACCACACACCGAGCCACGAGGTATCTCCTAACACTAAGGTCTCTGTATACACGTGATGAAGCAAGATGGTATGGTACAGGGATGAGATCTAGAAGGTTAACTGTCCATCACACACCGAGCCACGAGGTATCTCCTAACACTAAGGTCTCTGTGTACACGTGATGAAGCAAGATGGTATGATACAGGGATGAGATCTAGAAGGTTAACTGTCCACCACACACCGAGCCACGAGGTATCTCCTAACACTAAGGTCTCTGTATACACGTGATGAAGCAAGATGGTATGGTACAGGGATGAGATCTAGAAGGTTAACTGTCCATCACACACCGAGCCACGAGGTATCTCCTAACACTAAGGTTTCTGTGTACACGTGATGAAGCAAGATGGTATGATACAGGGATGAGATCTAGAAGGTTAACTGTCCACCACACACCGAGCCACGAGGTATCTCCTAACACTAAGGTCTCAGTATACACGTGATGAAGCAAGATGGTATGATACAGGGATGAGATCTAGAAGGTTAACTGTCCATCACACACCGTGCCACGAGGTATCTCCTAACACTAAGGTCTCTGTGTACACGTGATGAAGCAAGATGGTATGATACAGGGATGAGATCTAGAAGGTTAACTGTCCATCACACACCGAGCCACGAGGTATCTCCTAACACTAAGGTCTCAGTATACACGTGATGAAGCAAGATGGTATGATACAGGGATGAGATCTAGAAGGTTAACTGTCCACCACACACCGAGCCATGAGGTATCTCCTAACACTAAGGTCTCAGTATACACGTGATGAAGCAAGATGGTATGATACAGGGATGAGATCTAGAAGGTTAACTGTCCACCACACACCGAGCCACGAGGTATCTCCTAACACTAAGGTCTCTGTGTACACGTGATGAAGCAAGATGGTATGATACAGGGATGAGATCTAGAAGGTTAACTGTCCACCACACACCGAGCCATGAGGTATCTCCTAACACTAAGGTCTCAGTATACACGTGATGAAGCAAGATGGTATGATACAGGGATGAGATCTAGAAGGTTAACTGTCCACCACACACCGAGCCACGAGGTATCTCCTAACACTAAGGTCTCTGTATACACGTGATGAAGCAAGATGGTATGATACAGGGATGAGATCTAGAAGGTTAACTGTCCACCACACACCGAGCCACGAGGTATCTCCTAACACTAAGGTCTCTGTATACACGTGATGAAGCAAGATGGTATGATACAGGGATGAGATCTAGAAGGTTAACTGTCCACCACACACCGAGCCACGAGGTATCTCCTAACACTAAGGTCTCTGTATACACGTGATGAAGCAAGATGGTATGATACAGGGATGAGATCTAGAAGGTTAACTGTCCACCACACACCGAGCCACGAGGTATCTCCTAACACTAAGGTCTCTGTATACACGTGATGAAGCAAGATGGTATGATACAGGGATGAGATCTAGAAGGTTAACTGTCCACCACACACCGAGCCACGAGGTATCTCCTAACACTAAGGTCTCTGTATACACGTGATGAAGCAAGATGGTATGATACAGGGATGAGATCTAGAAGGTTAACTGTCCACCACACACCGAGCCACGAGGTATCTCCTAACACTAAGGTCTCTGTATACACGTGATGAAGCAAGATGGTATGATACAGGGATGAGATCTAGAAGGTTAACTGTCCACCACACACTGAGCCACGAGGTATCTCCTAACACTAAGGTCTCTGTATACACGTGATGAAGCAAGATGGTATGATACAGGGATGAGATCTAGAAGGTTAACTGTCCATCACACACCGAGCCACGAGGTATCTCCTAACACTAAGGTCTCTGTGTACACGTGATGAAGCAAGATGGTATGGTACAGGGATGGGATCTAGAAGGTTAACTGTCCACCACACACCGAGCCACGAGGTATCTCCTAACACTAAGGTCTCTGTATACACGTGATGAAGCAAGATGGTATGGTACAGGGATGAGATCTAGAAGGTTAACTGTCCATCACACACCGAGCCACGAGGTATCTCCTAACACTAAGCTCTGTATACACGTGATGGAGCAAGATGGTATGATACAGGGATGAGATCTAGAAGGTTAACTGTCCATCACACACCGAGCCACGAGGTATCTCCTAACACTAAGGTCTCTGTATACACGTGATGAAGCAAGATGGTATGATACAGGGATGAGATCTAGAAGGTTAACTGTCCACCACACACCGAGCCACGAGGTATCTCCTAACACTAAGGTCTCTGTATACACGTGATGAAGCAAGATGGTATGATACAGGGATGAGATCTAGAAGGTTAACTGTCCATCACACACCGAGCCACGAGGTATCTCCTAACACTAAGGTCTCTGTATACACGTGATGAAGCAAGATGGTATGATACAGGGATGAGATCTAGAAGGTTAACTGTCCACCACACACCGAGCCACAGCGTATTTCGAAATAGATTCATTCGTATCGATAATACCACACAATGTTAAGTGACGTAAAACAAATGGAAAGGAAAGAAAAAGGATTTTACTAATCTCTCGTAGAATATCTGTGACAATTACATTGGGTAGTTTAAGTTGTTTTAAGAAACAAGCTATAAACGAGATTATTTCCTCTAGATTCAATATTAACTAAAGTGAGAGCGGCGTGTTGTCCATGCAAGCCTAAAAACGTGCACTTATAAATAACCTAGACATTTAATGTTGGTACAGATTCACTTCTACTTTTATAAATTGAATTGGATGTTGACCGTGGTGTGCAAAGTCACGCGGTAACATCGCCTTCCTCGTCACGCCGCACGAAACATCCGAGAGGTTTGGCCCACGATTTGTAGTGGGTTTAGATCCGCGTAACACAAATGGTCACTTCTGATGAAGTGTAAGTTTTACTTTTTATCTACAGTGAAGGCGTCAACTAAAACATCTTATACTCGGTGCATAAAAAGTGGTCTATAATGGAACGTGCATTTGTTGGTGATGACAATTTTAGTCCTATGCTCTAGGAAGCGTGAGCTGCTAAGTCCTCAAGCACAGATCAGAATTCCAGCAATAGGGAAAGTCAGAGAATTTACAAAATGGTGGGGCTCTAATGACCTAGCTGTCGACGGGCCCTTAAACCCTAATCACTCACTCACTTGCAAAATGATCGGGGAAGCATTCGAAAACTTGTACAAACTATTCCTATAAATACTTATTCCTGTACATCATGTTAGTCGAGATAAACATTTGCAGAAATGATATGATTACTAATTTTTCTAGGTACAAGAGGGATATGAGAATACAGTAAGGTTTAAGCGGTTGTAATATTTTTCTAGAGCTGGGTTTGAGTTTCGTTTTCGTTGCATGGCCAATAGATAAAAATTAATAACGACTTATCATTTGAGAAAAGTATAAATATGTGAAAAGGATAGTTTGGACCGCCCACGTAGCACAGTGGTAGCGCGCCTGTCTCTGGCCGGAGGACCGGATTTCGATCCACGGTGTGTGTGTGTGTGTGTGTGTGTGTGTGTGTGTGTGTGTGTGTGTGTGTGTGTGTGTGTGTGTGTGTGTGTGTGTGTGTACTGTAGTGTAATATTTAACGCCCGCTTTTACGACTAGTGCACCGCAGGCGGTGACTGATGATACGTGGAATGAAAATGGAGCAGCGGTGGAATGAGATGGCGTGGGAAACCGGAGAATCCGGAGGAAACCCGCCCCAGCGCCGCTTCGTCCACCACGAATTCCACATGCGGTTGCCTGGGATCGAACCCGGGCCGCTTTGGTGAGAAGCGACTGATCTAACCACTCGACTAAGGCGCGACCAAATCCCCGGTACCGCCATGGGGATTTTCCCCCCTCTGGGTGATCTGGCATGGGGTACACTCAGGCTTGTTAGGTCTCTGATGGGCCAATTGAGGAGCTAATTGATGAAGTAGAGACCCAGGTTGCGAAGACCGGGGCGCTGACCACATCCCACCCTTCAGTTCTGGCGCCTGTAGTGGGACATAGGAGGACGCAGCGGCGGGCGGTAGTTTGGGATGTGAGAGACTTGTATTTCTAAGTTTGGTATTTAACGAACTTTCTGTATTCCAGTTGTGCTGTTTACACTTAGAAAATTTTGTAAAAATCGTATTTTTACATTTGTTTAACTCTGGAGTCTTAAAACATACATGAAATATCAGATATCCAATTTTTGGCAAGTTATTGAAAAATAATGTAAATTTGTTCAAAAGAAAAGAAAGCTTTTATGCAACTTAAATATGTACATAAAATAGGATAATTGCAACATGTATATAAATTAATTGTGAAAAGAAATGTTAGTAAGGATGTTCAAATGTTAAGTTTCGCAGCAAACGGCGATCGTAGAAAGTGTTGCTAATAAGGTACACAGAAACATACACAGATGACATAACTGGCTAATGTTTGTAGAAAAGCAAAAGTATCGAAGATCGATTTAAAAGTCAGTGTTATTTTAAAACCACGAATATTGCAAAATAAGATTTAAATCGTTAATGAAGTTTAAAAGCAAACTTTTGAGTTAGGAATCCGAGACCATAGCAAAGAATCTTCAAGCCACGGCTGCAGCAATGCCGAGGCAAGAGGCATAATAATAAAGGAAAGAGGTAAATAATACCTCACTTTGGATTCATTGAGAAAACAGTTGAATCCAGTTCGCTAAAGCAAAGTCAAAGCTAAATAGCACAACAACGCTACAGGGAAACCTGTGCCAGGCGCAATTTGCTTGCTGTAAGTGCGTATCAGAGGTGAGTGCCAGTAAATCTGTCGGTGTATCGGCGAAGTGACAGCCAGAACACCGGTCGCTATCTAACATACTAGATATGGTTTGTGCTAAGGCCTCTCTCAAGAGGAACCACATTTCGGCACTTGAAGGAGGAAAGAAAAAACTTTGGACGACCTTCGCGGCTTCAAGGACTGCAAATGATTTCTTTTTGCTGTTGGCCATCGCTAATTACGTCACCGTGTTTAGCCTTCTCGTCTCTCACGGTCTGTCAGGACAACCGCCATACATTCGGCGGCGCCACACATCGTAACCACAGCCGGTCACACCGCCGCACAAATAGGAAATATACCTACTTCACCTAAACGTTTGTTTATCTTTGCAGTTCGGCGCTATAGGTGCTAAGAACTTAAAGTACGCAGGCAGTTTAAAACCTTAATGCACGCACTAAAAATAAAGCAATAACAAATAATAAGTAATATTTATTCTAAGAATTATAATTATACATTACACTGATCATCTACTAAAATAATAAAATAAAGCAAATATAATTAATTTTAACCATATTTCCCACAATAAATCAAATATATCTAATGTTAACCATATTTCCCATAGTAAAAAAAAAAAAAAAAAAACTAAATATGGTTAAAATATTTCCCACAGTAAAACAATATATAATTAATTCTAACCATATTTCCCACAATTAAACAAATATAACTAATTTTAACCACATTTCCCACAGTAAAATATATTTAATTTTAACAATATTGCAACTATTACCTTAGCTACTGAAGCCAGCAGCTATTGCAACATGTTGCCAGCTGGAAATTGACACAGTTTGTTCCTCCCTCTTGGAGTTGCTTATTTCTATTACTTCCGCTTATATCTAATATTTGAATAAGAATAAAATGTTTATACGGATTCTGCATAACTATTGTTCTGCTATCTAGATGCTACACTAGACACAGCTATGCAGTAATTTTACATTTTATTCCTTATCCTTAATTTTACTGTCTACTGCGCATAGTAGGTAGAGGAAGGATCATACTCCGCCCATAAATTCGATATCGAGATTTCACCGGAAAGGTATGTTTTGAGAGTCCCTGAATCCATAAGAAAGCGTTTTTAGAAAAAAATGTCCTTGTATATGTGTCTATGAACAATATAACTCAAAACCAAAAAGTTGATTCAATACCAAACTTTTTAAGTTCACCATCTTTCATTGATGCGACACGAAGATTTTCAGGGAAATCTCTCCGCCCTGGACTATCTTTGGCACGAAACGTTTTTAGAAAAGTTTAATTTTCTTAAAAATGCCATAAGTATAAGATATTTTCTGACAAATGAAACGTATATGTTGAGTTTTCTGAGAATGTTTTCAGAAGTCTGGATGACTTTGGCATAACTGGTAAACTGAGATAGACGAAATCTTACTGCACAAAAAATGTAGAGCTCGTTATAACATGCACTTTATGCCTAATACATTTTTCTGTGGCATAAACCATTTCCAACATATTCCTTGTTATGTCTGAATTTTCCTTTATATACCTACGCTTTTCTCAAATGGGAGGACAGTGTTAGTTTGTCTTGGACATGCAAAGGGAATGGAATTTCAAAGGCAATATATAGCGACCAGCACTTAAAAGATTTCAATATCGTTTAAGCCTGCCGTATTTCCGTATTTCCATTGTATCTACAAGAAATAAGATAAAAGAATAAGTATTGGTATGAGTGCAACACATCGGATATTTCATTATTGAATTATGTTCGTCATTATTTGTGCAGATTCAAAGTTTAATCTAAGCTAAATAGCTAATTCTAACCTACGATTGCTGAGCACCACTAGCTTACAGTTATTTTACAGAGAGACCCAAAAACCTCCGAACCGATGCGCGGTATTTTTCCACTTCGCACACACAAGCACGATAACGCAGCTGCTGTACACAAGGTCATGCGGTTTTCTTTGCTCTGAAAGTGCAGTATTGAGTTAACGTGATAACGTGTGTTTGAGTGTGCTTTATTATTTTGTCCTGTACTTAGTCACAAAGTGTATTATGGCTCATCTACTGCACAGAGTGTATTTATTTATGATTCACGTGCGTTAACTCAGTCAGCTCTTTGCAGAAAGATTTCCAGGTGATCTGCGATTTCTATCTCTAGAGTAACTTAAAGCATAAAATGTAAAAGACAAACCCACACATTCTGCAAGAACTAAAAATATCCGCCAGGAAATTGCCAGCATTTCTCAACGTGAACTATGGCGAGTGAAGGATAGTTTCCTAAAGAGGCGCCAAAATGTATGGACAACGACGGTGGCCAGTTTCAGCATCTCCTTTAATAATATTGGTGAGTAAAGCCATTAAAGGTAGTTTTTTGAGTGTTATATGGTTTCATACGCGCTATTCTATGACAGCGGCAGTCGGCGACGTGCGCCCTAGGACGGGAGCGGGCAGAACAGTGCAACCGGTTTGGAGTCTTTTGGATCACCCGTTACTTCTCATACCTATCTCTACTTTGATCCCAATCCAAAATTTTCGTCTTGATCCGTAGTTCAGATCTTCTCATACCACCTGTTTGTCTGGCAGATGCGAACTCTGTATAATCCGATCCATTTGAAGAGGCGATTTTTAAGAATGTTTAAATTTATTTTGTTTTGTTAATTATTTTTTTAGTTTTATTTGGTAACCGTTTTTTGAGCTCCGCCACCAGTCTACAAAATGTCCAGTTAATATACATCTGACCCGTTTATTGCATATACCTATTTACTTTCTCTACTGCGTATAGTAAAGTAGAGCAAGTATTGTATTCCACCCAAAAATCCCATGTCGATATTTCACCTGAAGTATATTTTGAGACCCCCTGAATCCAAAAAAGAAAAACATTTTTAGAAAAAGTTCCGTGTGTGTGTGTCTGTGTCTGTGTCTGTCTGTGTCTGTCAGTCTGTAGACAGCATAACTCAAAAACGAGAAGTCGGTTAAAAACCAAAGTTGGTGTCTAAGTCTAATATCTTAAGAATGCGACACGGAGATTTTGAAGAAAATTCCTCCACCCTAAACTACCCTTTACATGGAAAATGTTTCGAAAATGGCTCTAATGGTTTTGATAAAATGCCATATGTTTACAATATATTTATGACAAATAAAATGCATATTTTGGATTTTCTGGCTATAGCCCATATAATCCTGTTTACTCTTGATGACTTTTGCATAACTGGTAAACCGTAAGAGATAGACCAAATCTTACTATACAAATGATGTACAACACACAATTTTTGTCTAAATAAAGTTGTTTGTAAAGTGAACCGTTTCGGATATTCCTTATTTGTGTGAGTTTTGGAGAACATACTTCTTTCAAATGGAACTTCATTATTCATTTTTATGTCAACCGTACGAAGAGAACGGAATTTGAAAGCTTGAAAAGATTTGACCTTTGCTCAGTCTACTGTATCCCCATATTCTCTTTGTACCTACAAGAAGATAAACGATAAGATAATATCTGCAAATGTTCATCTCAACTAACACGAGGAAGATAGAGGAATAAGAGATTGTGAAAATGGTTAGTACAAGCGTAGAGAAAGTCATGTGCAGCACATCAGATATTTTGCTATGGTGCTCCGCATAGTCCGAGTTATCCCAAATTCTAGGTACCTTAATACCCAGTGGGCTTGAATTTAGCTGGACTATTGTATCCTAACTGTCCCCTATTTATCGTTTCTGATGTCTAGATGTCCACTCTTCAGTTCCTTTTTCTTTTGTTTTCCTGCTGTAAATATCCTACTTGTATTCTTGTAGATTTTTTTTAAATTAAAGTTTTAATTAACGAATGACTGAAACGGGTGAAATGATGCTCAAATGAGCCCGACATTCTTCTCAGGATAAGGGAAAACCTCGGAAAAAACCTTGCCCGGATAACTTACCCTAAGCGAGATTTGAACTCGCGACCTCTTGAACGTGAGGCAGACACGCTAACCATCGCGCTACAGAGGCGGGCTGCAGAAATGGTGCGCATTAATACAGACAATACCAGTGGTGATAAGTATTCAATTGAACCCTGTTTCTTATAATGTTGCCCCACTGACCTTAGAACAGTTCAAACAAACCGTGTGCAATGCAAGGATAGAGGATTGAAGCGATATAAGCATGATAGCCAATTTACCTGTCTTCTTAGAGGACGCGTACATTTGATTTCATACATGGATGCTCTTCACAGCTTCAGGTGGCAGTTTACCAACCTTCTCAGCGGGCGCGTACAGAGGTACCGCGGGACAGTCTGTGATTAAGTACAGTGTCCGCTCGCATTATCACTAGTCTCTTGTTTATTTCAAGGAAAGAAACAGAGACGTTACTCCCACTATCAATCTGTATGACGCATATCAAGCAGCTCCTAGCAAGGTCATTCGCCACGTCTAAAAATACCTCTGTACATAGCAGAGCACCATAGCCGAGTGGTTAGACCATTCGCTTCTCACCAAGGCGGCCCGTGTTCGATACCAGGCAATCGCATGTGGGATTTGTGGCGGACAAAGCGGCTCTGGTGCGGGTTTCCTCCGGGTTCTCCTGTTTCCCCCGCCACTTAATTCCACCGGTGCTCCATCTTCATTCCGTGTATCAGTGTCACCGCCTGCGGTGCCGTATCGAGTAAACGCGGGTGTTAAACACTAGAAAAAATGTATACGGAGCATCTGCTTTTGTTGTTCGGCCAAGCAGTCGTTTGGTTAGGGTATCTGACACCGAGTTTTAACTGAAAATGACAAACTTTTCGCGGTCTGAATTATATAAATATTCTATAAATACCCGCTGAATGCTGGCTTTTTAATTCCTAACTCTATCCATAATATCAGAAGACGACTGTATGGTGACAGCACTTAAACGAAATGAGATGAAAAATGAAAAGGAATATCTCGGAAATTGTTAATGGGACCAAAAAGTTAATCGGAAATAAATTTGTGTTTTAACGAGATCCGCGTTTTTTGTGCATTTTTCTCCTAACTCTTATGGCTTCCTGTTTAATCAGAATGAAGAGTTCAGAGGTTATTCTCAGAAAATCAATAAAAGCATCGTCACAGCCTTTATTACAAAATTAAAAATAATGAAACGTTTTCCATGTTTGGAGAGCGGGGATTTTATTAGAAATGTTTGTCTTCTCTTTCTCAGATATCAATTCAGTAGACCTAAAAGGCGTTTTGGATCAAATATGTCAAGTTTCCGTGTGGAATTTAATTTTGTGTGGCTCTACCTTCTATCGTTTATTAGTGGATATTGAACATTTCGAACCATTAATAACATGTCTTAAAAGTGGCTTATGCCACGGAAAATGTATTTCAAATAAATTGCGTATTTTATGGAGATCTACATATTTGGTTTCGTAGATTTTCGTCTGTTGGTTGTTGTTTACGTTATACTAGATTAGACAAGGCCGCGCCGTTGCAGGGGCCATTCGCCTCCCACCAAAGCGGCCCGGGTTTGATCCCAGACAACCGCATGTGGGATTCGTGGTGGACAAAGCGGCGCAGAGGTGGGTTTTCTCCAGGTTCCCAGGTTTCTCCAGTCGTCTCATTCCATATATCTGCCTCATGTAGTAAAAGTGAGGTTAAACAAAACAAAACAAAACAAAAAAAAAAAAAAAAAAAAAATTACAAGATTATACAAAATTCCTTCCGAATGAGGGTTTACCAAGTATGTCCATGAAATTCAAGAGACACATTTCGTTTGATATGTACATCAGTGTATTTAAATATGCCATGTAGTGGGTAGTTAGAGGGTGGGAGAGTTTATTAAAATGTTCGTGTCGTATCCTTGAAAGATATTAAATTCAACTACCAAATATTGTATTTATCTGCATTTTCGTTCTTGAGTTATTGTTCACAGATACACACGAACCTTTTTCTAAAAATGCCTTTTTTAAATTAAGGGGCTCTCAAAACATATATTTGCAGTGAAGTGCAATGCGTTCTCTACCTTAAGTGTGCGTCAGAGAAAGTAAAAATTCTTTGAAATGGGTGTCAACAAGCCTTGATAGTGCAACCAACAGATTGATTTTTCATTCCGCTACTTTTTTCTACGTTTCTCTGAAGGAACTAGCAAGTTGCCAGTATTAATGATGTCATTATTACGTAACAATGAAGCATAACATAACAAAGTTTGCTAGGCGATAATGCTCAGTGTTTACTGACGCAGATGGCAGGAAAGTGGACATGAAGGTCGCGTCTGAAGACCAAGTCATGACGTCAGCGTCCATTGTGAACCCATGCTCCCCCACATGGTAAGACACCCGTATCTGGACGACCTTGCGCCAGTGGAATTTCGTCTGTGTGGACCTAATCTTTGTGATTTCTTCCTGGAGCAAAGTGCAGTCATACGTTTCTGCTGAGAAAACATATTATCGCATCAGCTGTAATTCTGCTCATTATGGTTGCACGGATTTCAACACAAGCATGCTTTTTAAACAACGGAGCATCAGGAAATGCGGTTCATATTTTGTTAAAATTGACGTGCTGATATTGTTAGAACAAAAACATAATTTGCATTCGCATACATTTTACTATCTACATAGTACGTAGAGAAGATATTGCATTCCATCTAAGATTTCACCTTGAAAAAATATTTTGAGACCCCCTGAATTCGCGTGATTGTCAACATGACTCAAAAGCGGATATTCAGATGAAAATTGCTATTTCAGTTCAACGTCTGACAATGATTTTCTAGAAAAACCCCACCCCAAAAGATTATTTACGCAGAAAATTGTTCAACAGTTTTTATTTTCTCAAAAATAGCGTAACAATTTTGATTAGATGTTCAAGATATTCTCATAAATAATATATATATATATATCTTGAAATTTCTAGAAATACCCCTGTAAGTTCTCTCTCTCTCTCTCTCTCTCTCTCTCTCTCTCTCTCTCTCTCTCTCCACACACGCACATACACACACAAGTAAACCTCATTAAAGCACACAATTTATATCAAATGCTTTTTATTACCTATTATTTCTAACAGGGTTAATCATTTTTGATACATTTTCCCTGTTATTGGTTTGCATTTTTAAACATTGCATTTTCAAATTTCTCAAGAGGAAAATCGTTATAATTATTTATCTTTTTTTTTTGGCCATTCCCTCATTCCTGTTATACGTGCAGGAAATACGCAATAAGATAATTTCTCCAAATGTTTATCCCGATTAACATGAAGTAGATAGGGTGTGAGCGCTGCGTACCTGTAGCACTCGTACTTCTGACGTTACTAGAAGTAAGTCGGGCCGAACATCTAAGCTACTCATTTGGGAGTTGTTCGGATTGGGTTGGTCTCGGACGGGCAGTGCTTCCCAATACTCGGGAAACTGAGAACGTCCAGACGGGGTTGTGAGACGCCTCAACGTCTCGGGTAGTAGCCTGCAGAGCTAGTAGCTGGAGTGCTAGATATCCGACGGCCTCACCTAGGTTATAGGTAGTCTTCCCGGGTAGGTGGACGCGCGCAAGTGGTGTATGCACTTCCGTCCCCTGTGTAGCGGAGGGACGGGGGCTTTTCGTCGCCTCATGAGAGAAATAAGCCTTTGTTCGAATAGGTTGTACAAAGTAGAGAAAGTCATGTGAGTACCACACAGACTTTTCAGCGCTTTTCACATTTCAAAATGCTCTTTGGACCATAGCTTATTACTTGTTAGTTTGAAATTTTTTGGGGAGTATAAGGAATTATGCATTTAAACATTAATGAAATATGGAATTAATTATTTACCGGAACTGAAATTGAAAAAGTTGCAACATTCAGTACCATCTGAACAGAATATTTTTTTTTTTTCCTCTTGCAGTAATTAAATTAACAAATGCCTGCGCAGTAGTTTGTTTATGTTTGTAT
Source organism: Tenodera sinensis (assembly GCA_030765045.1). NCBI lineage: Eukaryota > Metazoa > Arthropoda > Insecta > Mantodea > Mantidae > Tenodera > Tenodera sinensis. The sequence continues at coordinate 81,981,242 of CM060973.1, read as the reverse complement.
ACTAAAAGCCCAAAGAAACAACTTGGAAGCATGGCGATTAACTATAGGGTCCAAGGAAATAGTTTCATATTAGCATATAAAGACGTGTTTATACTCGTATGTGACTTTCTTTAATCTTTTATAAATTATTAATCTTATATCTACTTCGTGTTAATTAAGATAAACATTTGTAGAAATGGTTTAATTAAATATCGCCTGAAACATTTGGCGTTGCCCGTGCTTTGATGATTTATGCCTACAACTTTCAGAATTAAGTTCGTACTTGTCCAATAGCCTTGCATTTGGCTGGAGGAATTTAAAAAATATCACAAAAAACATTTAAAGAGACCACTCCACTCGTATGTGACTTGGTTGAAATCAACCATCATGTGCATAACAATTTCAAATTTCTACCAATTTCGCCTACATTCGCGAAAAATGTATCAGACTTGATTATCATCTCCGCTGCTTTTCTTATGTTGTGATCAGGTTAGGGAAACTACCTACACTGTCCTTACGTAATGTGATGCCTGTCAAAATGGCTGACTCTCGCTTCGGTGAAGCGTGTAATTCTGAAGTAGATGAAATAATTCGAGGAGGGAAACCTCAGAACACAGAACGAAATAAGTTCACTGACACTGCCAACTGTTAAAACATTGGAGCATCGATATGACAATCTTGTAGGCCGTGCCAATGGATGCTATGTATGTATTCATGCTAAACCTTCCTTTTAAGAGCATTTAAATGACACTTCGTAGGCTATATCATCCTGTAATTCGTGAAAAATATTAACTGCAACTCATGATAGTCAAATTCCCTACATAAACTGACAATCACTCGTAGCATTACGATAAATAATGCAAGAATCCTATAGCTCGAGCTGGCAATATATTGCTATAGATATTGAAACACGTGGGGCATCTCGGCTTATTACCTCTTGTTTGCTTAGCAAGATAGTAAATGACATTTTACAAAATGATGCGATAAGACGCGAGTAACCTTGCCAATTTGACGTGACGTCATAATTGCACGTGTGGGGGGGGGGGCGACCTTGCATTTCGTGGGTACTGCGCCCCACCGCCGGCGTGTGTAGGAGGAGGGGCTGACCGCGTATTAATAGCCCCAAGATGAATACCCTTGCACCACAGGGTCATGGTGGGCGGGGCTACAGTCTTTTCAAACAATCCACACAATGCCCACCAATGTCGCAGAAGGCATGGGATCCATCCCCGGTAGCTCACGAGTTCATAGCACCAACAAAAACAAACACACCCGTGCCTATGCACCTCTCAAGCGAATGAAAGTAGTTCTTAAACAAATAGTGCATGTCTCAAGACATGTGAATATCAGAAAGCGAAATTGAACAGTAACATTGCTTCAACTTTATTATATCCTTTTCATTATTTTGGCTTTATTAATAGTGAATATAGTTGAACCTGCTTTATGCGTTACCCAGTTCTATCTAATTCGTATTTTATACGTACATTTTTGTATGTCCCGACAAAATGTAATTTAGAACCGTGTTAATCGAACCTTATTTATATGTAATGTATTTTTACGTTATACGCATTAAATTGCAGTGAATTACTACTGAGTTTTACGTAACTATAATGAACATACGACATACGTTATCTTAAAAAAAAACTCGAGGTGCACTTTTCTTATAGTCATAGTTGTTGATAAAGACTGAGCGTGCGGCTTTCGGCCACGGAAACAAAAGACAAAGACGTTTGTAGGTACAGTTTGTTCACCAGCTCGTGGTCCCTGGCAGGAGTGCACCCAGCCACTACGTCAGTAATCAGTTCCAAATACACATATATTGGGAGCAGCAGTTCTGCTTCTAATCGTATTTACGATAACGTTGCCAACCTTGGAATGTGCATTCACGCTAGATTAAGGCAAAGAACTCGCTTTTTTGTAGTGTTTAACTCCGCTTGTACTACTACGGCACCGCAGGCGGTGGTACTATAGAATGAAGATGAAGCACCGGTGGAATGAGATGGCGGGGGAAACCAGTGAACCCGGGGGAAACCCGCCCCGGCGCTGCTTCGTCCACCACTAATCTCACATGTGGTTGCCTGGATCGAACCCGGGCCGCTTTGTTGAGGAGCGAATGGTTTAATTACTCGGCTAAAGAACTCGCTTAAAAGAGCACCATTTAAATGTTATTTTCAGCTCATGCAGTATATTTAGCTTCTAAAATGTAAATATATCTTCAACTACTCCGTCTTTTTTCCACTGATCATTTTCTGCCTTTTCTATATTTTTCAAAAATACTCGTTGTTTCGGTCTAGCGTTATATCCTGTAATTGCTGTAAGACTAAGTCAGTTTTTACATTTATTTAAGTCTTCCTTGGATGTTTCGCTGCTTCTAATTCTTATTAAGTCATGCGGAATTGTTAAACAGGCTATTGTTGCGTTTCCAATTAATAAGTCTACTCTTTGTAGATCCACGTGGGAAGTGCAAAACAATAAAACCACCGTAGTAATGAACAAATCGACGAGTTAATACTGAAATTATCGATTACCCAGTCGTAAACTAATAGCATTTTGTAGTTGACCATTTACCGCACTTTTTTATGCTAAGAAGCAATTATTTTATTATTACATGAAACACTGCAACCGCTGACGTTAAGAAAGGAATGTTGGCGTTGCAAACTTCTTGAGGTATGTCGTCAACAATGGCTCATTGGCTCAGCGTGAACTGTCACTTGCACTAACGTTATCACATTAATTAACATCAATAAATAATCGCCAATATCAAATCAATAAAATTACAATAGGAAAAAGCTTGACAAAGGCACTCATTAAAAAGAGAGGTCAACTTTTGTTCTTCCTGTTTAGTCTGTATCACATAAACAATTATTACTCGTCAAAATCCTTGCTTTTTATAACATGTTGCTGATTGCAGTAAATTAAGCAAAATCGTTCCTTTTTCGCAATAAGTGAAACACGACTTCCCATTATACTCTCTCCATACATTACAGTTGATTTTGAGAGCTTAAAGGAAGCTACTACAGCAGTATGTTTTCAGGTTGGTTAGTAGCCTCAAGTAGGCGTGCCACAGAAAGCATGATGCAGAGTGGGTGGGTCTCTTGATGCGCCGTTACCGGGTGCTTAGACCATTCGCCTCTCACCAAAGCTGCCCGGGTTCAATTCCAGACGACCCTATCTGAGATTTGTGGTGGACAAAGCTGCGCAGAGGCGGGTTTCTTTCGGGTTTTCCAATTTCCCCGTCATCTCATTCCACCAGTGCTTCATCTTCACTCCATATATCATCAGTGCCACCGCCTGCTCTGCCGTATGTAGTAAAAGCGGCCGTTAAACACAGGCATAAAAAGGTCTCGTGATAACGAATGGTGTATCGGAACCGAGTTCCAACCTTTCAACAAGGCCAATGACCTTGCGCTACCTAAACCAGCAGTTCACGTTTTGAAGTGTGAAGCAAAACGGATAGTATATACGACAGACGTTCATTTCACAGAGCAGTTACCACCATAACCCCCCCCCCCCAAAAAAAAAATCACGTAGTAACTTTGCGTTTGTGGGAAAACTGTTAGACGAACAGAAAAGAAAACTAACACACCGAAGTGGCTACATACTAACTTACCAGTTATCAGAGTATTTGCACTTATTTCAACAACGTCTTGTGTAGACTGTCTTTGTGGTCTGGTGGTTAGCGTGCTAGTCTTTAAACCGAGTAGTCCTGCTTCGATTCCCGGCTGGAGGGTGGGAAGTTTTCTTTAGCCAGGGTTTTTCCCCATCCACTCACAAAAAGAGCAAATTCTAACATCAAGAAAATACAAACATTTCAAAGAACAGGATCTTAAGACTGATCGCTGTTGCACATTCTCCATAGAGATCTTTGTGTTCCTGAAGTCAAAATTCTTAAAAAACATTGCACTTCATCAGACATACATTGACCGTCATAACTCACATCCCAGAGCAGCTGCCACCTCCAAGAGAAGACAGAAGATAAAGCACAATAGACACAGTGATGTTCTAACCACATAACCTCCTCTGGAAGACACCTTCTACAGATGTTTCACGTTACTGTAATGTTCTGTTATCAAAACAGAATGTTGCAGTTATAATAATCACCACTGTAAACCGAATGTACATCATCGCTGGTGAGCAATTGCTCCAAAGCTGCTGATTGTTAAGCGGGGCACATAGATGGAACACATAAAAACTTCAATATGTCCTGTGTTTCATTCAACAGCGTCGCTTAGGAGCACATTTAGTTTCTTTTTTGCCTCTACTTGTTTCCTGCATGCTATAAGGAAATGTTCACTGTATAGTGTGTTTCGTGAATGAAACGTCTGGGCGTAAATCTTCTGACATGACAGCAGAGACACATCTGAACATCTGCGTCTTTAGTAGCTTCACTTTTTTTAAAAAAAAAGTATCAGAATACTTAATGTAAGAACGGCATATCAATGATCAGCAGTTTTATGATCGTTACAGATACAGAGCACACATGAAAGTGTTTGTAAACTCACGCGTTCACAGTGTTAAGCCATTATAGTGAATAAAGCCGCTTAATATCAACACCGCTAATGTAAACAAACAGCAGTAAAACAGTAGTAACGTTAAAAAATGGATGTATTTAGTTTTGTTCCTCAGGGAGCTTCGATTAGAGCATTCCGGCAGCACTATAGTAAAATTGCGTTTGGAGAAACATTTCTTAAAGCTGAGTGTTAAACTCTGTGTTGTTGTTTCTGTAGCTGATGTTTACGTTTTCTCTAGCCAGAATAAAATCCACATATATTACTTACATAGGGGACACCTCGTTTACTGTGACCTACATAGAACTATTGCGGATATCGCCCTTCAGGAGTTAAGGACTCAGTGGAGGAACCACAGGAGGCTACAGGCCTCAGAGACGGTACGGAAGTCCCCTACAGTTCCGGACTCAAAGACCCATCCTACTGCTGGAGCTGTAGAGAGGGCGATGAACGCCCCATCGACCAAGCAGCCCCCTGTCCTGAGCAAGCAATCGTCTTATCTATACGACACCACCACCTAGGATTTCAAAAATCCTAGAAGCACATCTGAAAGATGAGAACAAAACGGAATGCAAGGGAAATGATGGAAAGGAAATCGTGTTAGGCGACATTAACTTTAAGAGCAGCGATCGTTTAACTCACTGAGCTGTAATTTCTGTATGTCCAGGCTACCTTTTTACTTTCTCTACTGATAAGTAGAAGTATTGTGTTCCACTCAAAAATTCGATGTCGAGATTTCACCAGCAATATGTTTTGAGACCCCCTAAATCTAAAAAAAAAAAGCATTTTCAGAAAAAGGTCCGTGTGTGTGTGTGTGTGTGTGTGTGTGTGTGTGTGTGTGTGTGTGTGTGTGTGTGTGTGTGTGTGTGTGTCTGTCTGTCTGTCTGTCTGTCAGTCTGTCAGTCTGTGGACAGCATAACTAAAAACGAACAGTCGGTTAAAAACCAAAGTTGGTATTTAAGTTTAATGTCTTTCAAGGATGCGACACGAAGATTTTGAAGAAAATAGCCCCACCCTAAACTATCCTTTACATAGAAAACTTTTCGAAAATTTTGATTTTCTTGAAAATGGCTCTAGCGATTTTGATTACAATGTCATATGTTTTAAGATATTTGTATAACAAATGAAATGTATATTTTGAATTTTCTGGCTATAGCCCCTGTAGTCTTATTTACTCTGGATGACTTTTGAATAACTCGTAACCGTAACCGTAAACCTGGTTTACGTATGACCGAAACAGTACCTTCTATTGGAAAGCTGAAGAGCTGTATATTTTTTTACAATTAAAAACAATTTCTTTTCGAAACCAGTCCACTTGCTGTTGTCCTTAAGTACCATAAATGTACGGCACAAGAGCACTAGCTTTACTATCCTTCAATAGGAAGCCATACTAAGGCTTTTTACGTCCTCAGCCGGCTTTGAACCCGCGACTTCGTGAACCATAGGACAATATGTTAACCCCTGGACCACGGAGGACGACGTGTACGTTTCTTGTACCCAGTATAAGGAGGTACTAGGGCAGTAATTGGATTTAGGACCCTGAAAAGGTGGATTTAAGGTTGGTAATAGCACTACGAACTGATAAGCTAGCAAGCCAGGAGAAAGAAAGCGGGCGCAGGAATTTAAAAGGCAGTAGCAGAGCGAGCGAGCGAGCAGACTGATATTTTCACGCTTGGAATCGGCCCTGTTCGTTCTCTAGGAAAGCGGTCAGCGGCGTGTGTTTGCTTTCACTCTGCGTTCTCAACAATCCGGTTTGTTGAAAAGCCTTCTGCCATAAATAAATTACCGTATAAGTTTGTACGCTAGGGCGCGCGCTTCATAAATAATTCCCGCTGCCTCTTTTACTCTCTCACCTCTGCTCTTTGTTATTACTTTCGTAGTCTCCCCCCCCCCCCCTTTTTTTTTTCTGCTCTCGCTCGCACAAAATTGAGATTGAAGCAAGAGCTGTAATGAAAACACGATAAAGCCGTAGCAGAACTTGAATAAAGATTAGGAATGGAGTTTACAGATATATTGATATTCATTTAGCTCTGTGTACGTTTCTTTCCATTTGGTAGCGTAGAGTCATGCAACAGGTGTGTGCCGCAATGCTTCTGTTTATTTCATGTCAGTCAGTGAAAACACTTGCAGGAATAACTTTAAACTTAGGTTCTCCATGCATCGCCAGGCCATTTAACAAACTGTGTGCTTTAGGGAGATACGCAATTTGTGTGTCTGTCCTGTGGGGTGAAGCGTGGAGCTCTAGTTCTCAGGCAGGATCGACCCCACCCGTCCTGGATATGGGACCGGTCCCCACTTAGTATCATGGGAAAGCTGAGGAGCTGCGATAGGCAACGAACATGACCAAGAAAATTGGAGGATACGTGATGCTAGTTAAATGATCGCCCACCTCTGCTACGCTGCGTGGGCGTGAGGTCGGCATTCAAGGATTTATTATTCTTAAGATTTTGTAATTCATGGTTTAACACTTATGCAAAGCTCATCCAGGATGAGTGGTACTTCTGAGGACATTCCCAGAAAATTAAGGATATGCATTTGTTTTGTGATGAAACTGTCTTAAACATGTGGCATTTTAATCAAAATCAGTAGGCATTTTTGAGATAATCGACATTATCGCAAAATGTTCCCTGTAAACGGTTGTGTGGGGTGGAGGAAATTTCTTGAAAATCTTCGTTTCACATCCTAAGTTGCTGAACTGCGATACATCCGTAAGCGCCAGTCCCTTGGCCTGGGTCTAACATGGCCCTCAATTTTAGGCAACAGTCCTGTAGCTGCAAATACAGTGCTGAGGTTTGTCACCAAGCAGGTTTAAGTTGTATTTTGTTTCGGAGCTTTTTAGCCTTTTAGCATGTTTTACCTTTTTCTAAGGTTTTAACGATTATCGATTCGTTTTGAAGTTTGTTTTAACTGTTTAATTTTTAGCTGTTTTACGTTTAATGTATAACTTCTTCAGAGTGAGGCTTCACATGTTTTAGGTTTCGCTGCTTTTATGTTTTGACTTCGGGCCCTTATGACCTAGCTGTCGGCTGGCCCTTAAACCCTACACACTCACTCACTAGGTACCAATTTTGGTATTTAACCGACTTTGGTGTTTGAGTTATGCCGTTCACACGCGCGCGAGTATCTTTCTCTAAATTTGTTTTCTTTTATTCAGGGGACCTCAAAATATGTATTTGCAGTGTTATCTTGGTATCGAAGTTTTGTGTGGAATGCAGTACCTCTTCTACTTGGTAATTACGTGGTAGGGAAAGTAAAAATAGCTGTTTTGCGTATTTCGCTACTTCCCTCCGCGCATGCGCATCTGAAACAAAATGGAGTGCTTTGTTGAGATTTATTGGTGTAGAAAATGACTTCAAAAGAGAAGGTGGTTACTTTTAATCTGTGTAACATATCATTTTCCTTCTAGAAGCAAAATATTTCATTACATCAACCTTACAAGCCTCTTGGATAACAATCTTAACATCTGGCAGAAAATCAAACTTGGTTATCGTTTTAATGATTTAATTTTCTCATTTTAATTTATATCTACAGTTTGGTTTTGTTTCCGTTCGTTTGCATAGCAACCGACGTTGGAGCAACAGGTTTTTCAGCGTTCGACTTACATGGAATTTAATAATTTTTAATGCCTGGCGTTAAAAGTTGACGAGTTTCCTGGTGGATATAAACCGAGTATGAGTGGCTCTGCCCTGTTTTTATTGCCAGATGCGCAAGGGTACTTCTTCATGATACGGAAGCAATAAGAAGAACCTTTGGGATTAGACTTGTTTTATCCGTTTGGTCTCCGGTTCGTCTTGAAGTCACAATAGTGTTTAGAGTGATTCAAGAACGCTGGCGGTGCGGTCTTTTACTAGAGAAGAAATCTTACATTACTGCTAATTTTATTCTAGGTGCAGAGTGAATATGGGAACACAGTGGGCTTTAAGTGATAGTCAAATGTTTTAAGAGTTGGTCGTTATATGATGCTTTGAAATTTCATTCTCTTTGTATGGCCAGAAGGGGGTGGCGTGGGGGAGGAAAGAAATAACAGTAACGGCTTCCCATTTGAGAAAAGTATAAACATGAAAATGCAATCGAATAACAAGGAAACTTTTAACTTCGTTAAAAAGCTTATTCTTGCATTTACTTTCACGTTAATCGAAATAATTTTGTAGAAATGGGTTCATTAGTTATTTCCTTGAAGGTAGGAAGGGAATATGGAAATACTGTATGCTTTGACCGTAAACAAATCGTATCACTTGGAAATTCCGTTCCATTTGCATGTCCAGGAAAGGGAAAAAACTAACAACTTCCCATTTGAGAGAAGTATAACTACTAGAAAATTCCAAGGAATATAGAAAAATGGTTAACTCCCTCCCCCCACCAAAAAAGACAAATTGTGTGCTTTAACGAGAACTATCTACACGATGTGTGCAGTAATATTTTGTGTATTTCTTACGGTTTATCATTTAAGCAGATTTCATACAGAATGAAATCGACTTCATAGGTTTTTCCCAGAATATTCAAAATATACATTTTATTTCTTGTGAAATTATCTTAAGTATGTTGTATTGCAGTCAAAATTCATTGATCCATTTTGGAGAAAATCAACATTTTTTAACATTTTACTGTTTAAAGGGTGGCGCTGCGCTAGCGTGTGCATTTGGGTGGTCCCGGGTTCGATCCCTGGCGACTATCCATTCTGGGCCATGGATATTTTCTTCTTTTTTTTTCTCTGGGAAGGTAGGTGAATTCTGGGGTGGTTCCTATTCTACCACTACTTGCCGGTATCCGTCATCTCATGTCACCAGTTTCAGGGTTTTAGTACCAGACGCCACCCATCCAGGGCCAATGAGCACTCTTCGCCTGAGCAAAACACGATTGTGTACGTGGGTGCAGAAACACGTCTATGGGAACCAAAGCTGGGAGATGACATATCAAGTGACCTACAATCTGTGGGCGACCCATAAAGGAAGCAAAGTTTCCAGCCATCCTATTTTTCCCTGACGATAATCCTTGCAATTCCCCAGACAGTTAACGGCGTATTTATGTTCAAATGAAACACACGATAAGATAAAAGCACTTGAGCCATTGTGTGCCTTATCTCTCCACCACCATCCTATGTTCCTGATAATGTGATTGCTGCATGGATAGTTAAGATCTGTTAACACTCGCAGCAGTTTCCCAACGTTCAAGCAATAGAAGTTGGTGTAAAGCTTTCATTTTGACTTTATCCATTAGGTAGAGAAGGTATTGTGTTCCACAAAAAAATTGATTTCGAGACTTTACCAAAAATACACATTCTGTGACTCCCGAAGCCAAAACAAAATAAGTTTTTTTTTTAAAATTATTATTATTATTATTATTATTATTATTATTATTATTATTATTATTATTATTATTATTATTATTATTATTATTATTATTATTATTATTATTATTATTATTATTATTATTATTATTATTATTATTATTATTATTATTATTTGAAAACGGTCTAAATCTCTGCGAACAGCACAACTCTAAAACAAATATCGATTAAATACCACACTTGGTACTGAAGTTTAGCAGATTTACAAGAAAATCCCCCATCCCAAGCTGCCCTTTGTATAAAATGTTTTTCGAAATGTATTATTTTCATAACAATGGCTCTATCTTGACTAAAACACCACGTGTAGAAGATATTTTCATGACATAAACTGTATCTCTTGCATTTCCTGGGAAGAGCCTCCGAAGGCATCCTCATCCTGAATGGCTTGTATAACGATAAAGCGTAAGAGATAGATACAGTCTTGCTAGCAGCAAGTTTGGATGCCAGGAAAGCACACAATTTATGTCAACACTTCCAGAATATCCATTGTTATTGGTTTGAATTTTAAAATACGTTGTCTAATGGAAGGTAAGTCGTTTTGTCCCCATCTTTCTTGTGTTCACCTGGTCATGCAAATGAAATGAAATTTTAAAGTCACCTCACAGCGTCCAGCTTTTAAAAGATTTGTCTATTACTTAATTCTACTGTATTCCTCTATTCTCGTTGAATGTATAAGGAAATATGAATAAAACAATTTCTACAAATGTTTATCTCGAATTACATGAAGCAGATAGCAGAACAGGCTTTTGTATGAATAGTTTGATGAAGAAAGGGCAGAGAAAGTTACGTGAATGTAGCACATAAGAGTGTTTTGTTGGAGTGACCTCGAAAGGTGTGTTTCAGGTAAAATCTTGATGCTGAATTTTTTTGCATGGAATACAATAATGCAGACGTAGAAGATGGTAGAGAAATTTTCAAAAATTCTTATGTAATGCACTCACATGACTTTCCCTTCTCTTCGACAAACTATTTTTAAAAACGCTTATCTATTAACGTTGACGAAGATCATTTCCAGAAATTACCTTATTGCTAATTTCCTTGTAGGTGCAAGGGAATATGGGAATACAGTATGCGATAGTAAGCGATAGTCAAATGTTTTAAGAGCCGGTCGTTACGTAGTGGCTTTGGAATTTCATTTTGTTTATACGGACAAGAGATAAACAAATAATAGTGACCTCCCATTTGAGAAAAGTATTGCAAAATTCAGACAAATAAAAAGGAATATCTCCGAAATGGTGCACTCTAAAAATAAAATTTATAGATATATAAATGGTGTGTTTTGACGAGATTAAATTTTTTGTGTAGTAAGATTTTGTGTATCTCTTACGTTTATAAGGTATGCAGAAGTCGGCCAGACGGTAGAGGCTTTCTGAGGACATTTTTAGAAAATTTAAAATATACATTTCAGTTTCCATAAAAATATCTTAATCATATGGTACTTTAATCATCGTTAGAGCCATTTTTTTGAGAAAACAAAATTTTTGGAAAAAAATGTTCCATATAAAGGGTAGTCTGGGGGGGGGGGGGGTGTTCTTGAAAATCTTCGTGTTGCATTCTTTGAAGATATTAAACTTAAATAGCAACTTCGATATTTAACCTGCTTTTCATTTTTGACGTAATGCTGTCCACAGTCGGATATACATTTTTCTAAAATGTATATGCATTGCATTGCATGTATTGCATTCACGTGATTTTTTCTACTCTTGAACTATTTTTACGAACTCTTATACCTCTATCTTCATGTTAGTTGAGATAAACATTTGCGGAAATTACTTATGTTATTGCTAATTTTCTTGTAGGGGCAAGAGGAACTCAGGCTTTAAGCGCTTGTCAAATGTTTTAAGAGTGGTCGGTATATCATGACTTTGAAACTCCGTTCTCTTTGTATGAGCAAGAGATAAACAAATGAATAACGACCTCTCATTTATAAACGGTCTGTAAGTATTGCAAAATTCTGATAACTAAGGAGTATCTCCGAAATAGTTCACTTCGAAAAACAGATAATTTGACATAATTTGGATGTTTTAAGGAGATCACATTTTTTGTGTAGTAAGGTTTGGTCTATTTCTTACGGTTTACCATTATGCAAAAGGATCAAGAGTAAACAGGACTACATAGGCTATAGCCAGAAAATTCAAAATATACATTTCTTTTGCCATAAATATATCTTAAACATACGCTATTTTAGCCAAAATCGTTAGCCATTTTTGAGAAAATCAGAAGTTTTGAAACTTGTTTCATGTAACGGTTAGTTTAGGATGGAGGAATTTTCTTTAAACTCTTTGTGTCGCATTCTTAAAGGATATTAAACTTAAGTACCAACTTCGGTTTTTAACCGACATTTTGTTTTTGAGTTACGGTGTTCACACACAAACGCGCGCGCGATAGTTCCCCTGCTTACTATACATATAGAGAAAGTAAAGAAGTTCCTTTTTTTTTAGGTTCAGGGGTCTCAAAAACTGCATTTCCGATGAAATCTCCATATCGAATTTTTGGGTGGAATGTAATACTTTCCCTATTTACTGTAAGTACGCAGTGGAGATAAGATGTAGGGAAAAATTAAAAACTATGTTTTTCTTCCTCCCCCAAATTTATCAATGAAGATGAAGGTACGAAATCCTACATACAAGATTTTGCATTACTCGATTGCGTTTGGTCGAGTGTAAGTAGACGGAATGAAGCATCTACAGGGATACAAACGCGGAAATGAGAAAATTTCCACTACAATGATAAATGTAGGAAAATGCGGACAAAAGAATTAATAGGAGTGCTAATAATAGAAACAGGTAGAAGCACTTTTCCATTATTGAAAAAGAAGAATGGCCAAAGAGCAAGCTGCCAAGAGAAACAAAAGCGTGCAGCGGGTTGCCGTGGATACAGTTGAGTGAATTTGTACGCCCGCGTATTGAAGAATGGTCATTGAACTTTTAAGACTGCGGCATTGCACGTAGTTAATATGCTAATATTTACGGAAGAAATAATAAACGTGCCATTCCAAAGCGTATTATAATGATGGGGTTCCTGGAGTTCAGAATTACTCCGTAAAGGGCGGTTGTAAGAGCTCTGTTAGCAATAGCCAACTTGTGTTGCACTGTGTCTATCATACGAGGGTAACTCGCAAAGTAAGCTCCAACACATCAAGCCATCATAGATAGTGCAAAACGGTTCTTTTATTTACTACGTATCGTAAAGTAGAGGAAGTATTGTATTCCACCTAAAAATTCGATGTCCATATTTCACCGGAAATATATGTTTTGAGGCCCCCTGAATCCAAAACAGCATTTTTAGATAAAGGCCCGTGTGTGTGTGTGTGTGTGTGTGTGTGTGTGTGTGTGTGTGTGTGTGTGTGTGTGTCAATCTGTGGACAGCATAACTCAACGAAAAGTAGGTTAAAAACCAAAGTTGATATTTATGTTTAATGCCTTTCAAGAATGCGACACGAAGATTTTAAAGAAAATTCCTTCTCCAACCTAAGCTACCCATTACATGGAACATTTTTCGAAAATTTTGATTTTCTTGAAAATGTCAGTATGTTTGAGATATTTTTGTGACAAATGAAATGTATATTTTGAATTTTGTGGCTATAGCCCATGTAGTCCTGTTTAGTCTGGATGAGTTTTGCATAACTGGTAAACCGTAAGAGATAGACCAAATCTTGCTGCACAAAAAATGTAGATCTTGCTAAAACACACAATTTATGTCTATTTTCTTGTGTGGTTTTGTAGAGCGAACCGTTTTGGAGATATTCCTTGTTATTTGTGTAAGTTATGGAAAACTTATAGTACCGTCCAATGGAACATTGTTATTCATTTTTTATGTTAGCCGTGCAAAGAGAACATAATTTGAAAGCTTTAGAAGATTTGACTCGTTCAAAGCCTGCTGTATTCCCATATTCTCCTTGTACCTACAAGGAAATAAACAATAAGATAACTTTGCAAATGTTTATCTCAACTAATATGAAAATATAGGAATGAGAGCTTGTAAGAGTGGTTATTATAAGAGTAAAGTCAAGCGAGTGCAACACATCAGATTTTTCTATATAAATGTCATATTTGTTTAAATATACCGGGAGAGCAAATAAGTTCCGAACAGGCTGCGCGGTGTTTTGTTTGTCCGCTTCCTCGGCGCTCTTTGCCGTCTGCCGCTATCATATAAAAGGGCGGATAATGCAACATTTTAAAAACTACTTTTATAGGCTTTACTTATCAACTTTATGAAAGGAGATGGTAAAACTGGCCACCGTCGTCGTCCATACATTTTTTACACCTCTTTAGAAAAGTATGCATCACTCGCCGTAGTTCACGTTGAGAAATGCTGGCAATTTCCTGACAAATGTTTTGTTTTAATTCTTCCATGGTTTATAGGTTTGTCTTGTACACTTTGTGGTTTAAGTTACCCCAGATGTAGAAATCGCAGAGGGTTAAGTCGGGGCACCAAAGAGGCCATAAATCTCTACTAATAATTCTGTCCTGAAACACACTTTTATTTGTTCTCATTGAAAAAATTAGCCATATGAAGTATTGCGGAGTCTTGTTGGAAAAACAGGAATATTCACGCTCCCTTTCTGTTAATTCTCTAAAAAATAAAAATAAAAAAATAATAATAAAAATAAAAAAAAGTGGGGGAGGGCAAATTGTATTCACGTATGTACGGGCGTCAACTGTTGAGTAATAAAAACGATGGGTTCAGTAACTCAGAAGCTAATATTGTGTATGAAGTAACCCTTCATGACGAAAAAATTGGTGTATGGTGCGCCATTAGCGGAGAAAGTTTTCTCAGAGCCCCAATAAGCGATTTCTGTCTCTGGGGTAACTTAAAACATAAAGTGTATAAGACAAACACACACACACACACGCACACACACACACACACACACACACACACACACACACACAGAGACACACACACACACACACACACACATACACACACACACACTGGAAGAATTAAAACAAAATATCTGCCGGGAAATTGCCAACATGGCTCGGAAAAAGATCTGTCTAACGATAAATGGGTAGAGGATGTGTGGGCCCCAGGATAAAAATTAGCAAAGGGAGTTTGGAGAATTATAAGAGAGAGGCTAGAAGATCTGGATGGACAAACTTTATGTGCTCAAATAGGACACAAAGAGTCACTTAGCTCTTACAAGGAATCGGAAAAATTAATTGGGGAGAGAATTATACCTTAAGGTTTGTGAAAGAACGAACGAGAAGGGCTTCAATTGGGAATATGGAAATCGAGAAATGAAAGGAAGAATGTGGTGAGGGGAATGTGGCCAATATGCAATGGCAGGGAAAATGACGTTTGTTAGATTGTTCAGGTACAGACCATTGGAGGAAATAGCTAATTTGTAGAAAATGTTTAAATAGAAATATAAGAGAAACAAAAGATCAAGGTATGTCTCAGAAGGAATATTAGAACAAAATGGCTTACTTAGAGGAAGATAACATATTCATAATATAACATCTATTGGAAAAAAGTAGACAATACTCGTAACTTACCGACTCATATAGCCCTTATAGATTTTCAAAAAGCGTTTGATAATGTAAACAGAGAAAAACTTTGGAAAATAATGGAAGAATATAGATGCCCCAGACATGTAATTAAAGTAGTGAAAAAAGCCTTTATGAAGATACCAATATACTTATAAACACAGATGAAGAAAAAACACAAGATGTAACAATAAAGGAGTCAGACACTGGTGCGCATTTTCACCCGCTTTATTTAATATACACCTATATTAATAACATTTTGCTAAAATGGAAGCAAATTTGTAATAGAGGACTTAATCATGCAGAGGTAAAGGCTTTATTATATGCAGACGATGTAGTATCAATACAGAAAAGTGTCGTGCTATATCTGAATTAAGCTTAATATGTAAGGAATATAATTTTAACATTTATAAAACAAAAACGAAGATAATTGCTTTTTTGGGTAAGCAACAAATAAGATCTAAAATGGTTTAGAACAGTCTCAAGTTTCAGGTACATTGGATGTGAAATAGGCTCACAGAAATATAAATCTAGAACTATACCGAACATTACACAACACTTTAAGAACTAAAGAAAGGATACAGGAATTAAATTTTATAAAACAATGGCAAAGCCAGTGCTTTTACATGGAAGTGAAGCCTGCATTGTAACAAAGAAGATGGTAAGTAAGATAGAAGGATCTGAAAAGAACTAAATGATGTATAAAACTAGACCACACAAATAGTGATGTAATAAGAACAGAAAGTGAAATCTTTAAATGAAATACAACACTATAGAAATAATTGGCTGTTACACGTGGAGTGGATGAACTGTGATAGACTTCTGAAAATAACTAAATTATAAACCAGCAGGTAGAAGAGACGTGGGCAGGCCGCAGAGAGACCTGCTGTGAAAAACGGAACAGAAAATGTGTCTAACCCATGGAGTGAAAATGATGATGAGAAATAAAGAGTTAATAATGACAAAAATTTTCAAAGACCAGTCGGAACTAACTGGTGTTGGAAAACTTTTATGGAATGTAAGAAACAGATTGAAGTGGTCACTGAACAGAACAATTTGAACAGTGAGATTCTTGGAAATTTTGTCATTGTTACGACTCTGTGTATTGTCTGACGAATGACTTGGGCCAGTATCAGCAAACGCGTATGTAAATTAGCACAGCACTTACACTAATACATACATAGTGTACATTTCTTGCTGGTGCCCAGTTGGAATACTTGTTAGCTTCCAGTAGCCAGGGCAGTTGTATGTATATAATTCTTCTTTATATGATTACCCTCCCCGTATGTAGGAGTTACAAGTCAGTGCCTAGCGTCAGACGCCGGTCGGGAAGCACAGGAACCAATGGACCGGACAGAGTGAAGACCTGAAAGCGAGTGGTCAGCTCAGCACCAGGTATGACACTGAGGAAGAGAATGATATGAAATGCAGGCGAAATCGATGATTGGAAAGGTGATAATGGAGCAACTGGCGGAATGAGTGGCGGGGGAAACCGAAGAACCCGGGCCGCCTAGGTGGTAGGCGAACGCTCTAACCGCTTGGCCACGGCGCCGCCGTTTGTATAATTCTAATTTAATAAAAGCATTTCTACAGATATTTATCTCGATTAACGTGAAGAATAAACGATTTTTACAATATTTTGCTGAAGAGTAAGGGTTATATGAATGTAATATCACTCTTTTTATGAGACTTTTTATCAAGCATTTTGCATTTCCTAATTTCATCGTTTATGTTACTGGTGTTTATTTTATAAGAGTATTTATTAATGTGAAGTTTTATTTTTATATGAATATCTGTTAATATTGAAATTAATATTTGGGGCTGTGAGCCAGTACCTACGCCATTGTTGACAACTCGCCTGAGGAGGTTGGTCATCCTTTCCTAAGGCCAGCAGTTGCAATGTTTCGTGTAATATTGCTCTAATGATCAGTTACTAAATGCTATTGGTTTACGACTGGGAAATTGATCGTTTTAGTGTTAACTCATCGCTTCGTTCAGTAATACGATCACTTAATCGTTACCTGCTTCCCACGTGAGCGAAAAATTGCACAAGCCCAAAAGATGACACCTGTTTCACTCCAAATGATACAAAGGCCTGTTAAACTACAATTATGGAGCGTGACTTTTCACAAATGCGATATAGCGCGAAATACTCGTAAAGCTTGCAGCTTGTATTTTTATTTTTCACGGTCAATAAACCACTGTTTAATGTGTTATTACATTGCGAAATGTTGCAACTCATATACCTACTCTTTTAAATGAAGGTGGAAAAACCAAAACGAAAACAAAACTATTATGGAATGTTTGCCCAAGTGCAACAGAAGTTTGAGCGGGCGCATAAAAGAAAATGCGAAATCTTCTTACTTTACTTCTTTTTCTTTCTTTCTTTCTTTTCTTTCTTTCTTTCTTTCTTTCTTTCTTTCTTTCTTTCTTTCTTTCTTTCTTTCTTTCTTTCTTTCTTTCTTTCTTTCTCTCTCTTTCTTTCTGTTTCTTTTCTTCTTTATTTCCCTCTTTGTTTCTCTCTTCCTTTTTTTTTCTTTCTTTCTTTTTTTCGCTCTTTTTTTTCTCTTTCTTTGTTTCCTTCCTTTATTTCTCTTTCTTTCTCGTTTTGTCTTTTTTCCATCTTTCATTCTTTCTCTCCTTTCTCTTTCTCTATTTCTTTCCTTTTTACTTTCTCTACTACGTTTAGTAGAGGAAGTATTGTATTGCACCAAAAAATTCGGTGCCGCGATTTCACCGGAAATATATGTTTTGAGGCCCACTGAATAAAAAAAAAAGCATTTTTAAAAAAAGGTCCGTGTGTGTGTCTGTCTGTCTGTCTGTCTGTCTGTCTGTCTGTCTGTGTGTCTGTTAGTCTGTGGACAGCATAACTCAAAAACGAAAAGTCGGTTTAAAACCAAACTTGGTATTTAAGTTTAATGTTTCTCAAATATGCGACGCGAGGATTTTGGAAAATTGCTCCATTCTAAAGTACCCTTTATATGGAGTAATCAGGACTGCATGGGCTATAGCCAAAAATTTAAAAATTTCATGTGTCATAAAATTATCTTAAACATGTAGCATTTTAATCAAAATCTTTACAGCAATTTTCGAAAATTTTTCCACGTGTAGGGAAGTTTAGCGTGGAGGAATTTTCTTCAAAATCTTTTTAACCGACTTTTTTGAATTATGCTGTCCAGACACACACACACACACACTCACACACACACACACACACACACATACACACACACACACACACACACACACACACACGCGCGCGCGCGCGCGGACCTTTTTATAAAACTACATTTTTTTATTCAAGAGGCCTCAAAACATATATTTCCGGTGAAATCTCGACCGAATTTTTGTGTGGAATACAATACTTCCTCTACTTACTATACGTAGTAGAGAAAGTGAAAATCGTTACAGAGTCTGAGTCAAGATTTTCTTATCCTTGAAAGTCTTTGAACTTGAATACCAATTTCGGTATCTAATAGACTGTTTTTGTGTTATGTTTTCAACAGACGTATACAGTTGTATTATAAAATGCATCTTTTTGTATTCAGAGAGTCTCTGAAGATGTATTTCCGATGAGATCTCGGCATCAGCTTTTTGGGTGGAGTTCTCCTACTTTGGAGAAAATTAAAAATAAGAACAGGGAACAGAACGTTTCTTGCGAGTCGAACTATGGACCTCCCGAAAACGATCTTAGCACTCGCTCGGGAACAGCAGCGTAAGGAACACAGTGCTTATGACGTCTACGGCACTTGCTGCATCGCGAGAGGAAAAAACTGTTTTCCGTCATTGAGTTTATCTGTTGCGTAGGTCGACTGATAACTGAACGTTCGGGAAACGGCCAACTTTAGAGATCCTGTCACAAAGCGTTTATATACTACACACATACTTCCTTAACGGTCTAGTAATGTTAACATGACTTTCCCTACTCTCTGTGGTTTATCCTTATACATATACAACATTTGCTTACAAACTCCTATATTCCTGCATAGGTAATTCAAGTTAGGGAACCGACTTTCAAACTCCTAAAATACAAAATTTCAATTAACATCGTTTGAAATTTTAATACAGCAATCATTTAATGTATGATATTGTGGCGTTGGCACGAAACATTTATTCAGCATAAACTCCGAGCTTCCGTGCTTGAACCATTCCCGATGTTTTATATTCTGAGGGCTGACGTCACGTTGCTAGGGGGCAGTAACTTCTAGCCAGTTTTAAATCCTGCTTGTAAAGTTTGTGTGTCAAAGTAACGAAAAGGAAGAATTTGTGTGATTGAAGCCATTGCCTGATGTAATTATGGACATTAATAAGGAATAATAGATAACCGAACGAGTAAT
Organism: Tenodera sinensis; assembly: GCA_030765045.1. Taxonomy (NCBI): domain Eukaryota; kingdom Metazoa; phylum Arthropoda; class Insecta; order Mantodea; family Mantidae; genus Tenodera; species Tenodera sinensis. Next base: position 81,961,579 of record CM060973.1, on the reverse strand, counting down.
ATTTACATAAAACTTCAAACACATTTTGAAATTAGTTCCATTCCATTTTTACTTTCTCTACTAGTAAGTAGGGGAAGTATTGTATTCCACCCAAAAATTCGATGTCGAGATTTCACCGGAAATATATGTTTTGAGACCCCCTGAATCTAAGAAAAGCATTTTTAGAAAAAGGTGTGTGTGTGTGTGTGCGTGCGTGCGCGCGTGTGCGCGCGCGCGCGCGTGTGTGTGTCTGTCTGTGTCTATATGTCTGTCAGTCTGTGGACAGCCTAACTCAAAAACGAAAAGTCGGTTAAAAACCAAAGTTGGTATTTAAGATTAATGTCTTTCAAGTATTCGACACGAAGATTTTGAAGGAAATAGCCCCACCCTAAACCACCCTTTACATGGACAAATTTTCGAAAATTTTGATTTTCGTGTAAATGGCTCAACGATTTTGATTAAAATTTCATATGTTTGAGATATTTTTATGCCAAATGAAATGTATATCTTGAATTTTCTAGCTAGGTATATCCCTACAGTCGTATTTACTTTGGACGACTTTTGCATAACTGGTAAACCGTTAGAGATAGACCAAATCATACTATACTATACAATACACACAAAAAAAAAAAAAAAAAAAAACCAACCTTAAAACTTTCGTGAAATGGAACATCGGTGTTCATTTTTTTGTATGTTAAGTGTGCAAAGAGAACGGAATCTCAAAGCTTTAAAGATTTGACTATCTCTCAAAGCCTACTGTAGTCTTAACATTCCCATTGTACTTATAAGGAAATAAGCAATAAGATAATTTGTACAAATGTTTATCTTAAATAACAGGAAGGAGATATAGGAATAAGAGTTTGTAAGAATGGTTAGTACAAGAGTAGAGAAAGTCATGCGAGTGCAACACATCGGATATTTTGTTTATCAACCTATGTAATTTGCTTCTAATTGTTTTTCCAAACCGGATTGTAGGACTTTTATCTTGCTAACTTCGATGAACATTATGTCTGCTCTTTTGATGAAGCTGGAAGTAGAGGAACTAACCACTTTTTCTACACCTAAAGTCAGATCGTCAGAAACCGTGATGAAAGTAGCATTATATAAAATGCTATCATGGGCCCTTAAGCTACGAAGAAGCACGTGCCATGAAAATTGGCAACTATAAGCGCTATAAAATCGTGTATTCCAGTAGCTATGAATAATACACAAACACGCGCGCGGACTACAATTCCACATAAAGGAACAATGCATACAAATAGTAAAATGCCGAGCTCTGATTGTGAGGTTTATTATGGCAGACGCAAAATGTAATGGCTGCTGATAGTTGACCACTTCATGATCAGATTATTCTCTTTCCGTTTTGTGTAAATACATTTTCTGGGAATAAATAATATGTCATCGGTTTTTACGCCGTGATTTCATAGCGTGAGTATTTGTGTAACACCGCAAGGCGTGGCAGGCCTCTGATTGGATGTTGCTATGACCGGCTCCCGCCACCCTCCATTCAAGTTTGTGTTCGCTTATACATAATAGCTTCTGTACATGCACAGCTTTTATGTGATATTAGCTATAGAGGTAGTATCTGTCAAAACGTTATTCTAATCCTTCCTTTTCTTTTCTTTTTCAGGTAAGTGTTGCAGATTTTAATGACGAATGCTCTCATGGTGATGTAAGTACCGAGTGGTTTGTGTCTTAATTTTATTGAAGTGCAGTAGACTCGCGATTATCCGAGCTAATTGGGATAAGACTACCTCGGATAATACGGAGGCACTTTCTAATAGTCGTAAATGACAAAAAATTAGTAATTACTATGTCAACACAATTCCTTAAAATTTACCTTGAATACTAAATATAATTTAAAGATAAATAGATTTTAGTGTTAAATGAGAGGATTACTTTCAAATTTATGAGCTAACTTCTTGCTGCTCCTATAAACAAAGAATGAGCAGCAGAACTCCAAGTATCCGGTTCGCTTTTCTGGGGGAAAAATTGTGTGACTAAAATTAATTTATTAAACCAACGAGTTGGTTTTGTTCGACAGTTTATAATATCTTAATCGTTCTAAAAGCAAACGAATCTATAATGTAAGTGCAGTGTAGTACAAAATATAAACAACATTGTTTTGTGTTCATTAAATTAATATTGCGGTTTACTAACATTTTTCGTGCTTTATTCAAGCATCCTCCTGTTTGATTATACAAATCGGATCCGATCCCAGTTAATCATGTTGGACTTCTACTATATATATTTTCAAACAACGTCCTTGGTTAACCCGGAGCCTCGGTTGATCGCGAGTCTACTGTAATTATAAAGGATTAAAAAAAAAAAAAAAAAAAAAAAAAACCGAAATAATATGGACTATAGATGGACGCCTTTAACATCTGTAAGGCGGTGCTTGACAGATGGAGCGGATGCTTGCTCTAACAGTCCAGTGGACACGAGGTCTGCTAGATCTTCATCGCCAATAGTGGTGCGGATATTCGAACCTGGAATTGTTAGGGACTTCCGCACGTCTCTGTGGCTCGTTTTCCTGTAGCCTGTCGTAGTTCCTCCCTTTATCCCTTCCTCCTGAGGGGTGATAGTCACTATGTGCGCTGTACGCGAGGTTTCTCTCTCAGTAGTATGACCTATATAGCTTAAGAGAATCAAATAAAATACTTGTATCCTATTACCTTCTCGATCAATGAAGGATATAAGGATAAGCAACGTAGCTGAAAAGCCACTTATATTAAATTCGGCGTTGTTTCACTCTTTCAGAACACAAAGTGAATGCTTTTAGCAAACTTCCCTTGGAGATGAAGGTTTTGAATAACAAATGACTTAGAGAAAATGAAATTCAAACCTCGAATAACTTTTCTACTTGATAAAGGCATTTCAATCAAGTTTGAATTGAATTTATTGAGTACTTAAAACAGGATACATTTCGGACTGCTTCTGGCTGTGTCAATCGGCGCAGCCTTTTAAAATACAATTTTTACTTTTACAATAAAGCTGACGTGGGGTGAGATCGTGCCCTGTTTCTGTAATTGTCTTGTATTCTAACGTTCCTATAACTTCTTTGGATTCTTATCTGCAATATTATAGTCATTTCTGACTCCCTCTCACATTACTGATTTGTATTACTTTTTTATTTTCGTTGTCAATTGAGTAGTCATCTTGTTGTAAAGGAACGTCCCTAACAGGTGAAGTACGGGTCTTGCGGTCGGGGGAGTCGCTGACCCCGCCACTCCATCCTGCACTCCTCCGTGGTCTTGGCTACGGCTGGACGAGACCTCGGCCGGACGTTATAGGGAAGACGCCTTAGGGATTATTATTATTATTATTATTATTATTATTATTATTATTATTATTATTATTATTATTATTATTATTATTATTATTATTATTATTATTATTATTATTAATAAAGGCCGGAGGCGTGTGCGTTTTTCCATAGGTATGCTGCACATAGACTTTACTGTTATCGCTCGCGCATGTAAACAACTGCAGGAAGGTACAGCCTGACCATGAAAACCGCCTCACTGCAGTACAACCTACAAGCATCATATGAACACTAAAGAGCACTATCAATACACGTCTGCAGCTCACTGCGAGAAGAAACAAAACAATCGCGTTATATGTACAACACCTTGGTCTTGCGCCTGCATACACTTGCAAGGCAATGCTTCACTAATTTGCACAGTACTACGTTACGTTGTTTTCGACTCTTGCTTCTGGTGGCAGTTGTTTGCACATTTGATGGCCGTGCTGTACTTCATACTCTGCGTCCAGCTAACCTGTAGTGCATACGAGCGCACATCCCCCCCAACGTTTAATAATAACAACAATAATAATGCTTATTATTTATTGTTAATTATATTATATATTACTTGCTTTGTCTTGTCACATCACGTGGTGCTTCTGACTTCGGTTCCCTATATAAGTTAATATCACTTCACTCTTCTGTCTGCCACCCCCCGTCCCCTTTGCCTTCCCTTCATATCCTAAATACCCTATTCTGTCCATTTCTTCTCCACACAGAACCTCCCCTAACTTTACCCATTGTTACTATCATAAGCTGCATCTTCTTCACTTTCATACTTATTTACACTTGTCTTAGAAATCGCTCCGGTAAGGTTCTCGCTAGTTGACCTCGTAACCTCAATGCCGTCTACATTCACAGTTGGCTGTATTGTTAACTCTTTTGCTCCTTCCTTCTGTGTCTTCATTCAAGAAATGTGTCCAAATAAAGCTATGACTATGAGATACGATCTGATGAAATCGATCCCTCAGTTCACAGTAGTTAGGAGTATTAGGCTTTTGCTAATGAAACATTTTAAAGCAGATCAAGAGTAGAGGCAGTGGTAAGGCAAGGCTAGGGCAAGGTTTTCTGCCTATCTGCATTACACGTGCGTCAATGCCCTGACTGTTATACAAATCTATTAGGAATACATACATTTTAGGATTAGTTTTTTATTTCTCTACTACATACTTTAGTGGATAAGTATTGTATTCCACGTATTCGCATGACTTTCTCTACCCTTGCACAAACCATTCCTACAGACACTTATTGCTCTATCTAATTCACATTAATAGATATAAATATTTGAACAAATTATCGTATTATTGATTTACTTGCAGTGCAAGGTACAGTAGGCTTTAAGCATTAGTCAAATGTTTAAGAGTGGTCCTATGATGACAGAAATTTCGTTCTCTTTGCGTGACCAAGACAAAAAAATGACGACCTCCCATTTGAGAATGGTCTATAAATATTGCAGAATTCATAACAAGGAATATTCCCGACATGGTTTTCACTTCACAAAAAAGATCATTTGACATAAATAGTGGGTTTTAACGAGATCTACATTTTTTGTATCGTAAGATTTGGTCATGAGTAAACAGGATTACAAAGGCTATAGCCAGAAAATTCAAAATATTAATTTCATTTGCCATAAAAGTATTTTAAACACATGGTATTTTAATCAAAATCCTTAGAGCCATTTTTGAGAAAATCAAAATATTCAAAACATTTTCCAAGTAAAGGATAGTTTAGAGTGGAGAAGTTTTCTTCAAAATCTTCGTGTCGCATCCTTGAAAAATATTAAGCTAAAATACCAACTTTGGTTCTTAATTGACTTTTCGTTTTTAAGTTAGGCTATTCACAGACAGACACCCACAAGGACCTTATTCTAATTTTTTTTTTGTTCAGGGACCTCAAAACAATATTTCCAGTGAACACTCGACATCGAATTTTTGGGTGGAATGCAATACTTTTTCTACTTACTATACGTAGTAGAGAAAGGAGAGGAAAATAACTCTTTTTACTTTCTCTACTGGTAAGTAGGGGAAGTATTGTATTCCACCAAAAATTCGATGTCGAGATTTCACGGGAAATATATGTTTTGGGGCCCCCTGAACCCCCCCCCCAAAAAAAAAACTTGAAAAAGGTCCGTGTGTGTGTCTGTGTGTCAGTCTGTGGACAGCATAACTCAAAAACGAAAAGTCGGTTAAAAACCAAAGTTGGTATTTAAGTTTAATGTCTCAAGGATGCGACACGAAGATTTTGAAGAAAATAGCCCCAGCCTAAACTACCCTTTACATGGAAGATTTTTCGAAAATTTTGATTTTCTTGAAAATGGCTCTGACGATTTTGATTAAAATGCCATATGTTTGAGATATTTTTATGACAAATGAAATGTATATCTTGAACTTTCTGGCTATAGCCCATGTAGTCGTATTTACTCTGGATGACTTTTGCATAACTGGTAAACCGTTAGAGACCAAATCATACTATTCAGAAAATGTAGATCTTGCTAGAATACACTATTCCTTGTTATGTGTGTGAGTTTAAAACTTTCGGAAATGGAACATCGTTGTTAATTTTTTTATGTTAAGCGTGCAAAGAGAACGAAATCTCAAAGCTCTAAAAGATTTGGCTATCACACAAAGCCTACTGTATCCTAATGTTCCCCTTGTTCACACATACATACGCACTCCCATTCATATTTCCAAACTCTGGGAAGGACAGGGAATCATCTTAGTTGGAAAACACATCCCACTCCCAAGCAGGGAATCGAACCCCGAATCCCTCGTACAGCAGGCAGATGCTCTACCGACGGGCCAGTCATTTGAATGTTAATATTAATGTTTAAGCATTTTGTGTTCAAAATTAAAGTTGACTAGAGAGCATTTGCGTACTATGATACGTATTTTACCATTTTAAGTAGATTTTCCTTATTAAATTATCGCACAATTCTCTAGAAGACTTTTTATTGTGAACCCTTACATTTAGTAGCTATTCCCCCAAATGTAATTAACTAAAGCCGCAGGATATTCGCAATAAAAGATCTGATATTCGCAGAACGGAATGAAATTTTGGCAATGAAAGGGTTGTGCAATTGCTGGAGTAAATTTTTGTTTTTAATGTACCACATACCTGGTAGGTACAGGAATATTGCATTAACCCTAAAATTCGATTTTACAGGAAATACATGTAGTGAGGTATCGCGACACACGTGTGAGTGTTGCGCTCACATGACTTTCTCTACTCTTATACTAATCATTCTTACAAATCTTATTTGTATATCTTATTTGTGTTAGTTGAGATAAACATTCTATTCTTAGAAATTCTTATTCCTCTACCTTCTGTGTGTTACTTGAGACAAACATTTGCAAAAATTATCTCCTTGCTTGTTTTCTTGCACATGCAACGGGAATATGGGAATACAGTAGGCTTTGAGCGATAGTCAAATCTTTTACACCTTTCAAATTCTGTTCACTTTGCATGGTTAACATACAAAAAATGAACAGCGATGCTCCATTTCACAGAAGTGTAAGTTCTCCAAAACTTACACAAATAACGAGGAATACCTCCGAAATGGTTCACTCTACAAAAATGTATTTAGACATAAATTGTGTTTTAGCAAGGTCTATATTTGTTGTATAGTAAGATTTGGTCTATCTCTTACGGTTTACGAGTTATTCAAAAGTCATGCAGAGGAATCAGGGCTACATAGCCTACAGCCAGGAAATTCAAGATATACATTTTATTTGTCATAAAAATATATCAAACATATGGCATTTTAATAAAAATTGTTAGAGCCATTTTAAAGAAAATAAAAATTTTAGAAAAATTTTCCGTGTAAAGGGTAGTTAGGGTTGGCCAATTTGCTTCAAAATCTTCGTGTCGCATTCTTGAAGGATATGAAACTTAAATACCAACTTTGGCTTTTAACCGACTTTTCGTTTTTGAGTTATGCTGTCCACAGACTGAGACAGAAACACACATGGACCTTTTTCTAAAAATGCTTTCTTTTGGCTTCAGGGGGCCTCAAAACATATCTCGACGTCGAATTTTACTATACTATACGTAGTAGAGAAAGTAAGAAGAACAAATAGAAGAAACTACACTCGCAAAACATTCGAAAATAGCTATCAAATACAAAACACTTTTAGAAAAATGGCATTCTAAGACTTTTCAGTGTCGCGATCGTATTTGGCGTGTTTAATTTTTAAGGGTCATAGCAATCTCAGAGCAAAGCGCTAGAAGTTAACACAAAACTTGAATTTTTTGAGGAGTGTGTACATGGCCAGTGTGTTCTAGGTTGATACAAGTATATTTGTAGGATTCGAGTGGAATCTTAATGTCGAGTGTGTGTGTGTGTGTGTGCGTGTGTGTGTGTGTGTGTGTGTGTGTGTGTGTGTGTGTGTGTGTGTGTGTGTCTGTGTGTGTGTGTGTGGCGGGAGACAGAACAATAAATGCATCTGCTCGGCGCGAACACCTGCTCTAATAACTTGGTACCACCTCGATATCCGGCTGGCGTGCAACATGTTACCATGCTGCCAACATCAGCGACTCCACGACTCAGTCCCATCAAATCATATGTACCTATGGAGAAATGCCCAGTTTTAGCATTCTGAAATGAAAAAATCTGTGTTGCCCTCACATGACTTTTTCTACTCTTGTACTAACCATTCATACAAACTCTTATTCCTATATCTTCTTCGTGTTAGTTAAGATAAACATTTGTACAAATTATCTTACTGTTTACTTCCTTGTAGGTGCAAGGGGAACATTAGGATACAGTAGGCTTTGTGCGATAGTCAAATATTTTAAAGCTTTCAAATTTCGTTCTCTTTGCACAATTAACGTATAACAAATTGAATAACTATGTTCAATTTAACAGAAGTATAAGTTCTCCAAAACTCACACAAATAACAATGAATATCTCTGAAAAGGTTCACTCTACAAAAAATTTATTTTGTATATTTTAGGAAAATCTACATTTTTTTTGTATAGTAAGATTTGTTGTAACTCTTGCGGTGTACAAGTTATGCAAAAGTCGTCTGGAGTAAATACGACTACCGGGGCAATAGCCAGAAAATTCAAGATATAAAATTCATTTGTCATAAAAATATCTCAAACATATGGCATTTTAGTAACAATCGTTAGAGCCATTTTCAAGAAATTAAAATTTTAGAAAAATTTTCCATGCCAAGGGTAGTTTAGGGTGAGTCTATTTTCTTCAAAATCTTCGTGCCGCATTCTTGAAAGATATTAAACTTAGATACCAACTTTGGTTTTTAATCACCTCTCTTTTTGAGTTCTGCTGTCTACAGACTGAGACACACAGGGACACATACCTTTTCTCTATAAAAGGTTGTTTTTTATTCAGGGGGCCTCAAAACATATATTTCCGGTGAAATTTCGACATCGAATTTTTGGGTGGAATACAATACTTCCTCTGCTTTAGTATACGTAATAGAGAAACTAAAAATGACAGCTTATTAAACTGATTTTAAACACGCCAAAATGATAAATATCGCATTCTGCCAATCCAAAGCCTGGTGAAAGTGCGGTGAGAATCAGTATCATTAATTTGGGTACTTTTCAGTAGAATTTAGGATTCTGCTTTACTTTAGTATTGTAATACAGAATTTCGCAAAGCTCAATTTTCATAAATCGGAGCTTCCACCACCACCACCTCCACCACCACCACACCACCACCACCACCACCACCACCACACCACACCACACCACACCACCATCTCCACCACCAGCACCACCATCACCACCACCATCACCACCACCACCACACCACACCACCATCTCCACCACCACCATCACCACCACCACACCACCATCTCCACCACCACCACCACCACACCACACCACCATCTCCACCACCACCATCACCACCACCACCATCACCACCACCACACCACACCACCATCTCCACCACCACCACACCACACCACCATCTCCACCACCATCACCAGCACCACCACCACACCACACCAACATCTGCACCACCACACCACACCACCCCACCATCTCCACCACCACCACACCACACCACCATCTCCACCACCAGCACCACCATCACCACCACCGCCACCACCGCCACCACACCACCATCTCCATCACCACCACCACACCACACCACAATCTCCACCACCACCATCACCAACCACCACACCACACCACCATCTCCACCACCACCACCACCGCCACCACCACCATCACCGCCACCACCATCTCCACCACCACCATCACCACCACAACACTCCACCATCTCCACCATCACCAGCACCACCACCGCCGCCGCCACTACCACCACCACCGCCACCGCCACCACCACCATCTCCACCACCATCACCAGCACCACCATCACCACCACCGCCACAGCCGCCGCCACCACCACCGCCACCACCACCACCATCTCCACCACCATCACCACCACCACCACACCACCGCCACCACCACCGCCACCACCACCGCCACCTCCACCGCCACCACCACCACCATCTCCACCACCATCACCAGCACCACCATCACCACCACCGCCACAGGCGCCGCCACCACCACCACCACCACCAGTACCACCACCATCTCCACCACCATCACCAGCACCACCACCACCAGTACCACCACCAGCACCATCTCCACCACCATCACCAGCACCACCACCACCAGTACCACCACCACCATCTCCACCACCATCACCAGCACCACCACCAGTACCACCACCACCATCTCCACCACCACCACCATCTCCACCACCATCTCCACCACCATCTCCACCACCATCACCAGCACCACCACCAGTACCACCACCATCTCCACCACCATCACCAGCACCACCACCAGTACCACCACCACCATCTCCACCACCACCACCATCTCCACCACCATCTCCACCACCATCACCAGCACCACCACCACCAGTACCACCACCATCTCCACCACCATCACCAGCACCACCACCAGTACCACCACCACCATCTCCACCACCACCACCATCTCCACCACCATCTCCACCACCATCACCAGCACCACCACCACCATCTCCACCACCATCACCAGCACCACCACCAGTACCACCACCACCATCACCACCACCATCTCCACCACCACCACCATCTCCACCACCACCACCATCTCCACCACCATCTCCACCACCATCACCAGCACCATCACCAGCACCACCACCACCAGTACCACCACCATCTCCACCACCACCACCATCTCCACCACCACCACCATCTCCACCACCACCATCTCCACCACCATCACCAGCACCACCACCACCAGTACCACCACCATCTCCACCACCATCACCAGCACCACCACCAGTACCACCACCACCATCTCCACCACCACCACCATCTCCACCACCATCACCAGCACCACCACCACCGCCGCCACCACCACCGCCACCACCGCCGCCACCACAAGCGCCACCTCCACCGCCACCACCACCACCATCACCAGCACCACCATCACCACCACCGCCACAGGCGCCGCCACCACCAGTACCACCACCACCATCTCCATCACCACCACCACGTACCACCACCACCAGCACCACCACCACCACGCACCACCACCACCATCACCACCACCACGCACCACCACCACCAGTACCACCAGCACCACCACCACGCACCACCACCATCACCACCACCACCACGCACCACCACCACCAGCACCACCACCACCACCACCATCACCACCACCACCACGCACCACCACCACCACCATCACCAGTACCACCACCACCAGCACCACCACCACCACCACCATCACCACCACCACCAGCACCACCACCACCATCACCAGCACCACCAGCACCACCACCACCATCACCAGCACCACCACCAGCACCACCACCACCATCACCAGCACCACCATCACCAGCACCACCATCACCAGTACCACCACCACCAGCACCACCATCACCAGCACCACCACCACCACCATCACCACCACCACCAGCACCACCAGCACCACCACCACCACCATCACCACCATCACCAGCACCACCACCACCATCACCACCACCAGCACCACCACCACGCACCACCACCAGCACCACCACCACCATCACCACCACCACCACGCACCACCACCACCACGCACCACCACCACCATCACCACCATCACGCACCACCACCACCAGTACCACCACCACCAGCAGCACCACCATCACCACCACCACGCACCACCACCACCAGCAGCACCACCATCACCATCACCACCACGCACCACCACCAGCACCACCACCACCAGCAGCAGCACCACCACCATCGGATATCCTCTTCGTGTACCTGTTCTAGGAAGGTTGACCGCTTTTTTCGCCTCACGATCTAACGTTCCATACGAATGGTTTGTACATCCATAGTAAACGATAAAGCATTGAGCAATTTATGTTATTTGAAGACATAAGATTTTTAGTATTTTGGCCATTTAGGAATTGAAATTTGGAGGTGTCTTGTAGCCTATATCTGCCGGAAAGTACATTGCTTTCCGTTGGAGAAAGAATTCGATTGCATGGTTTGCTGAACACACAATCACTAATCTTGCAGCTTTATTGGGATGATTTCTTGATACGATGGTGAACTATTTAGTGTTTAAAGGGCTTCTTAATCTGTCGCTCGAGAGAGTGCATCAACCAAAACGACCCTGTTCTACGACGTGGTACCGGTTGCTCCTGATGTCTGTGCGTGAGTGAAAAAGCCTGGCATCCAATTAAGGCCAATTTGATGTCGGTCGAGATACTGCACCAAGTAGGGCGACGTGTTCGATACCCAGCGGGATCATCTTCACAATATTCCTCATCTATTTGTGTGATAGTATGTAATCACATGACTTTCGCTACTCACTCTTAGAAAACTGTTCTTACAAAAATGTATTATTGTAAAAACAATTATTAACGACGCTGTCATCTGATGGGATGATATCAGCACCGCCTGTGTGCCCGACATTCGTCCCACAGGAGTTCTTTTACAGTGGGCGCAAAACTTTTGGAACTATGACCTTGACTGTCCACCCTGCTGCCAAACCTAGGAATTGTGAATGTTTAGCTCAGAGGTCTGCGGCCGAAATTCTTAGGTTCGGCGTGACTGTTATTATTATTATTATTATTATTATTATTATTATTATTATTATTATTATTATTATTATTATTATTATTATTATTATTATAAACGTGTCAGCAGAACAATCATAGAATTCCTAGCAGAGAAATGCGATAAGTGTGCTATTTTTGGTATCTTGACATCGGTGACCAAAAATATAATTATTATTTTGTATCTCTTAATTTTGAAGCCCGGGCCAACGCGAGTGTGACAAACATATTTCAAATTAGGCCCGAGGGCTTGGCCCAAGTGGTTAGGCCACCGCACACCATTTGGCAGGCTACGTGCTTCAAAGACGTTTAAGGTCAGGCTGCCACGCGCCGCTGTTTGTGAACACGTGATAATAGTGAGCGCGGTACGTCAAAGGGGTTTTCGAGATTATTCCAGAAGTATTCGGCGACCAGTGTATTTGTGGAGATTCCAGAAAGGGAAGTTTGAGATATGTCATCCGTGCAATATAAGTAGGCGTGGCGTGACGAAAGTGGGAGTCAGTCAATTTTAGTGTGTCAGCTGCGTGTGTGCAGTCGCGTCGAAAGGAAGATAACGAAGCCGTTAATGAGTGTTGAGTGATTGTATCCCCAAGTCAACTGTTTGAGAGACCGAGAAAGTGAAGAAAGACAAAGTATTGAGTCGAGGTTACGAGAAGAAAATAGTTGTGAGTTTTAACATCAGGAAAGACCGTAGACTGCGTTGTCAGTAAAAGAGAACTGTGTTGTGCAAAAGATAACTGGACTGGAGTCTTGTCATTTGATCAATATATATAAAATGAACTTTTTAAAATTTAAAAAAGGAAATTGCGTCTTCAAGTGGTTCGTATTATACTGAACATCGGATTTACGAGACTAACGTAATAGAATTCTAATGTATAAATATTAAGCTATTTATGTAAAGTGGCGAATTAGAGATAGGTAATACGTAGAGAGGTGTGACGCCACGAGTTGTCAAGTTGAAGGGATACTGGGCTCTGTTAACTAACCACATTACTCATTTTCCAAATCGAGTTAGCCGCTGAACGTGGGAGTCTGCCAGCTATTGGCGGTAGTCTAGGTGGGCGTTACTCGACAGGCATTTATTTTCTTGTCTGCCTCGCTGTTTTTATTCACCGCGGCGTGTTTGTTTTACAAGCGAGGTAAAGTGGTGGCTGCAGAGGAAACTGGGATATGATCACGGACAAATGTGGTTGGTTGGTTACTTACTTACTTACTTACTTACTTCTAGCAAATCGACATAAACTTCCATTGTAGGCTAAAGCGATAGTCAGATCTTTGTAAACTGATTCGCCATGTGACGAATGAAATGTTTGTTTTATAAACAACATGAATATAATTATACTGATTTATAGTACAACGATTTATATTATATAAAAGCACACACACAAACACACACACACACACACACACACACACACACACACACACACACAAACCATTTTCGAACATTTTAATTTTCTCAGCGGTTCTGACGATTTTGATTCAAATAGAATATGTTTAAACTATTTTCAGGACAAATGAAATTTATATCTGAATTTTCAGGGAATAGCCTCTGAAATCCTCTTCATTCTGAATGACTTTCATAAGTGATGACATGTCGGTCTGGGTGGCTCAGTTGGTTAGACGCTGGCCTACGGATCCCAAGGTCGCGGGTTCAAACCCGGCCCAGGCCGATGGTTTTTAAGTGTGCTTAAAAACGACAGCTCCGTGTCAGTAGATTTACTGGCATGTAAAAGAACTCCTGCGGGACAAAATTCCGGCACACCGGCGACGCTGATGTGATCCTGGCAATTGACAGCGTCGTTAAACAAGAAAAAATAAATAATAAGTGATCACAAAAGATGTAGATCTCATTAAAGCACACATTTTGTTACACGAATGTGTTTTTTGTGGAGTTAATCAATTTCTGTATACGATTCGTTGTTATTGGTTTGAATTTACAAATATTTACACTTTTCTCAAATACGAAGCCGTTCGTTGTTTTTTTCTTGTAGCCACACAAAGAGAACGTAACTTCAAAGCCATCACATAACGACCAGCTCTTAAAATATTTGATTACCGCTTAAAACCTACTGTATTCTTCATTTCTCATTGTACTTACAAGGAAATGTGTAATAAAATAATTTCTGAAATATTTATCCCTATTAACATGAGGCAGATAGAGGGATATGGTTTTGTAGGAATAGTTTGTTCAAGAATGGATAAATAAAGTCGTGTGAGTGTTAGATGTAAGACTTTTAAGTTTAACGCCCTTTAACCGGCTAGTCATTTTGGCTTGTGAATGAACGAACGAAATGGCTAACAAGCTCTCGGGGTTTCTAGAGCCAGATATTCTTCTCAGGTAAAAGTAGTACGTCGGAGAAAAAGCAAACCTGAGCTGTACTCCTGCTGACCTTAGAAGGTAACCTACGTAAACAAAAGCACGTGGCAAGCTGTGTGCATTGGTCACGGATTACAACAGCGTAGTTCCGTGTCGACTACGGAAATTAATTTTGCTGTGTGTTATTCAAGAGATGATGTTAAAAGGCATGATTGCTGTATTAAATTTTAATTCACACTGTGTTTAAAAACATATGTATGTAATTAATAAAAACTTAATGAATGGACAAATTGCTCATGCACTATTTTCTATCACTAAAATACAGTTGGCCAGTCTTGTTTTCAAATTGTTTATTACAACGTCTTTAAAATTAATAATTATTTTGAATAATCAAAACGTATACAGGCTGTTAGTGATATTATTTGGTACGTTGCTTTTCTCTCTTCGTCAAACAGTTTTGTCATTAACTAGTCACATAGTTTCTCATAGTTTCAGTTTTTTGCATGATCAGAGCTGCACCGCGAAATGAACAACGCCTGTGAGACAGACTATCCGATTTGCTTCACACCTCAATGAGCGTTCCACTGACCTAGATAATGTAGGGTTGTTGGCCTTGCTGAAAGCATTCAAACGCAGTTCCGCGTTCGTTACCGCGTCACAGAATTCGTTCCGGCCACACTGCGTCATGCTTTCTGTGATGCACCTATTGAACGTATTAACCAACCTAAAAACGTACTATTCTTACTAAGAAAAATTATAAGTCCTCAAATGAAGGAAATATTGATGTAATATTGATCATTGCCCTGTTCTTAATTATCAATACAATTAGGTATCTTCTTTTGTACCCCTATGTGAACTTTCCCAAAGAAAAAAAATTGAAAAGTGTTGAAAATATTATTGTATTGAAATGTTGATAAAGTTTGGTGAAAAGTGTGAATTACCCATTAAACATCCAGTTTACTGGTGTTTCCGTTAACAGTTCAACTCCATCCGTGTAGAAAAGCACAAAACTGGGAAATTGTTATCATCTTCAAAGAAAAGGAAACGTGAAAAATCAGGGCTTGACACGAAATGTGGTGAGTGTAAGCAACGCCGTGCGTCAGAAAGTACATCAGTTTTACTTGGACAATGAACAGCCAACTTTTGGGAAAATGAATGGCGATACAATCTAACCCAGTGGTATTCAACTTTTTCTCCGCGTACCCGCAAGGACAAATTTCCATTTCAGCCAATAAACCTAGGCCTAGCCCAGAGATATCCTTAATTCAAATTATGCGTAACCATATCTAAAATAGACTATAATATTTATTACTAATTTAGAATTACACAAAAAAGAATTAAATTTTAAATACCATCTAAGAATCCTACCCCACTATCACTGATCTATCTTGGCTTTAAAGAAGAAGCTTTAGTATTCTACTTTGAGTACGTGAATAATTGTCGAGAAATGAACACCGCTGGTGTGTCAATTGCGCCAGGTCAGAAACCCGTATCTTCAACTAGTACATGTTCTCCGCCCGAGGTGTAGTAGTGCAATTTGCAGACCAGTTAGTATTTCCCGCGCTTTTTCTTGTTTACTTCAGGTTTCCTTCTAAGGCCAGCGGAAATATATATAATTTGCTGCAACCGAGATTCTAACTTGGGATTCTTGAATACGAGAAGACATCCTTACATCATAGAGGTGTGTAACTGAGATTAATTTAATTTGTTAAAATTAGTGGAGAGACATTTGTGAACTAATTTACTGATATTTCTGCTACACAGACAGACAAGTCAGGCGTAAGAATCATAACATAATTAAGAAATCCATGTTGTTTTAAAAATCAGAAAAGACAGTTAAAGAGGTAGTTGAATCAGGCGTTACAAACCTGTCAGTTACCTAGAAATGTGAAATGTAAGTTTATCTCTGCTAACATAAAGTAGGTAGAAATATAACATTTTGTAAGATTAGTTTATAGAAGAATGAGTGGATAATCATATGAAAGTAACATCAGATTTTAAGATAACACACGTTTAAATTCAGTGTGGTAAGAACCTACAGTGGCAAAATGTTCGCAAGCTCATTCAAAGTGTTTCACGCTATGCAGTTGCACTCTGTTTCTCTAAATTTGTATTTATTTATCGCGTATATAGTAGATAGAGAAGTTATTGCACTCCACCCACAAATTCGGTATCGAGATTTTAGTGGAAATGCAGTTTTGAGGTCCCCTGAATCAATTTAGAAAAATGTGTGCGGGTATGTGTCCGTGTGTATGACTATGAACTGCATAACTCATAAAGAAAAGCTCGTATTCGGAGGATGCGACACAATGATTTCAAAGAAAATGTCCCCATCCAAGATTACTCTTTATATAGAACATTTTTCAAATTTTTTGCTTTTATTAAACATGTCTCTTACGATTTTGATTAAAGTTCTAGAAGTTTGAGATATTTTTATGACAAATGAAATGTGTATCTTGAAATTTCTAGGTATGTTCTTTAAACTCCTCTTCATTCTGAATAACTTTTGTGTAACTGGTAAACCATAAGAGATAGATAAAATCTTAGGACACAAAAAAATGTAGATCTCGTTACAATCGACAATTAATGTCAAAGGTGAACTAAAAGACTACGAACAAGCTGCGCTGTTTTGCCTGTACGCGTCAGTTAACTATTTTCCTTGATATTTGAATTTTCCGGTAGTATACTTTACTTAAATGAAAGTCGTTACTTTTTTGTCTCTTGACCATGCAAAGAGAACCATTTTTAAAACATTTGACTATCGTTCAAAACCCACTGTAATCCCGTATTCCCCTTGCACGTACAAGAAAATTAGCATTAATATAATTTCTAGAAATGTTTATCTGAGTTAATATGAAGTAGATAGATGAATGACCCTTTGCAAGAATATTGTGTACAAGAATAGAGAAAGTTGTGTGAATGCAACACCAGTTATTTTATATACAGCGTGCTGCAGATAGAAGTCGATTAAGCAGCTGACAAGGTGATAGTGTTATGCGCCCCTTGTTTATAGGCAACTTCTCTGCTTTAACTGTACGGCGGGACAGTCTATTCTATTCAATGGAAGCTGCCTATCGCCCCTTTGCTTGCTTACCAAGGGGTGCAAAATAATTGCAGGTATTTATGAATCAATCAAGCTTAGTGAAAGAAATTGATACTGTGTAAAATATCCTAAAAGGATGGGTAAATCAAGTTTTACATTCCATAAAAAGTTCGATGACAATATATAATCGGAAATACACGTTTTGAGGCCCCCAAAATAAACCGTAGTTATATAAAAAGTAAAACTCAAAATGGTTAAATGCGAAACTTGGTATTAAAGTTCACTATCTTACAAGTGTGCAGCGCGTATCTCTAGAACAAAATCCCCTTATCCCAAGTTATCCTTAACGTGGAGAATTTTTTGTAATTTTCTCAAGAATGATAATAGTGCATAAAACAGTGTGTTTTACATATTTGTATGGAAAATAAATTACGATCCTGCAATTCTGTATGAATAACGTATTATATCTTCATTTAAGTGTTAGCGGATTCGACTGGCGCTTCGCTGTCTTTTGTCTATCATGTGTCTAAAACAAAATATATACGATTAGTTTGTAGAAGAGTGGGTGGCGAAGTTTGTGTGAATGTTACGCGCAGTATTTTTTTTTTTGGGGGGGGGGGTGGCTGGGCGGGCCTTAAGCGACACTGGGAGTGAAATTTGAAAGTTCCACATTTCTTGATAGATTTTTCTGAAATTTTTACTGTGTTTGTATTTATATGATAATAGGAGGTACACCAAATTTCATTAAAATTGGATAATTCGTTTAGGATATATAAATTATTTTATGAATTTAATAGGCACATTTTCAAAATAGAGCTCGCGTCTGTTGACTTTTCAAAATTCATTTATATTGGCAGAACTGATACTCTAAAACATGGGTAACAATTCTATGAAGAGATATTTCAAATACGTTTGCTGATTATGCTGCACATATTTTTTTAATGACAAAGAAAATTTAATCTTAAAAATTATTGATTTTTTTCATACAAAAAAAAAAAAAGGTTTTGGAACTCATGTTAATGATAACATCAATATTGAATCATCGTTTTATTTAGCTGCTATTTATAAATACTTTTGGAAATTTTCATTGAATTTGAAGCAAAACTCAGGCGCGACCTTCTTTTGGAATATGCAGAAATGTAGTTTTGAGAAAAACAGGCTTTTATATAGGAACATGATGTGTACGTTAAGGGAAGAACACTATTTGAAAGGGCCGTAATGGCCACATGGAGTGGGGGATATGAAAAATGTTAGTTGATCTAAATGCACAGGTGTTTCAGGAACATTTTAAGGTAAAAAAAAATATTTTCGACTTTTTGACAATTTTGACCAAAATTTCACTCCCAGTGTCCTTTAAAATCCATTTCTTTTGAAATTCCGATATCGAGTTTTTGTATGGAATATAATACTTCGTCTACCTAAAATAGGCGACTGGTGCAGAAAGTAAAGCGTTTTGTATTGCATTGATGGAAGGTTGTTGAATAGCACAGGCCATCCAGAGTTGAAGGAAAGTCCCAGATCGTCGGGTCCGATCTGGAAACGCTGGCCTGTTAATTGATGTGCTAGTGACGTCATAAAGACAAGGAATGTAGACTGACCTTTCACACACAGTGGCTTGGCTTGGCTTGGCTATTGTCCAGGTGTGAGGTAGGTATAAACAACACGCTGATGTTTCCAGACTTTCCTTTAAGGTAAGTGCGTAACTGCGAGCTTGCAGTGTATCACGTGCTCGAGCTGCTTTAGGGCACTAATGCTGAACATCCGATTCTAGACCTTGGGCGGCACAACGAGAGAGGCAGTGTTCGACCCTCACCAACGACTTTCAATGGGTTTCTTGGCAGTTTAGCCATATCGCTAGGGAAATGCCGGGAAGGTTAATTCCATTACATCTTCATCGTGCTGTAAGTGTCGCCGGTAGTCTCGGGTTGCATGGCAGGGAAAGGATGCTCTGTGTAAACCTTCCTGCTTCAGATTGGGAGATCCCTAAGT
The DNA here is from genome assembly GCA_030765045.1 of Tenodera sinensis. Taxonomy (NCBI): domain Eukaryota; kingdom Metazoa; phylum Arthropoda; class Insecta; order Mantodea; family Mantidae; genus Tenodera; species Tenodera sinensis. The sequence continues at coordinate 81,941,856 of CM060973.1, read as the reverse complement.
GCTACCCCAGTGGGATATGTAAGCCTGCAGGGGAAGGAGAGTATCTGAAAACCATATGGACCCTGCCATGTGCTGACGTGTCTCCTAGGTCTGATCACCCTCTGTCTCCTCTCGCCTCATCGCTCCCTCCGGGGCGCGCCCCGTCAAGGTCACAAGCACAACATATCTTCCTTATATCGAGGTGCCAAATCCCCCCTCCAACGTAACTCATTATACCTCACATTTGATAAGGAAAGTAGTATATTCCACCCATAAATTTGTTTTGGAGAAAAGACATTTTTATCACTTCTCTAAATCCGCAAAAAGATTTACAGCTCCTAGGCCCGTGATCAAAAACGAAAGAGTGAATACCAAACACCAGCATTCATTTTTCAGAATGAAACAAGAATATTTTTACGAAACACTCTCCCCACTCCAGACTACTGTATTCTAATAATAGTCTAAAGAAAGCTCATTAATTTATAGTGTCTACTTGCACCGAATTGGGCAGGGCGTGGTTTTGCCGCTGGGTGGCATGTGCTCCTAGCTTAGTAAAATGTCCAGAACTTATACTGGGTGTATTACACGGTTGTATATCTCTAACTTCTTCCTTTGTCCCGTCTTACTTGGTGTGAAACTTCTTGAGGACGCTGCTTGGTATTGAAAGGATGTCTGATTTCTGCCTCTGCGCTGTTCGCTTCATTTCTGTTATTTTCTCGGCGAGTTGTTGCCGCAGTAGTCCACGCGAGAAGCTAAGCTGCTTGACACCTCTCCGGAAGAGAAAACAGTGAATAGCCCCTGAAGTTTTCTTTTCTTTCCATTTTAACTTCCTGGTCATATTGCGACGGTTGTAGTTTTGTTGAGCATTTGGGTGAGTGCGTATCAGATGCATGACCGCTGTTTCGTAATGTCTGTTGATGGAATTTTGGTTCGTGGTATTGAATTTGCAGTTTTGTATTTGCCCGGCTATAGGAGAAAGAAAAATGAAAGAAAAAAATCTGATGTGTTGCACTCACATGAGTTTCTCTGCTCTTGTACTAACCATTCTTACAAACTCTTATTCCTGTATCTTCTTCGTGTTAGTTGAGATAAACATTTGCAGAAATTATCTTATTGCTTATTTTGTCGCTGAAAGAGAAATATGGGCATATAGTAAACTTTAAGCGATAGTCACATCTTTTAAAGCTTTCAAATTCCATTCTCTATGCACTGTTAACATATAAAAAAATAGCGATGTTCCATTTGACAGACGTATAAGCTCTTCAAAACCTATAAAAGTAACGATGAATACGTCTGAAATGGTTCAATATACAAGAAAATTTATTCAGACATAAATTGTGTGTTTTAGCAAGATCTACATTTTTTATACTAAGATTTGCTCTATCTCTTACGGTTTACCAGTTATGCAAAAGTCATCCAGAGTAAATAGGATTTTATGGGCTTTAGCCAGAAAATTCAAGATATACATTGTATTTGTCATAAAAATATCTCAAACATGTCATTTTAATCAAAATTATTAGAGCCATTTTCAAGAAAATCAAAATTTTCGAAAAACTTTTCCATGCAAAGGGTAGTTTAGGGTGGGGTAGTTTTCTTCAAAATCGTCGTGTCGCATCCTTGAAAGACATTAAACCTTTTTTTGATTCAGGGGTCCTCTATACCTATATTTCCGGTGAAATCTCGACATCGAATTTTTGGGAGGAATATTATACTTCCTCTACTTTACTAAGTGTAATATAGAAAGTACGAGTAAAAAGGAGGATAAATCCTGATATACAGTGTTTGAACCCCGACTTTCCCCTGAGCCACTTGTCTGTTATATTAAATTGCAGAGTATTCGATGAAATTATAATTACCAAATTGTTAAGGCAAATGGAACAAAAACTGCATAGTGATTAATTCGCAAAGCATGCGACAGTAGCGCTGAAACACGAATTAGATTTTGCTGGTTCCCAGTTGTCACACTTGTGTCGCGATATACCTACCGTTATCAAACGAAACATTATGTTGAGTAGCCATTGATCTTGAGATACTCACTCCCACACTCGCTTACGTGTGCCGAGAGCGAATTGGTTCACCTTTTCATGCCCTGTTGCCCTGCGGGGGCGTTGATGACATTATTCCGGCGGTTACGTGCAGAATACTAGCTTATACAATACGAACATTCCTTGGCAAATAAGGCAGACCCTTCCCTTCTTGTTGATGTTGGCAATAGTGATGCATTTTCCTTTGCAATGCCTGCATCACATGATATTTATATTTAGGATCCCATATATCTCAGTACAAACCGTGTATACATAGAAGCAAGTGCAATTATAAATCAACGTGTTTAAGTCTTGAAAGAAACTTTTTAGGTTGTATCAAATAACAAAGTAAATTTTTATCCATTGAAACGTGGTTACAACTTCTATCCTTCTATTGCGGTACCAAGAAGAATTTGAGCGTTTTGACAGAAAGAAGAAGTACTACCCAAACTGTTTCTTGCGTTCTAGGTTCTGCAGTCACTGTGATAAGATGGTAGTACTAGTGCTGGGAACCTCCGAGTCAAGAAGACCTGTGTTTTGCCGAGGGAACAATTGAGCATCGTTGTCCATGCGATGCTACCACTTGTGCATTTCTCTGTATGGCATTAGCCTTGTTAGTGTTCTCGTGCGTTGGCCTTATTTCCGTTCACGTTTGTGAACCAATTCAACTTTCCAAAATTTGAGGTTTAACTGGTACCTCAGATGGTGTTTTGTGTTTGGATGTTGTCCTTGTGGTAGCGAAGGACCATCTTCTGTGGGAATGGTCCAGCTTTAAACGGACAGCGCAGCATATTGATCAAACGTGTTAGATATTGGCTTGTCAATGATTATAATGAAATAGTTAAAAACACATTGTCATCAATTGTGCATTTCATTAAGGGTATCCATGTCTGAACATTTTATATTCTAAACTAGCTTTCTTAACTTTATATCATATGCGTAATGTAATTCAAAATTATTAAAGCTTAAATTTCATCCCTTTTGCTCTAATAGTTTAGAAATTATGATTAAAGTTGTTACTTTTTTAAAATTGCCCTAAGTTCCCAAAAATCTTTCCAACTATTTTAAATTTACATTTTTTTTTTTTTTTTTTTTTTTTTTTTTTTTTTTTTTTTTTTTTTGCATTAATGTCTCAATTATTTTATAGAACTAAGATCAAGAAAGTTTTTCCCCCTCCGTAATATATATCCAAGAAACAAACACAGAACACATACACAAAACACAAACATCTCATTCTTTACAGTTAATCACAACTTTAATATTCAAAGTAAATGTTGGAACGCACGTCCAATGCGATTAACACAAAGAGTGCATCGACGTGCCCTATTCTGTCGTACTCTCGCAGACACCAGCCATTTCTCTGGTTTAAAGGTTTGTCGGTCTAATTTTGAATAGTAAAGCGGTAATTAACTGTAAACAATGAGATGTTTGTGTTTTTGTTTATGTGTTCTGTGTTTCTTTCTTAGATTAAGGAGGTGTAACCTACTAAGATAAGTGCAACTTTAGTTTGCATTGTTGATTTTGCCGTAAATACTTAAACTGGGTGAGAGGCAGTAATCTTTGACATTAAATTATCTAGCGTTTAAACGAAGCACCGCAACAAAAACCTTTCCTTAACAAAATGTTTTTAAAATAATGTTATCTATCAGTTTCCAATGTTTGTCGGTCTAATTTTGGGACACTTTGTATATCTAAGAGCATTAATTTTGAACAGCTGTAAGAACAAAATATAACATAATAAATGTGTGTATATTCATTTAATTTGTTAAATGAATAAGTTTTGAAATTTATGAACACAGTATCAATAAATTGTGTTGTAATATTCGCTCTATCAGTCAAATATGGCTTTAATTGAATTTGTTTTCATGAAGCGTAAATTCTGCAGTTAAATAATGGAATTGTATTGTTTCTGTAAACCATGTTATGGAACTGTGGTGTCGGGTATAAGTAAACAAAGGTACGAACTGCGGAAAAGACATGGAAAACACTTGCTGACGTCTTCGACAACCACAAAGGATTCTTATAAAACGGAATTTAGTTTGTTTTACGTGTGATTTTTTGCATTTACTTCTTGGGAGATTTTGCTCATGCTAAATTTGGAGTAATCGAATAATTATATGGACTGGTGTGCGAGTTTGTGTGGGAGTAGCACGCAACGCCTCCGCAAGTGCGTGTGTGTGGACCAATCTGCTCCCAACTACGCAGTAACCGTGGTTCGTTTGTCAGCAGCACTGATCGGTCAGGTCTATGCCTTCAGTTGTTATCAGGTGCATTCGTGCCATCCACAGGCTTGTGTTGCGGATTCTTCATTTCCCAGGTGAAATTATTAGATTATACTTAATGTTGTGATTTTTGTCTCTGTTTATTCTTTGTAAGGCGTAGAAATAAATATTTTGTTCAATACGACGCTACCAATTGCCAGGATAGCGCCGAAGGTGTGCCGGAATTTCGTCCCACAGAAGTTCTTTTTACATCTACTGACGTGGGGCTAACGCTTTTAAGCACACTTAAAAACAGTCGTTCTGGACTGGGTATGAACCCGCGACCTTGTGATTAGTGCCTAGCCAGCTGAGCCATTCAGACCGATAATATTAAGATTTTTTTATCTTCCACTATCATGCATTGCAAACCTGTGTGTATAAGAGTGTGTTCTATAAAAAATAAAAATAAAAAAATGATAAAAAAAATATTCTGTCGGGATTTCACCCGAAATGCATATATCCAAAACAATGATTGTTAGAAACAGCACATATGTCCAGGGTTGTCGGATCTACTGATTTTGCAGGAGATCTGCTTTTTTGCAAATCTACTGCTCTACTACTAAAAACTGAATGCACTTCAAAATATCCTGCTTTTTATGTATTTTCCATTTTTAAACACTATTTTCCTTAACATACAATTCGCTCTTCCGAAAAAGATTTACAGACAAGGCATTTCCCTTGTGTATAAAAACAAAAGATTGATAGTATCACCTGTATACATAAACAGTATACCATTGCATTGCGAACTATCCTCGACTACATTAAACCTGAACATTTAAATTCTACTGAAATAGATAAAGCTGAATACAGGGATCCAAAAGTATTTCTTCCTGTGGAAAGCATGTATTTTGATGACAAAATGATCCCTGCGACATACTAAGTCGTTTTTCATTAAGTGATCCTCTTCTTACAATGTTAGAAGTGTTAGAACCAGCTAAAATCCAAACAGTTCAGTCAGTTGCACCATTTGCTTCTCAATTTCCTAATTTGCTGAAAGCAGAAGAAATCCAACAAATACATACAGCATGGAGGCTATTGCGCAATACATTGCATGTGGCAGTAACTCTACAACGCAAGAATTTTGGAGCAAATATTTTATTATTATTATTATTATTATTATTATTATTATTATTATTATTATTATTATTATTATTATTATTATTATTATTATTATTATTATTATTATTATTATTATTATTATTATTATTATTATTATTATTATTGTTATTATTGTCATAAATATGTATACACTAAGCAAAATTGCCTGTTAAAAAGAAATCTATTGCCTTCTCCTACTTTTTTCAAATCAAATCTGTTTTTAGTTCGGCTGGCATGGCAACACTGCAAGTGTCTGTTGACAGCATAATATAAAAACAAGAAGTTCCATAAAAACCAACCTCGGTTTTAGCTTCAGTATTTGCAAATACTTTCCATTCTTTACTTGGAAAGTGTTACGAAAGATTAAAAAATGACTCGCGATTTTGATTAAACCACCATGCTGTTAAAATATTATCATGACAAAATATCTTATATTTTAATTACCCGAAGTTCTATTCATTATAAACTACGATTGTGTAATTATTATAAAGTAAGAATAAGACCAAATCTTACAGCACAAAAAGGTATATATCTTCAGACGCAATTTATGGATGGACGGACGGACGGACGGATCGAGAGATGGATGGATAGACGATAGATAGCCAGACAGACACATATACACATGTAGGCTAAAAATGCAGAATAAGAAGATTCTTATTTCGAAATGTGAGATTTTTCGAAATTATTTCCTTTTTGACACTTTGACTATTTCAAACTATTCCTTACGATGATATTTTCATTTAATTCTTCTAAAATTTGTGATGTAGATTTTCAAAACACTATTAATTAAATAACCTTATGCATTTGTTTTCTTTTCAACGATTTTTGAGTTATTAATTTTTAAAGCTTATGAAATTTCAATGCGACTAGGAGTTTTGAGGAACAGAATTTAAAAATTAGTTTCTTTTGAAGCAAAGCTGGGGCGGCGCCGTGGCCTAGCGGTTAGACCGTTCGCCTACCACCTATGCGGCCCGGGTCTGATCCCAGTGACCAGCATGTGGTATTTGTGGTGGACGAAGCAGAGTCTGGACGGGTTTCCTCAGGGTTCCTCGGTTTCTCCCGCCACTCATTCCAATTGCTCCATCATCTTTCTATTCATCCATTTCGCCTGCATTTCATATCATCCTGCTTGGCTGATCACCCGCTTCCAGGTCTTCACACTATCCGGTCCATAGGTTCGTCTCCTCCCTGACAGGCGTCGGATCCTAGGCACTGGCTATACACAAGGGGAGGGTAATCAGGTAAAGGAGAAGAATAAAGGCTAGTAAGCCAAAAAAAAAAAAAAAAAAAAAAAAAATAGTGACAGATTTGTGCTGATAACAAAAGACAATGATAGATATTAAAAAGAATAATGTGCGTAGCATTTGGCGTTATTCTGGTTTAAAATTAATAACTCAAACTAAAAAACTAAGACAAAATGGAAAATAAATGTTCAACTGAATTGGCTGAAAAGTTTAGAAAATGACATGTTCAGTGTAGTACAAATATGCCAAGGAATGCATTTGGTGCAAATATGGCTGCAGAGGGCCGAAGCGGACATGGCAGGGTCCACACAAGAGAAGACGCGCACATGTTCTAGGGTAGCTAATGTGCAACTCACAGTGGGTGGTTGCCAGTTAGGGCACAGGTTCTACCGAACCAACCGTAACACAACCAGTTCACTGACATCCTGCCGGGAATCCCCTCAGATAAACCCAAATAATCAGCTGCACAATTTCCTTTGAATCCACTCTGTTGTGTTATATTCACACGACTGTCTACTCGCTCTTGTACACACTACAATCTGATGTGTTGCACTCACATGACTTTCTCTACTCTTGTACTAACCATTCTTACAAACTCTTATTCCTCTATCTTCTTCGTGTTAGTTGAGATAAACATTTGCAGAAATTATCTCATTGCTCATTTCCTTGTAGGTGCAAGGGGAATACAGTAGGCTTTGAGCGATAGTCAAATCTTTGAAGGCTTTAAGAGTTCATTCTCTTTGCACAGCTAACATAAAGTGAATACATAAATTGTGTGTTTCAGCAAGATCTACATTTTTTGTATAGTAACATTTGGTCTATCTCTTACGATTTACCATTTATGTAAAACTCATCCAGAGTAAATAGAAGTACATGGCTATAGCCAGAAAATTCAAGATATACATGTCATTTGTCATAAAAATATCCTAAACGTATGGCATTTTAATCAAAATCGCTGAAGCCATTTCCAAGAAACTAAAAATTTTCGAACAATTGTCTATGTAAAGGGTAGTTTAGGGTGGAGAAATTTTCTTCAAAATCTTGATGACGCATTCTTAAACTTGAATACCAACTTTGGTTTTTAACCGACTTTTCGTTTTTGAGTTATGCTGTACAGACACACACTGACACGCGGACCTTTTTCTAAAAATGTTTTTTTATCCCCCTTTTTGATTTATATTTGCGGTGAAATCTCGACATTGAATTTTTGGGTGAAATACAATACTTCCTGAGCCATTTACCTTACGTCAATGGAGTTAAACTTTGTGGAAGTGGTTTTATTACACTTTTCGTTATAGGTATAATGACAATACACAAAGCCGAAGTCACAGTCATCTTTTAAGAGCTGGTTGCGGTGGGATGGCTTTGATATTTCATTTTCTTTGCATGGCCAGGTTATTTAGGGGAAAAAAAGATGACTTCTTATTTGAGAAAAGTATAAATGTTTATAGGGCGGGTGGAGTACCACCCCAGGCACGCACGCCCTAAATGTAATAGAAATATATATATATATATATATATATATATATATATATATATATATCATCCTAATGGCTAAATGGTCTTGAAGACCAAAGGTCTACCCATAAAAATGAAAATTCAAAGAAATAACGAATATCTCGGAAGTGGTTAAAACTACACAAACAAATTTATTTGATCTAATGGTGTACTTTAAGGAGATCTACATTTCTGTGTAGTAAGATTGCGTCTATCTGTTACGGTTGACCAGTTATGCAGAAGTCGTACAGAATGAAGAGAACTTGAGAATCTATTTCCTGACAATTAAACATATACGTTTAAGATCATTAACAGCCATTTTTTATGAAATGAAAATATGTGTGATATGTGTATAAACAGCTGAAGTAAGGCATAATCGTTTTGAAAGCATTACAATTTTACAAGTGTGGTGTTCTTGAGATTCCTAAAATACGCACCAAACACCAGAACAAGTCTTGAACGGAGTGGAAATGAAATGTTCTGCGTGCTTTTCGGTCCCAAATGACAACATTCTCGAGAAAGTGGGCTACAAAGCGAGGCCCCACAGAAGCAGATGAATCAGCCACTGTGTAAACAAACCTATCTGGATGACGACACCCTTAGCCACAGCGCTAATCTTTTCCTGTGAATTCTCCGTCCTTCAAGAGGCTAATGTGTGCCGTTTTCCATTCCTTCCAGGAATTGGCCATTACCTTTAAGTGCCGTAAAAACATAACATGAGGCTTGGTAAATAAAACTATTATCCGGTAGCACAAATCAATTCTTCCAACAGCTAGGCACGCGTGTCTGCAAAACTCTGACATGGTCGTTTATGAACCCCAAAGGCAAGAGCCGCATGATCTCAGATCGGGTGAACATGGAGGCTATGTAAAACAAGCTATCATTGGCCCCCTTGATGTTGTGTACAATGTCTTTAACTAATCGCATACTGAGTGACGCCAGTGGGACGCCGCACAATCTTCCCCCCAAATAAAGTTGTGCAGTTCAGCTTATTCCAACTGAGGAAGGAGCCAAACAATTTGTTCACCAGCTCGTGGTCCCTGGCAGGAATGCAGCCAGTTACTACTTCAGTAAACAATTCCAGATAAACAGCGATATTGGGAACAGCAGTTCTGCTTCTAATCGCGTTTACGATAATGTTGCCAACCTTGGAATGTGCATACACGCTAGATTAAAGCAAAGAACTCGCTCAAAATAACACAATTTAAATGTTATTTTCAGTTCATGCAGTATATTTAGGTATAAAACACGAACGATGTTTCCAACTACTCTGTCTGTTTTCCACTGATCACTTTCTGCCTTTTCTGTATTTCTAAAAAACACTGCCAGCCTGTTTCGGTCTTAAGTGCACATGTATGGGGGCAAGCAAACGACAGTGTAGCCCAATAAAACCAAAGTATCCAATAATAACCTTGTAATAATTTAGGAAAAATTCAATCTAACAACTTCTCATTCCCTCCTGCAGGATCAACGAACGAAGTATTAAACTTTCTGTCAGATAATAGTATAGTAATTGCTCCTGCAAGTACAGGCAATGAATGTAATAGGTCATTAATACCTTTTAAGAGCCTCTTTATGTTTGATTCAGGCATCTTATAAAGATTTGTTTTACACATAGAACTGTTACTCTGAATCCCTTTGTTCTGCAACCACAATATCGTAGATTTCACAGCAGTCCTAGGAGGAGGATTATCTGCTTCTACATTACTTTTACCATTACTTCCGACGTAACACTAGTGATAAGTATGATTTTACAACTGAAATAAAGAGAAATTAGCAGTGAGTAAACGCAGTGCCAATAATATTGTAGTTAAGTTTTCAACGTGACCAGCATAGCAACGTCGGCGTGGATGTTTACAAAATTGAGGTTACACTGCGTGGAATATCTCTCCCCTGCCCCTCATTCCCCTTAGATCATGAGCTGGTAAACAGACAGTAGTTGTAGCGCATCAAGGTAAGAAACACCAGTTATGTTGCTTTATTCCTTCGAGATGTGGTACAAAAGACATTGCATTTTGTCTCGTTGCAACTGTAGCATCTGACTCCCAAATACGCACATGAGTGCTCACTTTTCCATATAGGTGAAGTGTCGATTTATCACTGAAGACGACGCGATTCAGAAAACCATTTTCATGCAGCAACATTTCGTAATCTGCAGGATTTAGAGCTTGTAACAACTGCAAGCGATAAAGATGTGCATGCAACTGTTTTGAGTTGCTCTTTCATTTAATGTATGATTTACAATTGTAAATTAAATGTAATAAATACTACAAAGCCTTAAAACACCATATTCATTTGGAAACCCCCCATATTTTACTGCAGCGAAGCAATATTCTGGCACACATCCTCCAGTAATGCGTGTGCAGTCATTATGGCGGGCTGTTCAGATCCTCAGAGTAGTGTAGAGCAACATAAAAACGTTTATTACATTTCTTTAACTTTTTCTTTCAACGTTGTGACACCCTGGCTGTGAAAGATGTAGCCAAATTGACGTCAGAAGCAACTGGTGTATCTGTGAACAGGGCCTCCAATGCCAGAACGAAATGGGGAGTACACAAACCGAAAAAAAAAGGAAAAATCCATTAAGTTTTAAGGCCAGTGGATGACTGCTAAAAGTGTCATTCGCTTTAAACTGCTTAGTTTGTTTTTAAACAACGAGCGTCGTAGGGAGCTTTCTTTTGTGAACAGATCTTCCAGGCTGGTTATAAACTCTTCTAATGACACAGCCATATCGGATTCTGAGCTGGATGTGGCGCCTATAGCTGAGATTGAGATTAACGTGTTTACTTACGAAATTATGTTTCGTAAGTGTTCTTTACCCATTTTGTGGATTATTAATTTATTTCGTTTAGTATGAGTCCAGTGTGATAATTCTAGCCCTCGTACTGCAGCAGTGGTTACCCACTTAACTTTAAAAAGGACAAACATCTGAGTGCAGAGAACGGAAACACGTGTTTGTTGGCGAAGTGATACAACCAACATTGTGTAGGTATGTGAGGAGCCATTCTAAGCCGGAGGGACAGTGCTTGTTAATCGAGATAATCGGATTTCTAAAAAGTGTGTCGCCATGGATTAGCTTCTAAATTATAGTCTCCTTGCATGAACATGAGAAAATGGCCCGCCTCTGGTGTGGCGGTAGCGTGTCTGCCTCCAAGAGATCGCGAGTTCGAATCTCGCTTAAAGTATGTTATCCGGATAAGGTCTTACCGAGATTTTCCATTACCCTGAGAAGAGAAATGTCGGGTGATCTAAAGCTCTATAGTCCTGGTGCTCATTTGAGCATCAATTCATCTCTTTCATTCATTCGTCCAATATGATCACGTTGGAGGACGTAAATATATACAGGGTGTTTAAAATGGTGTCCGATATTGCAACAGGAGTTGGAATTGGTCAAAACTAGAATAAATTGCTGCTAAAAATGTATGTCCGAAAATAAATATGTGTTGAGATACGAGCTATCTTATAAAAATGTGCAACGTATCCACATTTTTTATGGGTTTGTTATACACGAATGTCTTTAAATGTCCCAATAGCCAGAAATTCAATGGACCGAGGTCCGGCGAACGCGGAAGCCATGCTACTGGGCCTCCTCGACCAATCCATCGTCCAGATGGATGTTGAGGTATGGCTCATATATACGCTGCAATACGTGGTAATTATAAGAAATCGCTTATATATTACTGGCAAAGCGTTGGCTGTCGAGTGCTACGATCGCTTCTTATCTTGTTTATTAGAAGAGCGAAATAATAGTAACTTAATGTACTTATAGTCAGGCATAAAGCACAAATAGATGATCTCTCGCTCCTGCCGATATATGAGACGTTGCTGTCCTGAAGATATGATTGCATGTGAAGAGTGTACGGACACCGTCTAGCCATGTTTGTGCGATAACCTCGCGTAAACATCTGGACAGTTTCACATTCTTTCCGATACGCTTCATGGCTTTGCCAGGTAATACAAATTTGCGTTCTTTTACTCTCTCGACCACGTATACGGGAGGGTAAATAGGGTATAGCATTCCACCCAATAATTCGATATCGAGATTTCACTGGAAATAAATGTCTGGAGATTCGTTCAATCAAAAGGGTAGAAAGTTCGCGCGCGCGGTTCTATGAAACAGCATAATTCTAAAACAGTCGGTTAAATACCAGCTAAACATGATATGGAAGTTCAGCGCATTTCAAGGATGTAATACGAATATTTTCTAAAAGACCCCGAGTTGCGAATTACTATTTACGTAATTACGGTGTATTTATGCCAACATGTGGTTCAAATCCCGGCTATGGCATTGAATTTTTCAGTCCTGAGTCCACCTCTTTTACTATTTATTTACTAAATTTTTCGAAAATTATCTTATCAACAGTGGATCTAAACATTTTGGATATTCTTGTGCCAAGTGAAGTGTACATCTTGAACTTCCTGGGAATATACTTTGAGGTCCTTAATTTTGAATGACTTTTGCATAGCTGGAAAACTAAGGCAGAGAAAATGTACCTATAATCGCGCCACTGTTAGATCCGCACTTGATGTAAACACAAGCCATCAACAACGAACTCGCAATAAGCCGAAACCAAAGCACACCATGAGATATAGTACCTTAAATATCGGCAATTATCAGTGAGTTTTCAAGATGTACGATAACCCTGGTAAAGACTACATAAATTTAACGCGATATTTCTAAAATTCCTGAGTAAATATTGTTCAGTTGCAACATAAATACGAGGTATGAGTCCACGTGGTGTTTGTTTTGTGTTAGTCGCAGGTGATAACCTCAGGTTATCGCGGAGTGATACAAGGGGCGGATCTAAGGCTGGATGGAGTTTTTTAATCGTATCTCGAACGAAAATTAGTTACTCGTTTTTCTGTTTATATCTTGGACATTCAAAGAGGATGCAATGCCAGAGCAATCACATGGTGAACAGCTTTAAAACATCTCTTTATTTGACGAATATTTTAGTGAGGGATATTGATGTTTTAAATGAAGAGGCGAAGTCAACTGTAATTCTAAATATAGCAGACCTATCATTAATGAATAGCCTACTAACAAGTTTGTTTATTTATAAGAGGTGGAACCAGGAGTGAAAAATTCAATGCTGTAGCCGGGATTTGAAGCATGGTTCTTCGGCATCGAGTGGCTGCTTTAACTACTAAGCTACCATGGCCTACTTGCCAGTATGCTATTAAACTCCCCAGCCGATTCGTACTTTCCCGGTAGACCACAAGGGAATCTCACATCAGGAATAAATACCCCAAGGACGACTTACAATAGGAAATAAATAATCGTTCATTTATGTTCATCATATGTCTAATTCCTCATTTCCCTTGATCAGCGCTAAAATTATTGTTATTCTCACAGCCTACTGGATTAGTTGTGGTGCCAACCGTGAAAATAAATTTTAATTAACATGTATGACTGTTATTGTAAGTTGTTTACTTTTAAATCACTGGTAATATTAAATAGTATTAAATAAATGACCTATTAATTTTTTCACGGGATGCTCTAAACAAATACCAGTGGAAGTTTTCATATTTGGGTAATTTTTCTCAGATACTTTCTGCAAATGTTTATCCTCGATTAACATGCAGTAGGTAGAGAAATTAGCGTTGAGCGGAGAAGCCTGTGCTCGCTACACAACTGCAGCGTCAGATATGCATTGGAAATTTGCTGGGATGACGAAAAAGTGGCGAGTAAACCTTGGAGCAATGTTCACAAATTCGGCACTCTTGCGTGTCGTTGACCTCCGTGATGTGTACTGCTTGATTCGTGACGCTGCGAAACGATTAAGGAATGAATAGGCAGGACACATGATCCTACTGGCTCTGACTCCTGTTTACAAGTCCCGGCACATAGCCGAACCCACGTGCACTTCTCTAAACTTCAAGGTCATTGTCGGCATGCATACCAAACTACAAATATATTACTTCTTGTCCATTGTAGTCGTGCGTCGCCTTGATTCAGAGTTTGTCCCCACAAGCTGTTGCTGATATGATCAGTGACGTATTCTCCATGCGTGCAATCAACATGCGCTGTAGACTAATGAAATGACTAACTTTCGTCAGTAATTAAAATAGCACCATTTAAATGGCTGAGGATTGAACAATAACCCAGCAACTAAGGGAGAATACCACGAATCCTTTCCAGAGAAGGGTTTACTAGGCTGAATAGCGCATGGCGTGCTTCTAACAGCCTAGCGAGGTGCTAAGGTATTCTAACACTAAATATGAGAGTTTCATGCACTATAAAATCCCGAAATATGCATGCACTACCAACGTGCACCATCATTCTTGTACCAATTTCCTTACATCACTTCACTTTTGAACCGCCTCCGTAGCGCAGTGGGTAGCGCGCTATGGAGTTCGGTCCCCGGTACCAGCATGGGGATTTTATCCCCCCTGAGAGATCTAGCACGGGGTACACTCAGCCTCGTTAGGCCCCACGGGGACCAATTGAGGAGTTACTTGATGGAGAAGTAGTGGCCCCAGGTCGAGAAGGCCGTATAACTGGCCGGGAGGGCTCGGGGCGCTGACTACGTCCCTGCCTCCAGTACTGCACCCCACCAATGACACCCGTAGTGGACAGAGGTGGGGAACGCAGCGGCTGGGCAAACCTTGGCCCTTCATGGGTTACTTCATTTTTAGCACAGTTAACAACTAACAACATTTCTATAATCGCTCCACACTTAGATTCACACTTGATGTAAACACAAGCCTTCAATAACTAACTCGCGCACACCGAAGCACACCATAAAATATAGTACCTCAAATACTGGTGATTATCTGTGAGTTTTAAAGATGTATGATAACCCTGGTAAAGACTACTTGGATGTAACACGATGCCAGCGCTATTTCTAAAGCTCCCGAGTAAATACTCTGTTGCAACATGAACACAAGGCGTAAGTCCACGTGGTGTTTGTGTTAGTACAGGTTACCTGTAGGCTATGGCGGAGGAATACAAAGTGCGGATCTAAGACTGGATGTAGTAGATATACATTGTTTTCTGTTTGGTTTCTGCGTTTGTGAATGTTTTTCTAGGCAGACATCGCCTCATCCACTGTGCTAGGAGAACATTTTTAGAACCTTTAATTGGAGGCATATTAAATGCACATTAACACTCAGAATAAATAACCACGTTAAACATCAATCACGTTAACCATTTCATGGTTTCTCACACTCTTAGACAGTCTGTCACGAGCTGTGACAGTGAGTCAACTGGGTGCGTTTCCCTACTTTCGAAGGTCAAATTCCTCACCCCTCCCACATAACTGGTTCGCGCTGGACTTTTGAAAGGATATATCAACACACAAGAGAGTCAGAAAACAAAGTAAATTTCGGATAATGGGAAATTATCCAAGGATATATATTTTTAAAGTGGAGAACACAAATGAAATAAATGCCACAAAAATGGAGAGGTTGAGGTGTTCACTCAAGCATTAAAGCATGCATTTGAAATGAATATAAATGCAGAATAAACCCAAAAATTCCTTAAATATGCATTATGTATGTTTTTATCCCCCAAAATGCCAGAACATATATAGGACCGGAAAGTAAAAATGAAATGGGATAAGTACTAAGTTTGAACAATATATGTTCCTATAAAAGCATGCATTTGCATGAGTCTCGTCTTGACTCATTACATAGCCTGCCATTATGACGCCATAACACCAACCTGTGAGATACGGAGAAATGCATGCATCACGTGTCAGTGCATTCAAGGTGCAAACAGTGTTTTTGAGTGCATTTCAGTGAATATTCAAATTATGGCTGATTCTGAAGTGATCTTATATCAAGCGTTTTCAGTCACGTCCATGTGCTTTAAGTTATAAAAGAGAGGCATACTACGGATTTGAGAGATCTAAAAACAGAAAAAGTGAAGATTTAGGTATGTACATTTCATTCTAAAGTTTATAGAAAGAGTAGCTGTCCCTCGTTTGACGATTTAGCCCTCCAACTTTTAGACTTTGGTAGCACTTGGCTAATAGCCTTGAGTTTCTTTGGAGACGTTTAAAAATATGACTTAGTATACTATAATACTATAAAGATAAAAATTAAACAAAGAACATTATATGAATTGTTTGTAGAGTAGTGAGTAGAGAAAGACATGTGAATGTGTTACTTAAAAGCGAGTAAAGGAAACCTGTGGATGTAATACGTTGCATTTGTATTTCAGTCATACAGAAAATTGTATGAATTGCTTGTTGAAGAGCGACTTGTGCTATCTAAAACACATTGAGTAGAAGAAACCATGCATTGCATGAAAACCTCCTTAAAGATACACTTAGATATTTCATGGCGACCGTCAACCGGTGTTGGAGTTGATCAACTTCATGCATCTCCGTGAAATAGTAAAGATTGGGATTATTTCTGATAACACATTGTTTACATGCTTCATGTTGGATGCCTTTGCAATATTTTTGGGATACGCCACTGGATATATATTCATTATTGGGCTCTAAAGTTAATTACCTAAAAATTACTCGATCCAGTGCTTTAAATTCATGTTTAAAATGTTCTGATTTATTACAATCACACAAGTTTCTCTTCCATTTTTCTACAACTTATTCTTTAATCTACATCACTGTTAATGGATATAACAATTTGCAGGAATGGTTTTATTACATTGTAGTCGTGGGGTTTTACGGTAAGGATAAGATAAACAGTGGCGGTTGTAACTGTCGCAGTTCAACTGTTAAGATTGCCAAGTTGTCACGTTCGCAGGTAGGTGCATTACGTTAATGGTTGCCAGTAACGATTAGCCGTAATGGCGCTTTAGTGTATCTAAGCGATATCGATACAGTTAGTTACTTTGTTATTTGGCGTAATCTAAAAAGGAGGTTCTCTCAACACTTTGTTTACTATGGCAGTTTGTAGTCACACTTGCTTCTGAATTTACACAGATTGTACATGGATCCTACTATTCTCAACATAAACATGTCTGAATTTAAGCATATAACAACTTACATTTTCTGGCAGGACGTTAGTTAAAACATGGCAATGTTGCTGAAGAGAAACATTGACGCCCAAACACACATAATTGATTTGCAGATAATCTCAGTTGGTTACATATATGCAGCTAAGCGGATAATTAGTAGACATTTTTCTCGCCAGATGGATGCACGTTGTTTTCGTCATCCTGAGTCAGGTTTAAGCCGAAGATCCTCCCATCGGGCTGGCCCCGTAGAGCAGGGGGCCCCGGGTTCGATTCCCAGCAGGGTCCTCATTCTACCCTGAGTCTGGAAGTATAATGGCGGAGCGGTGGCTGAGTGATTCGACCGCTGGCCTACCACTTAGGCAGACCCGCATGTGGTATTTGTGGTGGACGAAGAGGCGTCTGGGTTCTCCGGTTTCTCCCGCCATTCATTCCACCAATTGTTCCATTATCACCTTTCCAATGACCCATTATCATCCTCTTCCTCACTATCACACCTGGTGCTTGACTGACCACCTGCTTCCAGGTGTTCACTCTGTCAGGTCCAGAGGTTCCTCTGCTCCCCGACAGGCGTCTGACCTTAGGCACTGACTTGTAAGCCTAGGGGTGTAAGTCCTGCATAAGGAGAGGATAATCCTGTCAGGTCCAGAGGTTCCTCTGCTCCCCGACAGGCGTCTGACCCTAGGCACTGACTTGTAACTCCTAGGGGGTGTAAGTCCTACATAAGGGGAGGATAGTCCTGTCAGGTTCAGAGGTTCCTCTGCTCCCCGACAGGCGTCTGACCGTAGGCACTGACTTGTAAGCCTAGGGGTGTAAGTCCTACATAAGGGGAGGATAATCAGGGAAAGAAGTATCCTCCCATCTATTTGTTGAGAATTTACATACATTTCAGATATATTAACTCCGTTATGTAATATATTTAATTCATACTGTTATAATTTAAATCTCAATCAATCAAATCAAAAATGTTTATTTGGGCATGCTTGCAACATGCCCGGGCTGTTTAGGGAAACCCCTCTTCAGCCTAGTGTGGTATTTGTTTCGTTTACATGTTGGGATTTCCCTCGGCTTAGGTGCATATTTGTGTTATTTGTGTGTTTGTTGACATTGTGTAGTGTAGTGTGTTGTGATTTGTGTATTTGTGTGTCAGTTCCCGTGTTCCACATCCATGGCTCCATTCATGTGCTTCTGCCCAAAGAAGATCCTAGGTTTTGTTGCTTGTTTTTTGTTTTTATTTTAATGTTGCTGCGTGGCTTATAGGTAGTGTGTTTTTGTATGTTAGGGGTTTTAGTGTGTGTTTGTGTGTCTAAATGTTTTGAAAGTGTTGTAGATGGTCTCTTATTTTCTGTTCTTGTTCTTGATATTTATCGTATACATGTATGAGTGTGATAAGGCGAGGGTTTTTGTCTGTTGGTGTTTCTTGTATAGTCTTCATCTTTTGTGCCGTGTTTATGAGTGTTCTTCTGTAGCTTCTTGTGTGTGCATTGTGTATGTATTTTATGAATTATCTGACAATTATGTTCCAATGTATTAAAATGATCATATCCAATAAGGAACCATTTTGCATCCCAAAACAAGCTATTCACCACACCTGCCAATGAGAGGTGACAGATAAGAGATACAGGACCAAGTTACAAATAAGGCAGTAGCCTCATGAAAGGGAAACGATGTGAAAGACACGGTGATGAATGAGAAACCACCTAGCGATCACAAGTTACCGCGACAACATATCCCATTTCTGCCATATTGCCAGAGTTCACAGCCATCACGTGGTGTCTCCACTTATTTGAAATTCTCCACATCAACAGGGAGCTAAATATTTCCCTACAGGTGTCATAACAAGGTCTAAAACAAAAGTGATGCACGCAGACGAAGCGACAGACGATAAATTTGTTGCCTGCATACTTGAATTGAGATTCCAAACACAATACCTTGTCTCAATAAATTCCATAACCGAAGAGCAATTCTATTCACGTGCGTGCGCTATTCCCTCCCTGTGACTTACTTGTTTCTGTACACCGTATAAGGTAATATCGGGCTACTGCTGCGGATAAAGAAATCGCCTTCTGCGGCATCACAAAGGAATCCCGCAATAAAATTGTTATAGGCCACTTTAGCTGCGAGATGGGACGTAAATATGTCCGTTCAACAGCACTAACGAGGTTTGAAGCAGGGACTCGGTATCCGCCTTATTAAGTACAGGACATACATATGGCGCCTGTTCTAAATCATTCGTCAACTATTAACGTTTTATAGCCTATCATTAGTGGAGGTTTTCGTAATGTAGGATCGTGTTTAACCTCAAACCCGCTACATCTGCCACTCCCTCCAGCACTGCTGCCTCGTAAACAAACCTCTTGCGTCACTTTCTGACAAATCTCTTCAGATCTTTACTTCTCAACTTACTTTCCGATCACTAATTAAGGGCACTCTGTAGGTAAAAATGTGATGTGTCGCACTCACATGACTTTCTCTTCCCTTGTACTGACCATTCTTACAAACTCTTACTCCTATATCTTCTTCGTGTTAGTTGAGATAAACATTGTACAAATTATCCTATTGCTTATTTCCTTGTAGGTGCAAGGGCAATATTAGAATACAGTAGGCTTTGAGCGATAGTCAAATCTTCTAAAGCTTTCAGATTTCGTTCTCTTTGCAGGCTTAACATATAAAAAAATGAACAACGATGTTCCATTTCACGAAAGTTTCAAGTTTTCAGAAACTGGCACCAATAACAAGGAATATCTCCGGAATGATTCACTTTACAAAAATAAATAAATAAATAAATAAATAAATAAATAAAAAAATAAAAGCATTTAGACGTAAATTGTATGCTTTAGAGAGAGCTACACTTTTTGTACAGTAAGGTTTTGTCTATCTTTTACGGTTCAAAAGTCATCCAAAGTAAAGAGGACTACAAAGGCTATAGTGAGAAAATTCAAAATATACCTTTCATTTGTCATATAAGTATAATAAACATGGAATTTTAATCAAAATCGTTAAAGGTATTTTCAAGAAAATCAAAGTTTGCGAACAATTTTCCATGTAAAGGGTATTTTAGGGTGGAGCTATTTTCTTCAAAATCTTCGTGTCGCATCCTTTAAAGACATTGAAATTAAATACCAACTTTGGTTTTCAACCGATTTTTCGTTTTTGCATTATGCTGTCCACAGACTGACACACACACACGGACCTTTTTCTAAAACTGCTTTTCTTGGATTCAGGGGGTCTCAAAACATATTTCCGGTGAAATCTCGACATTGAATTTTTGGGTGGAATACAATATTTTCTCTACTTACCAGTAGAAAACTAAAAATTGGTCAAAAACGGTAAACAAATGGCGATTTAGCCATAATTTATCAAGTCCGATTTTCTAGGAATAAATACGAGGGCAGTTCGTAAAGTAAGGTCCGAGGTTTTATACACATCGTAACGATTTTGAATATGTTGTTGATGTTAATGTGAGACGAATGTAGAGTTGCTATTTAGCTTTTAGTAATATTCGGTGGAGTGAATGTATTTACGAAGTTCTATTGCACGCGGCCTAGCATCAGTCTGAGAGCTTTACGATTCTATTAGTGTTGTCACAGGGAGTAGTACAGATCTGTTTTGTACATGAAACAATCAAGTGTTTTAATGAATGGCACAGCTAGGCACATCCAATATTGTGAATAGTCAATGTTCTTTTCTAATCTCGCCGCACTCGATTGATTTCAATCAATAATTATTGACGATATAGTTCCTTTTTACGAATATCCCAACATTTAACAATTAATTATTCACTTTTCAATGTATGATTATCAATTTTCGTGGTTACAATGTCGATCAAAATGACTTCTTCCTCCTTCGTTGAACAGAAGAACTCAGCCTTACTTACTTTTACAGGCTTTTCACTTTACAGTGGTTGTCTTTAATTCTCCAGGATGTTTTACCCTCCCATTGACCTACTTCTCTGCATGACTTTATTGGCCTGATCCACCCATGTACCACGTGCCCTTCCACGCTGCCTATATTTTAAAATAGTTATTGCCTCTATATTTGCAATTTGAATTATTTCAGGGGGCTTACACAAAATACTGTCTCACTGCCAAAGCATCACAGATAATCGAAAACTGTTGTGTTATTTAATTCCTTACAACTTTCTCTATTTTTCTACATAGTTGCCGTATTTGTTCAAACATTTGTCATGAAGCTCTTCAAGCTATTTTGTTAGATAGCCAGTGGATAACCACTTTTTTACTTTCTCTACCGGTAAGTAGGGGAAGTATTGTATTCCACCCAAAAATTCGATATCGAGATTTCACCGGAAATACATGTTTTGAGGCCCCCTGAACCCAAAAAAAAAAGCATTTTTAGAAAAAGGTCCGTGTGTATGTGTCTGTGTGTCAGTCTGTGGACAGCATAACTAAAAAACGAAAAGTCGGTTAAAAAATAAAGTTGGTATTTAAGTTAAATGTCTTTCAAGGATGTGACACGAAGATTTTGAAGAAAATAGCCCCACCCTAAACTATCCTTTACATGGAAAATTTTTTGAAAATTTTGATTTTCTTGAAAATGGCTCTAACGATTTTGATTTAAATGCCTTATGTTTGAGATATTTTGATGACAAATGAAATGTATATCTTGAATTTTCTGGCTATAGTCCCTGTAGTCGTATTTACTCTGGACGACTTTTGCATAACTGGTAAACCGTTAGAGATAGACCAGATTATAATATACAAAAAATGTAGATCTTGCTAAAATACACAATTTATGTCTCAATAAATTTTCTTGTAGGGTGAACCATTTCGGAGATATTCCTTGTTATGTGTGTGAGTTTCGGAAAACAGAACTTTCGTGAAATGGGTCATCGTTGTTCATTTCTTTATATGCTAAGTGTACAAAGACAACAAAATCTCAAAGCTTTAGAACATTTGACTCGCACAAAGCCTACTGTATTCTAATATTCCCCTTGTGCCTACAAGGAAATTAGCAATTAGATAAGTTGTACAAATGTTTATCTTAACTAATACGAAGAAGATATAGGAATAAGAGTTTGTAAGAATGGTTAGTACAAGAGTAGAGAAAGTCATGTGAGTGGAACACATCAGATTTTTAAACTATACATTCCGGTAGTCTGGTATCTATTTCAAAAACCCGACTGTGTTTGCATCTTAATTGTATTTTTTTCATAGAATTGATTAGTTTTACATTTTAATTTACATTTCGGTGAATTTAATTTACTATAATTCAGTGTAGAGGTCTCGGGCACTGGTAGAGCAGGCGTCTAGTTGGCCCATGTCCACGGTTTCCTGTGCCTGATAATTTGGTAGATGTTTCGACTCGGGTCTGTGTGAGTCGTCATTCCCATACCGTCTGTTCAAGTGTTTCTCTAGCTCCGCATCTGCAGAATTCTTGATTATTGAATTGAATTCGAATCGGTGTAGGTACGGTGTCCTGTCAGGTAGTGGATCAGTCCGTGTGCCAGTTACAAGGGCTTTATGTAGACACGTTCTTCTAAGTTCGGGAGAATCTCCTATAATTTTCGGGGCACCGGTTAGCTGTGCTGCTGTGACAGCATTGTTTTTCTGGCATCAGTCGGGATGGTAGAAAAGGTCAATTGTAGTAGACATTTCCTCTTGGTCTCTAGTCACTTGTGTCGTAGAAGAGATACATTCTACGTGCCCAGGCGCTGGCACCATGTGCCACTATAGAACACATTACAGTAGATATTATTTGAATAACTTCAGGCACGAAGGATTACCACTGCATAGCCAGTGGAAATTGTCAATCACCGAACTTGCGGATCTTTTCATCCACGGTATTGATCATTGATGGGTTGTCTAATCGCGGTTCATTGTGGACATTGCCCGTCCAGCCTTAAAGGCTCTCACCCACTTACACGCATCACATTGGGACCAATGTTGGCTGCTGAAACGTTCCTTGCAGTCAAAAACCAAATCACAGACCGAGTTTACAGTCGTTGGGCCATGGATTGTTTTAAATACTTTGCACCGACACTGTGAACAGCACAGTGCAACATTATCAATGGAAATGCGTCGTTGTGCGCATGGTCGTTTTCAATTTTCGCGCGAAATTCGAACCTTAGAGTGAAAATGAAACAGGAACACGTATGTTTTCAGTAACACTAAGCGTAGAGCTTGGTGCCGTATTTAAGACTTTTTCTGCTCTTCCCCACATTTTCAGGAAATATTGTTTCGAAATTTGCAGCACACACTAGGGCAACATTGAATCCATGTTTCTAAAAACAAAGGAAATTTGTTTGTATTTGACATCTGCTGGTTGATGTTTTGTGAATCGATTGCCGTGTATGGGCCATATTGCTACTGCAGCATTAGAAGATACGTGTAACGTTACTGCCAGTTGGTACCAAATATTTACCGCAAATGTTTGAAAAGTTTGTGAAAACGCCCAAGAGGAAAAATAAGCTTACCTAATGACAACGCAACGTCGCATACAGTGATTTATATGCAACTCTCTATGAAGGTTTTGGAGTAAATATTTTTGTCATCGGAGTAAAAATGAGACAGATTCGTGTACATTTAAAGAACATTTAAAGGGTTCCTGGAAGGAAATTGGAACAAGAGTGGAGGATATCGAAAAGCAAAAAATTATAGTTTTAATGAGAAAGGTCATTGGTACATGTAGATTTTTAAAAATGGAATGGGGGAGAGAAAAATACACCGAAGTATGGAATAAAGAGGTCAGAATAGGGTATGTATGGCCTAGAACAAGGGTATCGAATCTAAGTGCCTTGTTAGGGATGAAAAAAGGGGGGGGGGGAAAGTGCACAATATGTGGTGGGTCGTGTGAAAATTGGCATTATATTTTGAAACGCAATGGTACGGAAAAGGGAGAGAGAATTTAGGACCCAAAAATAGAAAGATTTTCCCATTAAAAGTTAGAAAAAGGTTTAATTCAAGATTAGATGTATATACGGAGAAAGCAGGAAAGGTTTAGGAAGAATAGGTTAAAATGGTTAAAAGAAATATGAATAAATAGAGCAAATGGAAAAGGATTACTTTCCCAATGTAGATAAAGCAAAATATTAAATATAAGGGGAAGTAAGCAACTCTTAGAGGGAGGAATAAATTGTGTAAATTTCCAACTGGCAACCAGTTGGAATAGCTGCTGGCTTCAGTAGCTAAGGCAATTGTTAAATTTTTTTTTCAAAATTTCAAAAAGGTTGTTCCAAACGCGCGGGTGAGACCGAACATTTTTAAAATGCCATACCATTGCCATGTGCGAGCCATTTTGCAGATCAGTGCTGTCCAACTTTCTTATGTGCTAGGGCATATTTAAATCATACCTTAGGAGGCGCGGGCGCCATCACAACCACCGTTAGGCAAGTACCCTTCTTTTGAGAGGAAAAAGGGCAAGCACTGGTTAAGGAAGTAAGGAATACTGCTTTAGGTGTACAAAAACGTACATCTTGGGTGTGTACTGGAAGATATTGGTAAGGAAATAATTTTGTTTTGAAATTTGAATTAATGTTAGAAACCGTCGGAGTAAAAATGTTCGTATGAAGGATGCCATACAGCAAAACTAGCAACTGATTATCTCGATGCCCTGAAGGTCAGCATCTCCACCTCCACCATACAGTCCTGACTTAGCACCTTGTGATTTATTTTTGTTTCCCAAAATTGGCAAAATGTGTGGAATCAGTTTTTTGTCATCATCGGAAGCAGTGGAACATGCGTGCTTACATGACGAATGGGTAGTAACTTCGAAATTGTCCATAGGGGTTCAGTGCATCTCTGCTTCTACACGTAATGGGCAGATTGCAGCTTCTACGTTTAACCATAGAGGCCTTAGTGCTGGCCAACTGTATCTCTGCTTCTGCACGTAATGGGCAGATGACATGAGATGTCGTCTAGTGCAACTGCTTCATTATCCGGGTAGATGGCAGAGCTTTTGCTAATACGAGTAAATGAATGAAATTATCCTCATATGAGCCCGGGATCCATAGAGCTTAGTTACCCGACGTTCTTCTTTCAAGATAAGTGAAAACCTCCGGGGAAGAAAAAGAAAAGGAAAAAAAAACAAAAAAAAAAACTTATCCAGGCAACTCACCCTAACGGGATTTGAACTCGGGACCTCTTGAATGTGAGGCAAACACGCTACCTCCACACCAGGTGGCCATTTTAACCATTGTTTTAGACTTAAGGTGGAATTTTGGGTCTTGGTTTTGCTTACCTTGGGGACTGAGGGAAATCTAATTACGATGGTCAGTGTACATGGTCTGAACCCATGACCTTCCAGATGTGGGCTACGGACGTTACCTCCATTCTGTTCTCTGATAACATCCACCAACGTGGTCTGTGACTCCAGTTTTTTACTTTTTTTGGTAGCAGCATGTATGAATTGTGAGCAAATAAATTTCCGTTTATAGGACCCGCCTTGCCCATGGGATTAGAAAATGAAACAGTAGTACAATATAGGGTATCAATTGCACCGAACTCATTTGGTCTTGTTAATGTCACTGTATGTGGGTGCAACTTTTATCCATAAATACAATTTTTTTCCCAAATACTTTCCGATCGACATGGTTTATGGTTCTGTAGCTATTGTAATTTGGTTCCGAATCGTCACGATCGCTAATTAAGAAGTATATACATTGACGACTGGACATTTCCACGTGTTTCATTGCTTTCCCATGGAAAATTAAATCTGTATCACCAGCTGAAGCTTTTCCTCTAAGCTTATAACGGTTTTGTTCCATAAGTTCGGAAGGCTCTATATGGAGTTTTCGCTGTAAACAAATCTTTTGAGGTTGGTGAAAAAAACGAATCAGAAAATTGTCCGTGTGTTATGTACATGTATGTTTGTGAACAACATCTCATGTACAAGGGTCCTGGGTTCGATTTCCGGCAGGAGGATGGGAATTTTTCTTTAACTAAGATTAATACCCGTCCTCTCTAGTCTAGAAGTATGAATGAGGGTTTTTTTTTTTTTTTTTTTGTACCGTTTAACGCCTGCTTTTACTAGTACGGCACCGCAGGCGGTGACAGTGATAACACATGGAATGAGATGGCGGGTGAAACTGGAGAACCCGGAGGAAACCCGCTCCACCCGCTTCGTCCACTACGAATTCACATGCGGTTGCCTGGGATTGGTGAGAATGGTTTAACCACTCGTGTACCGCGCGGCCGTATATGAATGGGAGTGTGAAGTTCAAGTAATAAATTTAAAAAGTAACAGAGTAATAGAAACTCGAAGTGTCTAACTCAAAGTTTTTTTCGAAATAGAAGAATAACCTTTTGTAAGAATGATTTGTAGAGAAAGACTGAATGGAATGCATCACGGTTTTCTTCCTGGTATATTAGATACAGGAAACTATTATCAGCTTTCCAAATGCCAAGTGGGCAGCTTCCTTGCCTTTTCCTGGTATGCAATGAATGTAATCTTTCAGGACTATCTACGCTGCGAGATTCCTGGCATGTTTTCTTCCATTTCGTTCTCCGCGCAGTAATCAGTAAATCAGATTAATGCTACATTCTGTGTGTCAAAACTAGGTAGAGGGTTCCCATAATCTACAACTATCCAAATTATGGAAATTTGAACAAGAGCACATGTCAACATGCCTATTTAATGTCTCATACGGCTTCTTAGAGAATAGAGAATACGAGGACAGACTCAAAAATGTTTGAATGCCATGGTTCCAAAAAGAAATGTTTAATTTGACAGCCACTTTCTAGTGTTTTACTATTGATTGTTGTGTAGTTTGTTCGATTTGCTCTAGTAGTTTGTGAATTATCATCATTTAAAGATGTTGTGTTCATCCAAAAATACGAGTAGATTTGACTGGAGATCATTTCTGGGCTATACTTTTTGACGATATTAACGTTATTGACGCTTAAGCAATGTGAAGATCGACTTAGGTATTCATTTGGCGAAGAAGCCTCATCTAAGGTCACGATTTATAATTGGTATAGAGAATTCAAAAGTGATCGGCTTGTTCTCAGTGACGAATTTCGTGAAGGACGTTCAACAACTGCTGTTACTGATGAAAATATTGTCGCTGTTAATGCATTGCTCGAAGAAGATCGACGGACATCTTATGTCTTTATTCGGGCGATAGGTATTGGGCATTGGCATGAATTAAATCCAAAAAAATCTTACATTGACAACTAGATGGGACCAAATGACATCGTTGTCGACGGGCCGTTAAACTCTACACACTCATTCACTCACTTGACAACTAGACATGAGAAAACGACGTCGATGTATTCCACTTGAACTGACTCCCTATCAAAAAACAACATAGTATTGATTGGTGCAGAAAAGCTGGACAGATTCGAAGGTAGCACGTCAAATTGTTGTGGAATATCGTTACTGGTGATGAATCTTGGATTTATTGTTATGATCTGAAAACAAAAGTAAATCGACTCAATGGATCTTTCGAACAGAATCTAAGCCTACAAAAGCCCGACGAATTCGCAGTGCTAGTAAGATCATTGTTATTTTATGGTTGCATCTTCCTTGTTCTAAAATGGTCCATATTGCTGCTACGTCGTTAGAAGATAGACGTGCCGTTACTGCCCTTTAGTACACAAATGTTCTGTTTATAGCAAAATTAGTGACAATCGCCCAAAATAAAAATAATAGCGTATCATAGCAAGGCATCGTCGCACACATAAAACTAACAAGTGAGAATCTGATGGCCTAAACGTGAACACATGGACCCTCCAGCATGCAGACCTGATTTTGCACCTTGTGATTTCTTTTTGTTTCCAAAAATTAAAGTTAAAATGCGTAGAATCACTTCTTCACCAGATGAAGTAATGGAACATTTTAAAAACCTGGTTTCTTAAGTGCCTCTGGACGAGTGGCATCATTGCTGAACTGTTTTCATGTAATTCAAAAATGCATTGATGTAAAAAGGAAATATTTAGAAAAACAATAAAAGGACTTACATTTTTCAAAACTAATCCTTAATTGATTTTCTAAAAGCTTTGTCACTGTCGTATGTGTTTCAACTTCATTTTGGATTGCATTTGTGAAATATTCTTTTGTGGAGGTGTTTTCATAGTACACATGTTATTTAATTACTGATATAATTTAGTATATGTTGTGACTTTCTCCGGCTTTTATAAATGATTATTTTTGCTGAGACTTGAAGTCGTAGTGTCACTTGGTGAATGCGAAGTTCTAATTATCACTTCAGATCACTTTCTTCGCGTCGTAATGAGATGAGCACGAAGCAACTTTTTGTTTTGGATGGTTCACTCTCTGTGTAGTAAAATACAAGACGTGTCAGATCACCTGCAGGACAGCATTCATTGCACATTGTCACGTCGTCACAAACTCGCTCGGAGAGTTGCACTTTTGGTCGCGTCCCTCACTAACTCACTCCGCTAACTCGCTCGCTAAATGCAATTGAGTTTATTTATTTGCGATCTTTAACTCTTATGGTTCTTAGCGTAGCATTCTATATTAAGCGTGAGCGACCGCTTAATTTTGCTCACAGGTTTCTTTACCAGCCTTGCAAAGGAAGCCTTGCTAGGAATTTTTACGGCTAACGAAAATCCATCGCCCTCTGCCGCGACCTCGGGAACCAGAGATTAGCATGTTACACCTAGACCACTTAGGACAGTGCTGTTCGACATGTTTATGTGGTTAGACACACTTAACTCATTCCTAAGGAGGCGCGGGTGCCATCACAACACCCGTCAGGACAAGTACCCATCTTTTGAGACGAAAATGGGAAAGGAATGAATACGGCTTTAGGTGTAGAAAAACACCTCATGGGCGTGCACCGGGAAGATATTTGAAAGGAAATAGTTTTGTCTTGAAATTTGAATTAATATTAGAAATCGTCGGAGCAAACGTTTGCTTATGAAGGGCGCCAGAAAAATACATCACGGGCGCCGTGTTGGACCCTTGGCTGACTTCTCCAGACTGACTGCAAGTGCGCCTGCTTATGTAACTAGGAAGTTTTCAAAACGTTCGAGGCGCGAAACATCCAGATCTGGCGTTAGCGCTTACAGTGTTTACACTGGATGAGCGCACGGCTTATGTTTCCTATCGACCTCCCAGTTACCTTTAGCCATAGACTCTGCGTCATATGTTTAAAGTCATCGCTGTGCATGGCAAATTTAGGAAGTAACACTTGCAGAAATCTGAATGCTACAAAACCGCGAACATTTTTAAGCTCAAACCAAAGTTATAGTTTGAGTCTCCATTCTACTACTCATCAGCTGTTACGAGTCACCGAACACATCGCACGTACCTCAAGGTTCGATACTTGTACCTCTTCTTTTTACTCTCTACAGCGCTGACATTCCTGCTTTACCTTCTGCTCATATTGCTGTATACGCAGATGATACCGCCTTGTTTGTATCAGATGAGAATCTACTGACCGCCACCGACAATCTTCAATCAGCCTTAAATACTCTCACCTCCTGATTCCGTGCTTAACCAGTCTAAATGCGAAGCTATGATCTTCACTCTCCGTCGACCTGGACCGTCACCGGTCCTCACCATAGACGGCGTAGCGATACTTGGAAACGCCCAGATGACACTGTGAAATACTGGGAGTGCATTTTGATCAACGTCTCACCTGGAGAGCACATATCAATGCTAAACTTAATCTTGCCTATGCCAGACTATCAAAACTGTATCCATTGATCAACAGGAAGTCGTCCATCCGAAATGATACCACTATTTTACTCATCACTGCATTGATCCGACCTTTGCTGACCTCCGCCTGTAAGGTCTGGGGTGGAGCTGCATCTGGCGTACTCAAGCGGCTTCAGTCGCTTCAAAACAAGGTGTTACTTATCGCCTTGAATGCTCCATAGTTCGTGCGCAATGCAGAACTTGGTGTCCTTACCATTAAGGAGTTCATCCGTCATCAAGCTCGGACCTTCTTTACCAAGTTGCCATCAGTTCCCGGTGCTGTCGTCTATTCCCTTGGCCGTCAGACTACAGTTCCCACGAGCATCCGCAGTCGCCTACCACAAGACCTACTCTTGCCTTCTAGCAACAACCAAATGGCAGTTTAACCTTAGCTTGGATTCTTGTCACCAGGATCAGTACGTCACAGAGGGGTCCGATTGTCCTTTCTGTGTAACTGTTATTTTCTGTGTATTTATTTGTTATTGTATTTTCTTTTGTGTCGCTTTATTTCTCTGTTCTGCCTGTTTGTAAAGAGGGAAGCTGCTGATCGACCTTTAATAAATTAAAAAAAAAGTTATAGTTATTTACTGCTCGTGGTTGTATATCGAAAATAAAGCGATGGTTACGTAGTCCTATTTTCGTTCAGTGAAATAACTGTGGCAAAATGGAATTTAGGTAAACATGAACCATACTTTACTTCAGTATTATCTGTGAATATTCAAGAATACATCCTGTAATTTAAAAAGACAAGTATTTTTACTTTCTCTGACACGTGTAGGAAAGTGAGGTATTACGTTATATCCTAAAATTCAATATCGAGGGTTCACTGCAAATACATGTTTTGAGGCCCCTTAAAGAGGTGTGCATGTGTATGAACAGCATAAACAAAATATCGAAGGTCAACGTCTTCAAGGATGCCACAGAAGATTTTCAAGAAAATCCATCCACCACAAACTACCCTTCACATGGAACAAATGTAGAACATACGGATTTCTCAAAATGCCTCTAACAATTGGGATTAAATTATCATCTGTTTAAGGTATTTTTATGGCAAACGAAGTGCATATCTTGAATGCATTCTGGATGTAAGTTGTATAGCTTTGTATAACTTATAACTAGGCCTAGGAAGTTCATGCATTTACATGTTTTTTCATAGGGGTTAAAAATGTATGCTTTTACATTATGTGCACGAATTACGGAATTTTCAGTTATTTGGACATGATTTTATGGTGCATATAGCTGCATATTTTCTTGATTTTTGATAAATGCATATTATTTCAATACTATAGCCCCTATATTGCATATTTTAATGATTTTTATGGTTTTTTATTACTTTTTTCTATCTGGATAATATTTTTCATATTGGCAGTACTGCACATGATGATGCAATTCACGAAGATTTCAATCTTATTGCCCCTATATTGCATATTTTAATGATTTTTATACTTTTTTATTTTTTTCATCTGTATAATATTTTATATATTGGTAGCATTTCTGAGACAATGGTTCTTTCCCATTGGTAGATAGATTTGTGTCCAGTACGAAGATAATTTTTGTTAAATCTCCTAAAAGAGTTAAGTTGTTTAGATCAACAGCACCTAATATCTGACTTCTTCCTGCACCAGTGTTAATCGATGGGGAACATGGGTCGATGCAGTTTTATATTACGCTGAGCACATAGAAATAGTCGAAGAGGTTATTAATTCATTGGACTTGAAAGATGCTTCATCAATAGAAACTGTGCAAAATATTCTATCAGGCACTGGGTTAAAAGAGGATCTTGGTTTCATATCTGCCCATTTTTCTTTCTTACCAACAGTCATAACGGCATTGGAAGCTGTAAGATCTCCTTTGCATGCATCCTGTCTTTGAAAAAAAACAATATGTGATCTAAGTTTGGTTCCTGTTATCATAGGACAAAAAGTGAAAGAGAAAGTGAATTATATAATTTCAAAAAATTCTGGTTATAAACAGATGTGCGATATTCGAGACATCCTCGAAAGAAAACCATGTCTCACCAAGAGACTTGACTCTTTCTCTCTGTGTGTGTGAAGCAGTTAACGTGATTTAAATATGCCCCGATAACATCTTGTGACGTGGAGAGAAGTTTTTCACGTTACAAAAGTGTTTTGCGAGACAACAGACGATGCTTTACAGTTGAAAATTTGTGCAAAGTGTTGGTTGTGAACTGCAATTTAGCAGTTAATACTAGCAGCGGGAACACTTCTGCTTCAACCTCTAAAGAATAAGGTAACTTTATTATTTATACTAACTCGTCTTGTCTACTGCAAAGGAACATTAATTGTTTTAATTAAATAGTGCATATTTCTTGGCATATTTTCAAGTTTTTAAGAGCATATTTGCATGCATATTTCAGTGTTTTTAGGGCATGAACTTCCGAGCCCTACTTATAACCATAAGAGAATAGATAAAAATGTATGTTTTACTGTTTTACTGTCTTTAACCTCATTCTTATTGTTTATTGGTATCTATTGAATTTTCCAATACCTTCATACTTTATTTCCTTATTTACCATACTTTTTTTCATATTACATGTAGTGTATGTAATTTCAAAGCCAATTTATAGCGACCTACTTTTCAAATTTGTGCAAATGAAAGTGCTGTGAAAAAAATGCATTTACATTTCACATTTTGTCAGGTTCTTCATCGCATTGTTGAGACAAATAGAAAAAGTTGTCACGGCGAAAGAGGGTGCGACTCTCCTGCTTGCACGTAGGCACGTCAGGGAAGTTTCGAATCCCAGCCTTGACCTCGATGTTTTCAAATCTGTTAGAGAATGTATTAGTAGACATTAATTTTGCACAAAGATGGCCTCAACGAGGGCAGTAGCGGCACACAGCGGCGGGTTAACACACTAAAGAGAGTAAAATAGAGAGCTTGTTTGGCGGACTCCCCTCGTATATTAAAAATGAAAAATACCTACGGTAATTGGGTTTGATGGGAGAGCGCGTGTGCTAACAGGAAGGCTAATACGTGTATCGGTGGCGGGGCCATGAAATATGGCGGCCCACTTGTTGCATGGCGTGAGGTGACCGGCATTGTTTCCTTGGCCGGCGTGTTTGTTGGAGGCCAACAGTGGCGGCTCGTAGTTACCGCGTGCTAGAGGTGACCGGCATTGTTTCCTTGGCCGGCGTGTTTGTTGGAGGCCAACAGTGGCGGCTCGTAGTTACCGCGTGCTAGAGGTGACCGGCATTGTTTCCTTGGCCGTCGTGTTTGTTGGAGGCCAACATTGGCGGCTCGTAGTTACCGCGTGCTAGAGGTGACCGGCATTGTTTCCTTGGCCGGCGTGTTTGTTGGAGGCCAACAGTGGCGGCTCGTAGTTATTGCGTGGTAGAGGTGACCGGCATTGTTTCCTTGGCCGGCGTGCTTATTGGAGGCCAACAGTGGCGGCTCGTAGTTACCGTGTGGTAGAGATGACCGGCATTGTTTCCTTGGCCGGCGTGTTTGTTGGAGGCCAACAGTGGCGGCTCGTAGTTACCGCGTGGTAGAGGTGACCGGCATTGTTTCCTTGGCCGGCGTGTTTGTTGGAGGCCAACAGTGGCGGCTCGTAGTTACCGCGTGGTAGAGGTGACCGGCATTGTTTCCTTGGCCGGCGTGTTTGTTGGAGGCCAACAGTGGCGGCTCGTAGTTACCGCGTGATAGAGGTGACCGGCATTGTTTCCTTGGCCGGCGTGTTTGTTGGAGGCCAACAGTGGTGGCTCGTAGTTACCGCGTGGTAGAGGTGACCGGCATTGTTTCCTTGGCCGGCGTGTTTGTTGGAGGCCAACAGTGGCGGCTCGTAGTTACCGCGTGCTAGAGGTGATCGGCATTGTTTCCTTGGCCGGCGTGGTTGTTGGAGGCCAACAGTGGCGGCTCGTAGTTAGCGCGTGGTAGAGGTGACCGGCATTGTTTCCTTGGCCGGCGTGTTTGTTGGAGGCCAACAGTGGCGGCTCGTAGTTAACGCGCTGTGGAAGAGGCCGGCATTGTTTCTTTCGCCAGCGTGTTTGCTGTAGGCCAACAGTGGCGGCTCGTGGTTAACGCGCTGTGGAGGAGGCCGGCATTGTTTTCTTCGTCAGCGTGGTTTGTTGTAGGCCAACAGTGGCCGTTCGTATTTATCGTGTGGTAGAGGTGACCGGCATAGTTTCCTTCGCCGGCGTGTTTGTTGGAGGCTAACAGTGGCGGCTCGTAGTTACCGTGTGGTAGAGGTGACCGACATTTGTTTCCTTGGCCGCCGTGTTTGTTGGAGGCCATCAGTGGAGCTGATGGTTACCGCGTGGTAGAGGATGTCGACATTGTTTCCGTGGCTGGTCTTTTGGAAGTTAGCAGTGGCGGCTCGTAGTTACCGCCACTGGTAAGATGACCAATATTGTTTCCTTGCTCGCGTATTTTTTGGATGACAGCAGCGGCGGTTGGTGGGTACAGCGTCGTAGAGGATGCCCAGCATTATTTCCTTGACTGTGATGTTTGTGGGATGCTAACAGTAGTGAAGTTACCGCGCGGTAAGGAATATCGGCATTCTTTCGTTGTCTGGGTATTTGTAGGAGGCTAACAGTGGCGGCTCCTGTTTACCATACATTTTGCTTGCGCAAGGGATCTGATATACTCTCTAATGGATTGGTTTTGAGCGTTGTTGAAAGTGAACAATATTTGTTCAAAGGTAGTAAGTGCACAAATTTAAAAATAGGCTGGGGCCCAACGAGTGTGCGTTGCATTATGTGATTACAGTTACTGAAGATTTATATTTTAGGTGACAGTGTAGGACTTTAGTCCAAAGGTAGATTTATTTTGCTAACATCGTTTTCCTTTCTTTCAGGTGAGTGCTGGTCTTTAGTATCCGTACTTCTTAGAATCTACAAAAGGTAGGCTATTACTTGCACAACTAAACTTTTATATACTGCTTGCCTATAACAACTAGAGGAAGCACTGTGTTCAATCCCAAATTTGGATACAGAAATTTCACTGGATTTAGACAGTTCGAGATCTGTTGAATAAAAAAGTGTGTGAGAGAGAGAGAGAGAGAGAGAGAGAGAGAGAGAGAGAGAGAGAGAGAGAGAGAGAGAGAGAGAGAGAGGCAGAACTGATAAACCAAGACAGTTATACCTATACCAAATTTAGTATTCAAGTTTATAATCCTCCAAGGGTGTGACACGAAGAGCTTCAAGGAAATCCTCCACCCCAAACTACTGTTTCCTTGGACAGTCCCTCGGCTACGCCTTGCGCCAGGTGTACCTCAATCCCTCCACTGCGTTTTGCGTCTTAGGGCCCTCATTTCCAGTCGCAGAAAGCGCACTGTTGCTTTGATTTTCGTTCAAATGTTGGCGTCACTTCAGTATAAACAGTACAGCCACAAACGGCCTTCTACCGGCGTTTTTTGTGCTAGTATCAAACTTGGGCCTAAAATTTGGACGTGCTATTGCATAAAGACGACTATGCAAGACAACTGAGATTATGTAAGAACAAGCTACATAGCGAGTTGGTATGAAGACGACTATGCAACCGAGTCTATTTGTAAGAAATTAAGGGGGCATATGCTGCATGATGGCAGCTACGGAATTAAAACCATCTATAATGAAGTTATCAAAGCAGATAGTACAGAAAGGCGACTACATAACTAAGGCTACCTATAAGCAAGTTAGCAAAGCAGATAGTACGGAAAGACGGGTACGGGACTAGGCTGTCTATGAACAAGTTATAACCTGTCTCAAATTAGAACGATTCTGTGTAAATATCAGAGGGGAGAAAAACATTGTAACGGAACGCTCTTACACCACTGATGGGTGGAGGGATATTCATGAGTGTTTATTGAGGGTTTATTGTACGATAAAAATAAAGAAAACACCCACGAATTTCGCTCCACCAATCAGTGGCCTAGGACTGTTCGGTTACAGTGTTTCAGTTTTCCCCTCCTACATTTTTACAACAGAATCCTTCAGGTTTGAGCCAGATTATGCCAAGGCCGATCGTACAGAAGGGCGCCTGCGTAAGTGAAGCTATGAGTCAAGTTAGTACAGGAAGACAACTAAACAACGAACACTATTTGTCAAACGTCTCAGTATTTACTTGTATGTGTGTATCAAAGAACAGTAGCCATTTCCAAGCTGTCAGGATTCATATCCCGCCAAAGCTCATTATATACACAGGCGACTATACAACTGAGACCGTTTGCCTGGCACATCTTGACCCAGGTGAACCCCAGTAACATTCGCTATGCTAAACAAAACAAACAAGCCGTTTGTTTATGACTGGAGAGTATATTTAGTGCAGCAGGGATCGCACGTGGTTTAAAAGCCGAGGTCATTCAGGAGCAAAGTTTAATTTTATGTAGTTGCCGCAGATCCGGAAGGCAGGCAGCTGTGACCTCTGACTTAATTCTCAGTGCCGCGTAACAAAGGAGGGGTTTGTTTACACTAATCTCTCGCGTTAGCTTTGAAGTGAAACAAAGTGGGGCTTTCAGTAGAAGCTCTCGGTTCGAACTCTGTAAAGGGGGCCATAAATTCAGACTAGAAAAAGAAATATGGTATACTTCAGATACGTTCTGTACTATCTCTTGTGTTTGCAGCATAAGATTAAGATTTTATATACTGGATTTATCTTTATTGCGGGTTGTCCTCCCAACATCAAAGCAGTAAAAGTCAAAATTCAAAGTTACAAACATTTTCCAAGTGGCTTTCTCCTGCTTCGATGCATGCCCTAAGTCTCTGTTCCATGGTATCAGGTACTCTCTTGCAACTTCCTGGATTGTATCGTGCTCGGTGAGTCCAGTGTGGATACGCTCTCCCAGTGACAATATCCAGTACAGAAGTCTTCACGAACCAGGGACTTCAAGTGTCCCTAGACGAGGAATCCATTGCTTTCAAATCAGGAGTTGGAGCAGGTCATGCAGTGAATCCCCCTCGAGCAATCCACCCATGCTAAAATCTATTATTCAAGAAATTACGTACTATCCGACTGAAATGTACTGGCGCACCAGCGTGCAAAAACCACATTCGTTGGATGACATTCAGACACACATCAGCAATTACACGATGCAACTCATTTCTGAGAAACTGTAGGTACTCGTACATCTCTGCAGAGGAAAGAAACGGGGACCATTAAGGTGATCATGAGTGATTCAACCCCAAACATTTAGACAGAACCTCTGTTAAGGGCTCTGCTTCTTGACGTATCCATAGGCCCATTTTTTGACTAGTATGAAGATACCAATAAACCCAGCCTAATTAATGACCATGGTGCATATTATGAAATGCATGAACATAGCACAGTCCTGTAATATGCAACGGCACAGTACATCTAATTTTTATGCCCGCTGAAGATGATGTATTGTATTGGGAACATAAAATTTTAATACAAAATTCTCCAGATAGTCATGTGACTAATGCCTTCCCTTACTGCATTGTGTCTTGTCTGTCTGATGAGTTTCCGTCCATATGAACAACTCGTTCTTCACGGTCAATACTTCGCATTTCTCTTGGTCTTCCAACAGCCGAAACACTCCTCTCAAATGAGGCCCCCCCCCCTCTCTCTCTCTCTCTCTCTCTCTCTGTCTGTCTCTGTCTCAGGTGTTAGTGAATCCGTGAGGATGTTCATGAACAAGGTCTGTCGGAGTGCTTTTTCTGCAGAAACTTTATATGCTTGATGTATTCCCATCTGCAAGACCATATATATAGCATATATCAGGTTATTCACCCACATATATTCTCTTCTGTCGTCTGCTCTTCTCAGGAAAGAACTAAAAATCAGCTAAGATTAATTCAGTTATTATAGGTAAAGATGCAGATCCCTTAATAATTCAGGCACATGTTTATATGCAGTGATGAATTCAAGGGGTGGCCCTGGTGGGAGCAATCCCCCCCCCCCTGGGGAATTGAGAAGTCCCACCCCGCGAGGAAAGTGGCTGTATTCATCCCCGTTTATATGGACTTTTTTGACAGCCTTGGGGTTGGGAAATACTTGACACCAATGAAGGTACATCTTGTAGAGAATTGATGTATGTATTTGTTATGGTTACCAGTTATGCAACGCTATTTCAGAATTAAAAGGAACTCACATGCCGTTCGCAGATAATTCAAAATCATATACATCTTATTAATGCAGACACGGGGAAGAGGGGTGACAGGGATGCCATCGAGTATTTACCCTCTCCAATTACTGAAAGAATTTGAAGGACAGGCTGGTTCTCTGAGGTAGACATTAGAGGGAGGCAGCCTGGTAGCTAATCGCTGTGAGGCAGTGGAAGGACTCGATATAGGGGAAGTGACTCATTGGGTCAGTTCCCCCCATCTATATATTAGTGCTTAAAGTATCTTGCTATTTTCAACAAAACCGTATTTTCGAGAAAAGAAACACACCGGAAACAATCCCAGGTGAAGATTGGTTGTGTATGCCAATATTGTGCAAGCTTTAGAATATTGAAGGTGAATAGCAAGAAAGTATTTATTCGACATTTTGTTTTTGAGTTTACACACATGTACCTTTTCACACAAATGCCTATGATTTTTTACTCAGAATCTCGATAACGAATTTTTGGATGGAATGCAACAGTTCCTCTGCTAGTGTAGGTTAACACTGGTATAGAAAGAGAAAGAAACACGCCTAATTTTACATTCACATGAGTGTTTCAACGTAGTATCGATATTCATAAAATAACGAGAACCTCGCTTATCCGGATTAACTGGGATCAAAGGCAATCCGGAAAATCGAAAATCTGAATAATCCGGGTTATTTGGGTAGTAAGCAAAACACAACTCTTAAATACTTAAATAAGCAGATTTGCCGTTTATGACGATAAATAAACTATGTCTTGTAACAAAATTATGTACATGCATAATATCCTAATCATATAAAATTGCGTCGTTTCTTAACAAAGAATTGATCCACAGTCTTCTGTTTTAAACACGTGTGGCGTTTGAACGAAGTACGGCCACGCAAACGCTTTATCATTAATAATTCAGCTCGAGTGGTGTCCGGCTGACGCTCCAAGTACGCCATAATGTTTGTCAGCAACTCCCAATTCAGCAACTATTTTCTTTAATGTTTCTCCTTTACCAATTCGGTTAATAGCATCCAACTCTTTATTCATTGAAAGCACGATGTTCTTACACTTTGATGTCATTTTAAATTTGTACACTGAATTACAATCCCAAACACTTTGATAAGACAGGACTAATCTGGTTGAAACACCCATGATAAATTTAATGACCGTGCCGTTTAAAATCAGCAGGAAGACTGAGGAGATTGAGGGAGGTGCAGTGACGAGTAGGGAGAAAGGTCAACGTTTTCTTCCGGCGCTATTTATAGCTGGTGAGACATACCGCGTCAGCACCGTGTGACACGCTACTAAATCTTTCTTAACTCAACAGAGATCCGGATAGACGAGGTTTAAGCTTCAAGAAATTATTCTTACAGAAGCTAATTAAATTGTCCACTGTGTATTCACAATACGTAGAACTACTGTGTTTTTCAAATGGGAAGCGTCAAGCCCCACTTAATGGGAAAGCAATATGACAACACAGCAGGACTCCGATTGGTTGCTGGCCTGGAGGAGCTCAAGGACAAGCTCCTTCCCATTTGAAAAGCACAGTAGTATTGCATTCCACGCAGAAATTCAATTTCCAGATTTTACCAGAAATACGTTTTTGGTACTCTTAATCCCAAGAAAAACAATGTTTAGGAAAACGTCGTGAGAGAGAGAGAGAGAGAGAGAGAGAGAGAGAGAGAGAGAGAGAGAGAGAGAATCGTACTTAAAACGAAATACTGAATATACCTACTTATATGTAGGAAACTTAATTTTTCTGTATATTCCAAAGATACATCACGAGGATAAGAAAGAAATAAAGAACCCCCCCTCCCCCTCCTCAAAGCAGTTTATTTTCCCCAAAATGCTTAAACATTTTGATTAAAATTGGCATATATTTACATGACAAGTAAAAGGTGTATATCTTGAATTTCCTGAGAATGTCATTCAGGAGGAACTTTGTATAATTTTGACAAGTTAACCATAACACTAAAACAGGTTACCAACCAAAAAGGTAGATTAGCGATTCAGATCAAAGGAAGTGCAACACAAGGAACACGTTAACTGGTCAACGCACTGCGATAAATTATTGAAGTATGGCGGTTTGAATTGTGAATAGGCAATGCGACCGCCACGAGAAATCAATCATGTAAACGGACGTAATCAAATGTAAAAGCTATTCAAACCAACATTCACGGAACACGTGCAAATACAGACTTAAGTGACATGCGATTGAAACGATCAAGTAGCTGTAATATTGTAAAGTATAACTTCTAATTTGTGTGCCCCGTGTTAAAACTTTTAGGTTTACGTTCAGCTGTCTAAAAGCAGTACTGAAAAGTAAGTCCGCGGAGAAAACTGGAAATGTTATTTGGGGAGGGGGAGTTAATTTTGGCCACGTGATTTCCGCACAAGTCATTAGAGCTAGGGATAATGTGCTTTAAACCAGCGATGTCCAATGTTTGCGAAAGAGGGGAGTTTGGGTTTGCCTCTTTCCACTATACGCGGACTTGCCTCTCTTTAACCCCGAGCTGTGCATTGTGTTGCGGTGGCGGTTTGGTGATGTTAGTTGTGTTTGATTTACGAAAGCACTTCCAAATCTTATGTGCTACACATTTGTTCATTAGTGTCTTATTTGGTACTGCTAACGTTTAAGAAGTCCATCAATATTTGGTGACAAAGTCGAAATGGACAGCCATAGAAGATACACCAAGTGATCGTCGCGTAACATATTGCGGTACAGACTTTTAATATAG
This sequence comes from Tenodera sinensis, assembly GCA_030765045.1. Lineage (NCBI taxonomy): Eukaryota > Metazoa > Arthropoda > Insecta > Mantodea > Mantidae > Tenodera > Tenodera sinensis. The sequence goes on along the minus strand of CM060973.1, from coordinate 81,901,436 downwards.
TTCAATTTGGAGAAACTCTGTTCGCAAATATACACCCTAAGGCAAAAAAAAAAATGAGCAGACACTGGAAGCGTATATTTGTCTAAGTGCAACCACTCGGCCATCCGCTCACATTGAATAGCTGACACTCAATATGAGAAATGACAACAGAACGACGCATTCCGGGACACCATTGTAAACCAGCCGCGGAAACGACATGGACCCAAATATACACTTCCAGAGTCTACTTTTTTTTTGGGGGGGGGGGGGGGGTCTTGGGTGTATTAGAGCTATACTCACTGTTATACACACTAATTCTTGCAAATGCTTATTTCTCCATCTGCCACATTTTAACCGACATAAGTATTTTTAGTAAGTAACTTATTGTTAATTTTCTTGTAGGTACAAGGGGAATATGAGAGTACACTGTAATAGTAAATATGTTTATGGTATCGACTTATAAGATTGAGGAATTCAATATGTATTACAACTTTAGCACTTATGTTTCTCGCACTGTTCATCTGAAAGATCATCTTCCTCAACTGTTGCAGCATTATACAAATTTGTTGTTGAGATAAACCTTAACATCTTCTCGGCGACTTGCAGATTTTCGGATCTACCACATTCTTTCGTAAGCTGAGACGACAGAGTAAGTTCATTTACCGTATCTAGCACCAATGTTTCTAACTTTGGTTTTTATTAAACTCAGTTTCGAAAAACTTTCACAAGAAGTGCTTCTGTGAGGCAACGAAATCACTGATAATGCAAAGGCCACTAGTTCTTTGAAAGTTCCTCCAAGGTAAACACGTGTTTAACAGCACTCCAGAAACTGTCAGGTTCAGGCATATTCTTTATTTCATACAGAATATCACTTATTCCGAGTTTTTTCTGAACAGTGGCTTCTTCACTGAGATTACCAGATCTGGGCACACTGGCAATAAAAAGTTAAATGGTAGGATATTTAGTAGGATATGAAATGGTTGCCTTAGAGGGCTGGCGACAGGCCATGAGGGCAAAAGTGGTGTCGCTATTTGTAATTAATTTCATTTCGCTGGTGCGACAAAGCAGTGAAAATGATATTTCGCCGGTATTGAACTATCATACATTCAAATTATCCTACACCCCCATAATTATCTTACGAGTTGGCAACCATGAGTACAAACATTCAAATTATCGTATGCCCCCATAATTATCGTACGAGTTGGCAACCCTGGTATTAGAGAACTTCCTTTACACCGCCACTGCGACTTTCTAAACCCCCCCCCCCCTTCTTCGGATCGTGCATCATGTGCATGCCGAGTTGCGTTCGCTGACGTCACAATTTGTGCAATGCCGATGACCAATTTGCCGACTCTTGCATCAGACAATCATGAGAAACACGAAGAAAACGCAATGCGGAAGAATGTCGAGTAATGTCAAACAAGTCGTGTGCAATGCAAGGATAAACGATATAAGCACTATCATGTTAGATGCACTTGCCTTCGTCATCCAGATAAGTGAGTGAGTGAGTCAGTTTACTACCAGCGGTAAAGGTTAAAGAATTAAAAAGCGAAAGTTAAAACAGTCAAAACGTTAAAAATGAATGATGGTCCCGTCTGTTTGTTGATAAGAATTTACAAACATTCCAGATGTATTAACTCCGTTACGTAACATATTTAATTCATACGTTCATTATTATGTGAATCTGACAGACAATTATGTTTGAAAATATTGGGACGAAGGTATTGTGTATCGCAGGACGAGCTATTTCATGCCGAGGTTAAACGATACGAGACAAAGTTGACGTAAGGGATGTTAGTGGGTATCGTCGCTTCAACACTGGGATAGGCGCTACTAAATACGAGGTGTTACTTTGGTTGCGGAGACCTTATGCACAATTGATGCTGTTACACTATGGCGTGACACCGCCTCCGGGGGCGGGAGGGGGGCGTAAAAATAGGAGAGTAGGACTGTTGCTTTACATGGCAGTATTGATCAGAGCCCATCCATCCTTCACTGGCAGCCAGCATTCTATTTAGGTTAACTGCCACGTTTGTATACCTTACGGACGCCTTTAGTTCATCCAGGGCGACTCCTTCATCTTGTTGCCCTTCAACTCTGGTAGAGGATACCTCCGATGCTAGGAACTTTCGGAAAGCGATTTTATCAATTTTACGGATAAATAGCTGCAAAATTTGTAAAATCCACGATTTCAGCTGGATTCATTTGAAGTGTTAATATAGCAATCAGTAAATGACCTTTCCATTTTTCTCTGTTTACTTTTATCTTTTCTTTTAACGAAAATATGTCCAATTCTTTTCGTATTTCTTCGTTTCTAATATGGCCTACATCCTTTTACTGCTCGGAGATATTTCGTTCCTGCCGCTTGTATTTGGCTCCAATCATTCTTTCTAATTGTCCATGTCTCCGATCCATACAGTAAAACCGAAGCGGCCATTGTCTTATAGAATTTTAAATTTGTATCCTTTCGGGTTTTCCTTTTCAAGGCACGACGAAGAAATAAGTAATAAAGTGAGCAAATTCCAATATATTTGTGGTTATGAAACTGTACGTGCAGTTCAACTTTGGGTTTTATGTAACCAAATATCGATAGCCAAGTCTCTTAAAGCTTTGAGTTCTCGCTCTCTTTATGCGCATAACATATAAAAAATGAACAACGATGTTCCATTTCACGAAAGTTTTAAGCTTTCCGAAACTGATACAAATAACAAGGAATATCTCCGAAATGGTTCACTCTACAATATATATATATTTAGACCTAAATTGTGTTTTAGCGAGATCTGCAGTTTTTGCACAGTAAGATTTTGTCTATCTCTTATGGTTTAAGAGTTATTCAAAAGTCATCCAGGGCAAACAGGACTACATAAGCTATAGCCAGAAAATTCAAAATAAACATTTTATTTGTCGTACAACTATCTTAAACATATGGCATGTTAATCAAAATCGTTAGAGCCATTTTCAAGAAAATCAAAATTTTCGAAAAATGTTCCATGCAAAGGGTAGTTTAGGGTGGGGCTATTTTGTTCAAAATCTTCGTGTCGCATCCTTGAAAGACATTAAACTTAAATACCAACTTCGGTTTTTAACCTGACTTTTCGTTTTGAGTTATGCTGTCCACAGGCTGACACAAATGGACCTTTTTCTAAAAATGCTTTTTTTTTTTTTTTCCAGGGGGTCCCAAAACATATTTCCGGTGAAATCTCGACATCGAATTTTTGGGTGGAATACAATACTTCTATTTATCAGTAGAGAAAGTAAAAATGAATATTCAGTATGATGTCGATTATATTTAGAAGGAAGTACATCAAATCCTATGTATACAACAGGTTATTTGACATTGATAACTTCTTGTGAAGTTAAACAGGTTTTGACTATATTCATTGGATAATTACTTGAATAGCTTAGGAATGTATGGGAGTGAAATATTGGCAACATGAATATGGCAAAGTTCCAGCAAGTCCTTAGGTATGTCGAGTAGGTATTTTACGGCCGCAAAGCCAGATTATCTACTTGCGATGTTATTTTATCATTACCGGACATGGGATATTTCTCAAAACGTTTAGTTGTCCACCCACGTCGTGTACAAATATCGGTAGGGGTGATATTTCGTTTATCCTGCTTGCTTGAGCAGTTTTCAACGTGCGGAAACTGGCATTCGTACGTGGAGTAATAAGAAAACTGGCGAAAGCACGAATTGCAAACTTTCAAGGATGTCCATTAGAAGTACATAGGGAAGATCTAAGCTTGCTATTTGAAATATTTCGTAAACTAATTCAGGACCGGATAAATTCCAAGCTTTGTGTCTATCTTGAACATCTTAGAAGAATTCAACAAAATAGTTTGTTTCTGAAAATTTGCCACTTCAAACTACCTTTTACATGGTCATGTTTCGGTATTTATATTCTAACTAGCTGAAATGCCCGGCGTTGCCCGTGGTTTAACGGTTTATCCACACAACTTGCAGACTTTGGTTACTTTTGCCCAAAAGCCTTGTAGGGAGACATTTAAGAAAGTGTTGCTTAATACACGTGAACAAAGAGTTAAGCCCTTAGGACACTATAAGAACAACAAAAAAAACAAAAAAAAAAAAAAAAAAAAAAGCACGGGGAAGACACTATGCAAACGCACTGTTAAACGATCACAAATTCTAGAGCAAGAAAAGCAGTAGAGAAAGCTGTGTGAATGTAGTACGTTGCATTTCTACTTCAGTCATATAGAAAATTGTTTGTAGAAGAGGGAGTAAAGAAGGAAGTGTGATTGTGTTTCCTAAAAGAAAAGTGGGTAGAAAAAACAATGTGAGTGCAATGCGTTGCATTTTTATTTCAATCATAGAAAACTTGAATTGTGTGTTACATAAAAGAAAAGCGAGTAGAGAAAACCGTGTGAATGTAATACGTTGCATATTAAAATGGAGAGTATAAAAAGTTTCTCCATGAAAAAATACATATACCTACATGCGGAATTTGGGGGTGACCGGTCAAGCGGTTTAGGTTCGCATAGAGGACATTCCTACATCTTCCCCTATCACTTAACGTGTACCAATTACAAAGCATTATGCAACATTCTATTCGAGATTCTATTCGAAAAAGATTCAATATTTGGCATGTAAACGTGTTAAAATATAAGAGCGCGGCAATGGGAGGGATATCACGGTTTTTACAGAGCCGTTGTGAGACTCTCAGAGCGGATTAAACAAAAATAAACTGGAAGTAAGCTAGTTACTGCAGTTTGTTAATGTGTGATTATATTTTTGTAAGCAGCCTCCACGGCTCTGAATACAAATCTACAACCTGCACATCACCTGCTGTGAAAGTTCTGCCTGGCTCGCCCCAACAAAACGGGATCGATGCCACTAATTTCGTTGCTTATGTTTTGTTTGAGCTCAAGGATAGTGCGAGGCTTGTTGCGATAAGCCCCACTTTTCATATAAATACAGTTATGCGTATATCAAGGGAAAGAGGGAAGATTACTTGTAACACAGGGTTACTTACAAATGTCAGTTTGATAATGCATCGTATAAAAAGGCAATATAGTGGGCCTACATGTGTAACATTTTACATATAACAAATATATGTTCGAAGAAAACATTGTTTTGAACGTGGTCCTGCTTTAAAGAAATCAGTTAATTTGGCTTGTTTCACTTTTCTTGCATTTACACCTCATTTGTTGCTGATGTCGCTGTTGTGTAGCATGGTATAAGCAGTTTCTGTTTTGGTTTTGTGTGGATTAAGTTCCACCTCTTGTATGAATTTTACTTTCTCATTTGGTGCATAACATCTCCTTTCTCTGTTATTAAAAACAGTTGAGAACTGAAAGATAAAACCACATTAATCAGTAAACACCAGATGCCAAACATTTTTACCTTTACTTCTCGTTTGTTGTACGACATTGTCGTGCCGAAAACCGCCGGTTCACCAGCAAACGTCTTTGTCTTTTTTTTTTTTTTTTTTTTTTTTTATTTATTTATTTAGAGTCGCTTTAACAATTAAGTCATATCGCGACTATTCTATGGAATACAGCGGTATACAATAAATTTAGTACAATTATTTTACCAAAAACATGAGAATACAATCAAATCAGTACAACTAGTATCTTTCATATTATATTTTCGCATGCAAGCCCGTACCTTTGAGAAATGATAACACCCTTCTGCAGTTGGATGGCGTGTTCAGAGTGATGGATAAGTCTCCAATGATGTGATGAAGCTGTCGTTGTGTAGCGTATTGCTTACATTCTGTGAGGAGATGTTTTACTGTGAGGCGGGTGTTGCAGACTTCACATTGTGGTGGCTGGCCTTTGCTGAGGAGGTATGAGTGGGTTAACCTTGTATGACCAATGCGGAGACGTGAGATAATCACCTGCTCTTTCCTGCTAAGAGAATAGACAGGGGAAGAATTGGTGTCTCCTTTCCTTACCATGTGTAGTTTTTCTGGAGGCGATTGATTCCAGGCCTGTTTCCATCTTGTTTTTATTAGTTTGGAGAAGTACTTTGTAATATCACGGTAAGGTACTGCTTGCTGTTCGTGTGTGTCTGTTAACCGACTTGCTTCTTTAGCAGCTTTGTCCGCTTCTTCATTGCCCTTAATGCCGCAGTGTGAAGGGACCCAAATGAAAGTAACTATTTTCTTTTTATTTAGAGCAATGGAATAAAGACTGTGGATATCTTGAAGCAGTTGGAGGTCAGTTGAACGATCTCTGAGACTTTGGAGAGAGCTTAATGAATCAGAAATTATAAGAAATTTACTCTCATTAGATTGGATGATGTATGTTAAAGCTTGCTTAAGTGCACAAAGTTCGCAGGAGAATATGGAATAATATTTAGGGAGTTTCAGCTGAAGTTTCTTATCTGGGGTAATTATGGCACATCCATTGTCGCTGTCCGTTTTGGAACCATCAGTGTAGATAAATGTATGGTTAGGGTAGGCATTTGTTATTTCTTGAAACAGCTGTTTATAGCAAGATGCATCTGTATGGGATTTATGGTAAGCTGTAATATTCAAATTTAGTTGAGCAGTTGGTATTCTCCAAGGTGGTAGACAATGAAACTTTCTGGGCATTATGGCAGGAACTTCTATGTTATATTCTTCAATGCATTTGCTTATTTTAGATTTAAATGACATTTCTTTTTGTGAATTAGCCTGTAAACGTTGGTTGGACGTTTCTGGGAGGACGTACTGGTAGATCATTGATTCGGGTCTTGCTAAAGTTTTAAGGGCGAATTTTAGGCTCACATCTGTTCTGCGGACGTTCAATGGTGGTTCGTCGGTTTCCATTGTTAAGGCAGAAACAGGGCTGGTTCTGTAAGCTCCCAAGCATATTCTTAGAGCTGCTGTTTGAATTGTATCTAGTTTCTTTAAAACTGAAGATTTAGCTGTATTGTAGATCTGGGCTCCATAGTCGAGTTTACTTCTAATGAGAGCTTGATACGTTCGTTTGAGGGTACTGAGATCAAAACCCCAGTTTTTGCAGCTTAGGGTTTTTAGTACATTTAATCTTCTGAGGCATTCATTTCTCATATCATCAATGTGATGTTTCCAGCTTAGAGTTGCATCAAACGTTAAACCTAAAATTTTGATAGTTTTCACTGAGTCGATTAGCTTGTTATCCACGCAGATTGTGGGGTTTGGGACTTTACATGGTGATTTGGAGAAGCATATGCATTTCGATTTATGATATGACAAGTTAAGACCAGCATGATTAGTCCAAGTGTGCAGATTTTCCAGTGTTTCTTGAAGAAGTGTTGCAGTAGTAGAGGGGTTTTTCCCCTTACAAAAGATAGTTAGGTCATCTGCAAATAGTATACCTTTTACAGGTGGTGTAATACTGCTTACTATACTGTTGATAGCTATGAGAAATAGTGTGACACTGATTACTGATCCCTGTGGAACACCTCTATTAATGGATTCTTCTTTTGACATGGTTCCTTTGTAGCGAACTTTAATTTTCCATTCCTGAAGGAAGTTGTCAATAAAGTGATACAAATTACCACGGATACCGATGTTACGTATTGTTTTGAGTATGTAAGCTCGTGAAATTTTATCATACGCTTTTTCTATATCTAGGCTTATTGCCATGAGATGTTGTTTCTGTGTAAATGCAGCTTTTATTTCAGAATCAAGTATTAAAAGATGGTCAGTGGTGGATCGAAACTGGCGGAAACCATTTTGAAGTTCGGTGAAGAACTGCATTTTCTCTAGTTTCCAACGCAATCGGTTATTTGATTCGCTGAACATGTAGAGTCACATGTGTGTAGTCTTTGTCTTTTGTTTTCGCGGCCAAAAGCCGCATGCTTGGCTCTCGTCTTTGTCAACAAGATAAGGAAAATACGCCTCTAGTTTCTTTTTAATATAGTGTATGCCGTATTACGAATTACGTATAAATAAGGTTCTATTAACACGTTTAGAAATTACATTTTGCCAGGACCTACAAATACTCACGTATAAAGCAGGTTCAACTTTAGCTACAGTCAGATTAGGACATTTTGATGGCCAGGCTATGTTAGTGCGTCGTGGAAATATGATTCGCAGACATTTGTTGAGTCACGAGGAGTGTGTGGTATAGCTTCATCGAGCTGAAACCATAGTTCATCGTGAACATTAATTTCATCCGAAATTTCCCATACTATGAGCATTTGTTGGTGCCGTTCTGAGTTTGCGGTCACAGTACGACCATCTTGGAAAAATTATCGGACCGATAGTTCCAAAGGTCGAGATAAGTACCACATCGATACTTTTGGATTGTGCAGTGGATTTTCCCCACACTTGTGAGGGTTGATGATCACTCCACTAGCAGAAACTGTGCAGTTACGTATTAAGAAGGATGACTCTCTGCCCCATCCGACATAAACAGTCTGTACTGAATATTTGGAGTAGACTTCAGAATGTCAATAACTGTCTGCAAAAGTGCAGTCGAGGAAGTTTATCGCTTGATTTAACTCGATGTACAAATTGGATTTTGTACAGATGAAAATTGAGGTCAGAGTCTGGGATGCGGCAAAAACTATCCGATAGATTCAAAGCCATGACTGACGCCTTGCCGAGCAAGTTGGATTGTTCTGCAGAGCTTCCCTAACAACAAATGTATCACATTGTCAGAATTGTTCAATTTACTCATCCACTTCCGGATAGTGCTTCGGGAAGGAATTCCTTCATGCCATGCTATATTAAATCTGTTTGTAAATCTTCTCTGGACATGAGTTATCGATTGTGACTCAAAAGTTTTTACGCACGTTCTGCCACGGGTCAGTTATCCATATTATCTTTCACAACGCTTAAGAAAAATCTGATGTGTTGCACTCACATGACTTTCTCTACTCGTAGTTCTTACAAACTCTTATTCCTATATCTTCTTCGTGTTAGCTGAGATAGACATTTGTACAAATTATCTTACTGCTTATTTCCTTGTAGGTACAAAGGGAATATGGCAATACAGTAGGCTTTAAGCGATAGTCAAATCTTTTAACACTTTGAGATTCCGTTCTCTTTGCACGGCTAACATATACAAAAATGAATCACGATCTTCCATTTGACGAGAATTTATTTTCCAAAACTCACACAAATAACAAGGAGTTTCTCCCAAGACATACACACACACAGCAACAAATTGCTGAAAACTGCTAGAAAAGTGCTCGTTCTAAAAACCGTCACGTCCAACTGCCGCTCTCTCTCCCTCTCTCTCTCTCTCTCTCTCTCTCTCTCTCTCTCTCAGACTCCTTATAGCCTTATGCCATTTATAGAAAATAAACAATTTAGAAAATATTCGGTGTAAAGAGTAATTTGAATTAAGGCGATTTACTTGAAAATCTTATTGCATCGACTTTTCGTTTTTGAGTTATGCTTCTCTCTCTCTCTCTCTGTCTCTCTCTCTCTCTCTCTCACACACACACACACACACACACACACACACACGCACGCACACACCGTGTGAATGTAGTAGTGCAAGGGTTGCCAAACTACGGTCCGGAGGCCGAAATGGGCTAGCTACTGTGGTTTGGGCCGCCTACAAATTTAATAAAAATCTCCGTATGAGATTAACTTATTCAAGAATTTCGAATGGTTAAGTGAAATCTAGGGCTCTGATTTTTAATTGATATACAGTATAATGAGCGTTTGAAAGACAAATACAAGGAAACGAGCGCGTGAACGTTTATCTGTGAAAATACATGAAATATGTCAAATCAAAATTTGGTCTGCTGTGACTGATGGGTATTTAGAGTCTGTTTTGAAGACAGCAGAAAACTAGAACGCATCTTAGAAATACACGTTTTTTGTGAACTTAAGTCCCGCCTAGTCATCACCCCACCAAAGTGCCGTACTCTGTGATCTGGGGTTAATTTGCTGACCTCTACTTCGCGGGTTCAAACCCGGTGGAGGGCGATACTTTTTTCGGGCGCTGAAGTCCATAACATGGCCTCCTTTAGAAGCGAAGTAAAGCCAGTGGTCCTGTGTAGTGTGTTTACGGCACGTAAAAGAATCTGAAGATTCGTGAGGTGGTCTTTCAAAAAATTAAGCGTTCCTTCACGCTCAGTGTAGAATGGGACGCTGAGAACTATAGCAGTTACGAGCGTCCATTAGTAAAAACAAATTTAAATTTTCCCCAACAAAGTTCTTACATATGCATATGTGACTAAATCATAAGCTCTTTATGCAACTGATACCAATTTTTACTCTGTGATTTGCTAAAGTCTAGGAATTTTGTTTTCTGTTTCAGTTTTCAGAACTGGCCTAAATGCATTTGCAACTTCCTGATTTCTGATTACGCAAACCTTGAATTAAGGTATTTCTTGCTCGACGAGTTCACCGGAACGTTAATTGCTTTAGCTACACTGACTTCTGACCAATTTCGTTTTCTGCAGCTCTTAAATTGTCCGCCTAGTGACCTCTTATTCCCTAACAAGATTTTAAAGCTGTGCTTCTTACTTTATGCATAGATTTTAATATATGGCAATTATTTGTTGCAATTATTTATCTATCTTCCTATCATTTCTTTATAAAATTATTAATTTTGTCAATCAATAATTGGGTATTAGTTTCGTGGTTGCATGTTTATTCCTCCTATTTTAAACTTGTGTGGCTTTTTCCGCGACTCTTTCTCTAATGTATGATGTGGCCCTTGATAATGAAAAGAATGGCAACTCCTATGCTAGAGAATGTAAAAATGTGTATCTTTTGAGCTCCCTGTGTTGAACTCCGGACTAACTTACGCATTCCAGGCCATGAGAAACAAGTTGTATAATGAAAATAAAAAGCCACACAATAGCGTATTCATTTAGATGATGTTATTTGAAGAGGAAAAGAAGGACTTTGTGTGCTGAATGCGAGATGCTGGCCATTTGAAGGGAACTTGGACTGCAAGGGTTTCTGGCGAAGTGCCGACTAAACCAATTTCCCGTGAGATAAATATCTCGAGAGGTCACGGAGGGAGGCTATTACTAGCTATGGATATAAGCTGCAAAAGAATGCTCATTGCCTCTTTATCTTCAGCTAGTAAAACCTGCAAATCACGACTTTATGGCGCTTCCGACTTTAACGTTATGAAAACCAACTCAAGCCTTACTTGAGCCAGCCGTAAACACACTTTTAAGTTCTGAGTGTACGCGTTTAAGGCCGGCGTCTTTTACTTTCCCTACTATCACCCAAAAATTCGATACGAGATTTCGAGGAAAAAATGTTTTGGAACTCTGGCTTTCTCACTGATGATTAGGGAGCGGATTTTTATGTGGTAAACAAATGTTTAAATATTTTATGTGCTAAAAACGTTAAAACATTTCGTAAAAAGTAAAAATATTTCACAAAAATGTTAAGATATTTTACTTGAATTAACATAAATGAGAGGCAATTATTAATTTATTATTGTTGGAGCTACTCAACACCCGCAAACGGATAGCATCTTCTAGCATGATCCCTTAAAATGGCAGTGGACAACAAAAGTCTTCTCTAAATAGTGTTTTATATTGTGAAAATGTCAGATGTGCATATTTAAACAAAGGGATGTCACTAACGCTCTTACAACCTAAATCACCTACTTGTTCAACTTCCATAACTTGAGCCACTACACAGTTTTTGAAAACCATTGTTTTTCTCAAACAATTTTTTGAGTTTATCTTTTAGTGCTCTTAGCCCTGGTAATGGTATTAATTTTCATTTCAACAACGCTTCTTGCTTCTTAGTTTTTTACGCAACAGATTTGTTGAAGTTTCTGGTTTTTGTATGGGATCACATAAATAGTGTAGATTTATAGATAATGAACGCTGCATAATTTTTTAACTGACCATCTTTCAATAAAGCCTCTAATAGAGGACGGATCATTTTTATTCAACTCGTTTACAACAGATGTAAGACATTCCACATTTGTGCCATAGTACCAAACAGCGCTTAGCCAAGTGCTTCAGCGCGTGACCATAGGCGCATCAATCCTCAATGGTAATTTAAGAAATGTTTTTTCGCAAACAAGTCCATTCACTTTGGAAAATAGGAGTCCGATACATTCACATAACCTATGAAGAACATGAACTACACAAATGAGAAGATTACTCAATTTAGCAAAACTCACATGTTCTTATTATGTATGGTGTAACATATATACCACTTGGCCATATCTTATGCATAGTTAGTTCCATTGAATAACTTCACAATCGTTATATTATTTGCTGCAGATTTTGTCATTTTACTTTCTCTACTACGTACCTATAGTAAAGTAGAATTATTCCACCTAAAATTCGATGTCGATATTTCACCGGAAATATGTTTTGAGGCCCCCTGATTCCAAAAAATGTAGTTTTTGCGTGCGTGCGTGCGTGTGTGTGTGTGTGTGTGTGTGTGTGTGTGTGTGTGTGTGTGTCAAGCTGTGGACAGCATAACTCAAAAACGAAAAGTAGTTTAAAAAGCAAAGTTGATATTTAAATTGAATGTCTTTCAAGGATGTCTTTCGTGAAAATGACTAACGATTTTGATTAAAATGCCATATGTTCGAGATATTTTTATGAGTGTGACAAATGAAATGTATATCTTGAATTTTCTGACTGTAGCCCATGTAGCCTAGTTTACTCTGAACGACTTGCAAAACTGGTAAACCGTAAGAGATAGACCAAATCTTACTACACAAAAAATGTAGATCTTGCCAAAGCACACAGTTTGAATATATTTTTGTAGAGTGAACCATTTCGGAGATATTCCTTGTTACTTCTGCCAATTGGAACGTAGTTATTCATTGTTTTATATATTAACCGTGCAAAGAGAGCAGAATTTGAAAGGTTTAAAAGATTTGACCACCACACAAAGCCTACTGTATTCCCATGTTCTCCTTGTACCTTCGAGGAAATAAGCAATAAGATAATTTTTGCAAATGTTTATCTGTATTAGTATGAAGATATAGGAATAAGAGTTTGTAAGAATGGTTGGTATAAGAGTAGAGAAAGTCATGTGAGTGCAACACATCAGATCTTTTGATTACACCGGGGACATTTTTCTGAAACCTGAGTCTTGAGTTTCATCAACGCTGACCCGAAGTTTTTCATTTTCACATACTCCCCATTATAGCGCTTAGGAATATACTTTCTTAATTTTGATTCTTCAGGAGGCACAATGTCGACATATTTAGTCAAAACGTTCCTATGCCGGTTCACCTATCAATAGCTGTTATGAATTCACGCAGCAATATGTTTATTTCCAGATAAATGTCGAGTGACTTGTGAACGCCGATCTGCACTTATGTGCGATTGATAGAAGAAGAAGCGTTTGTAAGAATAGTATGTGCAACAATGAGTAGAGTAGAGTAACTTGTGTGCTTTAGAGCCCACTTGCTAAGTACCTTGGCTGTTTTTCCACCTTCAGAGGCAGCTGCTGAAGATTATAGCCTGTCATTGCAATGCAGAAGGAGTCGGTAGCAGGATTCTCCCTCGGTAATTGAAACGTTGCAATAATTAGACTTGTACTGCAGATCAGTTCGTTTAAAAAGCATTTGCATTTACTGCCTCCTTGTTGGCTCAGGTCCAAGTAACAAATGAACGCCCAGGATGATGATTCAACTGTTTGTTACGACAAGTGGCCTCTCTTCTTCTTTATTTAGTGTTTGTATCCCGGTGTTCCGTGATCGGGACAACTGCTGCGGCGAATTTCAGAGTAAACTAAACCCTTATGTCCAACTCTACAGTACGGAACAATGTTCATCCGGTCCACACGACTGTCTACCCATTGTTCAGCAATCTATCTACTTCATATCAATGAAGATAAACATTTGTAGAAACGCCTTTTTTCAATATTTTCTTGTAGGTGTAATGGGAATAAGGGAATGCAGTAGGCTTAATCTATAGTCAAATTTTAAGACCCTTGTCGCTATGTGATGTCTTTCACCAAGAGAAAAAGAAAGAAAACGTAAAGAATAATGAATTAGCATTTGACAAGTACAAGTATTAGAAAATTAAAACCATTATTATTATTATTATTATTATTATTATTATTATTATTATTATTATTATTATTATTATTATTATTATTATTATTATTATTATTATTATTATTATTATTATTATTATTATTATTATTATTATTATTATTATTATTATTATTATTATTATTATTATTATTATTATTATTATTATTATTATTATTATTATAGCCGCCTCCGTAGCGCAGCTGGCAGCGCGCTTGCCTGTGGCGCGGAGGACCCGGGTTCGATCCCCGGTACCAGCATGGGGATTTTATCCCCTCTGGGAGGTCTGGCACGGGGTGCACTCAGCCTCGTTAGGTCCCGGGGGGACCAATTGAGGAGCTACTTGATGGAGAAGTAGCGGCCCCAGGTCGAGAAGACCGCATAACTGGCCGGGAGGGCTCGGGGCGCTGACCACGTCCCACCCTCCAGTACTGCACCTCACCAATGACGCCTGTAGTGGGCAGAGGTGGGGGACGCAGCGGCTGGGCGGTAGGCCTTGGCCCTTCGTGGGCTGTCGCGCGGGGTTTACAAAATTATTATTATTATTATTATTATTATTATTATTATTATTATTATTATTATTATTATTATTATTATTATTATTATTATTATTATTATTATTATTATTATTATTATTATTATTATTATTATTATTATTATTATTATTATTATTATCATCATCATCATCATCATTATTATTATTATCATTATTATTATCATTATTATTATTATTATTATTATTATTATTATTATTATTATTATTATTATTATTATTACCGCCTCCGTAGCGCAGTGGTAGCGCACCTGCCTGTGGCGCGGAGGATCCGGGTTCGATCCCCGGTACCGGCATGGGATTTTTCCCCCGCTGGGAGGTCAGGTCTGGTACGGGGTGCACTCAGCCTCGTTAGGTCCCTGGGGGGCCAATTGAGGAGCTATCCTGATAGAAAGGTAGCGTCCCTAAAAGGTCAAAGTAGTCGCCTTACGGTCGGGGGAGTCGGCGTGCTGACCTCCGCCACCCCCAACCTGCACTCCTCCGTGGCCTTGACTGCGGCTGGAGGACGCAGCGGCCGGGCGATGAGGGTAACCTCTGAATAAGGGGAAGACGCCCTAGGGAAATTATTATTATTATTATTATTATTATTATTATTATTATTATTATTATTATTATTATTATTATTATTATTAACTTTATTATGATTAACATTTCAAATAACTTGTATTACCTGTTCTTTCCATACAGTACAGTACAAATTATGTATGGTGTATTCATACTACATGTTATCTATCTTTGATCCATTTAGTAAAATAATGCTAATAAAGGCCATGTATATTAAGCTAAATGAAGATAATCATGGGAAAGAAGGAAAAGTTAAATTTTAAAAAATAAATACAAGCATATAACGTGGGCGACCAACAGCACAATATTAGCACATTGTGTTAATACATCACAATATAGATAATTCTTTCTGTTTAGAGGTTTGCTATACATAGATGGAGGTGTAAACGTCTATTAAAAAATATTACGCCAGTTTCACTAATAACCTTTATATATGGTTTTTAATATATATTCTCATATAACTGTTTCCCTACTCACAACGATCGCCTGTTTATTGTATTATTCCCTTCACGTGAAATGTGTGTGTGTTATGCTACATTGGAAATTAATATTTCCTAAAATCACGGCCTTGATGTGGCAGCATTTAGAAGAGATTGGAGACTTTTATAGGAATAAATCTTCTTGGTCTTGTGGCTTTTTCAAACATCCCAGCAACTTGAACTCCTAACTCCCATCCTTTGTACATCAAAGTGCTCTAACGGTTTTCCTGGAAATGTGTGTCTATAATAATGTGCGAAAAGCGTGTGTTAATGAAAATAGTGGGAGAGAAAAATCAGCAAACTGTGATAAGAAAGTCAGTTTTACAAGCTTAATGTAACACATTTTGTAATGAAGTGACGAGCGCCTAACGGTTGGTTAAAAAGATATACATTTTTTGTGCAGTAACCGAACGGTAGTGATGAATTTCGTGAAGGACGCCCAAGAACTGTTGTTACTGATAAACATATTGCTGCTGTTCAGGCAATGCTCGAAATAGAGAAAACTTTGTTATTGATGGATTCCACATAAACTGACTCCCAATCAAATGCGACATATTGATTGGTGCAGAAAAACTAAAAAAATTCCAAGGCTTCATCTCTACTGCTTGTATGCGTGATTTCTCCTTTTTACTTTTTCTACTACTATAGTAAAGTAGAGGAAGTATTGTATTTCGTCTTTAAATTCGATGTGGAGATTACACCGGAAAAATATGTTTTGAGGCCGCATGAATAACAAAACAGCATTTTTAGAAAAAGGTCCGTGTTTGTCTGTGTCAGTCTGTGGACAACATAACTCAAAAACAAAAAGTCGGTTGGATTTTCTTGACGGGTTTGATTAAAATGTCATGTTTGAGATATTTTTATGTCAAATGAAATGTATATCTTGAATTTTCTGGCTATAGCCCATGAAGTCCATAACTTTTGCATAACTGGTAAACCGTAAGAGATAGACCAAATCTTACAATACAAAAAATGTAGATCACGCTAAAACACAATTTATGCGTAAAGTTTTTTGTAGAGTGAACCATTTCGGAGATATTCCTTGTTATATGTGTGAGTTGTGGAATACTTAAGCTTTCGTCACTGTAATATGTTGTTCATTTTTTATGTTAGCCATAAGTGACAACGGAATTGGAAAGCACTAAAAGATTTGACTATCGCTCAAAGCCTACTGAATTCCCATATTCCCCTTGCAGCTACAAGGAGATAAACAATACGATAATTTCTGCAAATGTTTATCTCAACTGACAAGAAGATATAGGAATAAGAGTTTGCAAGAGTGGTTAGTACAGAAGCAGAGAAAGTCATGTGAGTGCAACACATCAGATTTTGATTGACGATGATTCGGAACCATATATAAGAGTAGAAATAGTCATAGCTTTGTAGAGTTTAATTTGTGTTTCTTTTCTTGTTTTTCTTCCTGAAGCTCTTTCGTTTGGACCACAAATAGCTTGAAATGGATTACGGATGTTACAGTGATTTTCAATCACTGTTGATGGTACATCCTCATTTTAACGCTTCCACATTAGCAGGCATCGTAAGAAACACTACATTTCAAATCTGTATCTCTATAAAACGTAGTGAAGTGGTGAGAGATCTCAGAGCCTGTATGTTTACATTGAAAACAAAAGAAGGAGGATCACAATTAAGGGTTTATCTCCTCAAGTTGCCTCGCTGTTAAGTTAACCTGTCGGCGGAGCGACCCGAAATTACACGCACTATAAAGCAGTTGTCGTCGACGACCCCCTAGCCTATAAACCTACTTGTAGTCGTGCGTAGTGTGAAAGCACATCCCTGAGCTCACTTGTGTTAGTTAATTAACATAATGCTGTAGTGTGCTCTGGGGCCAGGGTTCTATCCCGGCCCAGGTACACGTCAGCTCTGCTGCGTCAAATTCAAATGGAATATGTACAAATGTACACGCTATCAGACATTTACCCTGCGTTGCACAGTCATGGTTACTGCTTGTGCCTATTCTAGTACTAGCAGGTAGAGGAAGATATTAGATACCAAGATTTCACCGAAAATGCTAGGTACACGTTTGAGCCTCCCTCAACTCAAAAGAAAAGCATAAACAATGTGTGTACATCTGTGAAGGGTTTAACTAAAAAATCTGATGTGTTGCACTCACATGACTTTCTCTACTCTTGTACTAACCATTCTTACAAACTCTTATTCCTATATCCTCTTCGTGTTAGTTGAGGTACACATTTGTACAAATTATCTTATTGCTTATTTCCTTGTAGGTGCAAAGGGAATGTTAGAATATAGTAGGCTTTGTGCGATAGTCAAATGTTTGAGATTCTGTTGTCTTTGCACACTTGACATATAAAAAAATTAACAACGATGATCCATTTCACGAAAGTTCTAAGTTTTCCGAAACTCACACACATAACAAGGAATATCTCCGAAATGGTTCACCGTACAAGAAAATGTATTGAGACATAAATTGTGTATTTTAGCAAGATCTACATTTTTTGTATAGTAAGATTTGGTATGTCTCTTTCGATTTACCAGTTATGCGAAAGTCATCAAGAGTCAACAGGACTATATGAGCTATAGCCTGAAAATTCAAAATATACATTTCATTTGCCATAAAAGTATCTTAAACATATGGCAGCTTTAATCAAAATCCTTGGAACCATTTTTGAGAAAACAAAATTTTCCATGTAAAGGATATTTAGGGACCTTTCTCTAGAATTTCTTTTTCCAGGTGGCCACAAAACATACACCCTAAGACAAAAAAATGAGCGTATATTTGTGTATGTTTCATGTCGTTTCCGCGGCCGGGTTACAATGGTGTCCCGGAATGCGTCGTTCTGTTGTCATTTCTCATATTGAGTGTCAACTATTCAATGTGAGCGGATGGCCGAGTGGTTGCACGTAGACAAATATACGCTTCCAGACTCTGCTTTTTTGTGTGTCTTAGGGTGGATATTTTCGGGGAAATCGCGACATGGAAATTTTGGACCGAATACAATACTTCCCCTACTTAGTATGTGCTAGTGGGGAAACTAAAAAATAAACCGGATGGACACCGAACTTCGAATTTCAGTTCAAAGATGCCACACGAAGATTTTTAAAACAAAAATTCCCCAGCTGCAAACTACCCTTCAGATTGAAATCTTTTTGGAAAATTTAAATTTTTTCAAACTTTTCTCTATCGATTTTAATGAAGCTGTTACACGTTTAAGATTTCTTCATCTTCTTCTTCTTCCTCTTCCTCCTCTTCTTCAATCTTATTTGTGTCATCTTTTATTTGGCCTTCCAACGTTTCTTTTCCCTGTTGGTTTGTAATTATTAAAATGGAATAGTAATCGCGCTCTATTCATTCTTTTAATATGATTTATATTCTTCAATTTTTCCATTCAGATTATATATATCTAATTCTTTTCTTATCTCTTCATTTATTTCGTAGTCTGTTTTCTTATATCCAGGTACTCCTCTTTAAAGCTTCCTTTCTTTTCCTTTGAGACTCATTTTGTTTTTCTCGGCCATAATCCATGGTTCACTCCAATACAGTAATTTCGGCATTGATATTCCTTTATAACATTTTAATATTGTATCCTTTCTTGCTTTGTTTTTGAAGCATCTTTTTATAGTGCCATTAAAATACTTAAAAGCTTCTAATTTTTAAATTGATCAATTTGTTTTTATATGATATATTACATCGTAAGTTCTGAACGTTTAAAACATTTTCATGATAAGCTGTTAATGTTAAATTTTCGGGGGATATCTTGTGAAGTCCTCTGCATTCTGGACGATTTTTGTGTAAATTGTAAACCGTAAGAGACAGAGAAAAAGTTAAGAGCACAAAAAATTTAGACCACGTCTTTTGTGGAGTTGACCATTTCTGTGCTTTGTTAT
This sequence comes from Tenodera sinensis, assembly GCA_030765045.1. Lineage (NCBI taxonomy): Eukaryota > Metazoa > Arthropoda > Insecta > Mantodea > Mantidae > Tenodera > Tenodera sinensis. The sequence continues at coordinate 81,882,065 of CM060973.1, read as the reverse complement.
TCGTGCTCTCCAATGTTTGTTATGTGTGTATGTCTTTTTTTTTTTTTTTTTTTTTTGTCTTGAGCACGCAAAGAGAATGGAATATCAAAGTGATCACAAAGCAACCAGCTCTTAAAGGATTTAACTGCCGCTTAACGGATTTGCCCAGAAAAAACTCAACATTTTCCAAATTGTAGTTTTTTTTTTTTTTTTTTTTTCGGGTGCCATTTCCCGAAAGTAATAGACTTAAAGTCTTAAAGTTAAGTGCCTTTCCCTCAGCTCCTGTAATAAAAGAATACATTTTTACCACATATTCCTTATATATATATATATATATATATATATATATATATATATATATATGGGTATTGTAACATAGGGGTTTCTTAAGAATGTTATTTTTGTCAAAAATATATGATATTGACTAAAAATGCTCAGGTTAAAAGTTTAGAAAGACTATCAAGAATTTGTCGAAAAACGTCAGCTTCCTACACTTAGTAGTGTTTGAGAAAAAAGGACATGGAGGTATCAGCATTTTTAACATTGTCCACATAGGCCGGAGAAACCCCCTTAACCTTACTGTATTTCCCCATATTCCCATTGTATCTACAAGGAAACGGTAATGACAGCATTTCTACAGATGTATTTATGGATTAAAATGAAGTAAATCCAGCATGGGGATTTTATCCCCTCTGGGAGGTCTGGCACGGGGTGCACTCAGCCTCGTTAGGTCCCGGGGGGACCAATTGAGGAGCTACTTGATGGAGAAGTAGCGGCCCCAGGTCGAGAAGACCGCATAACTGGCCGGGAGGGCTCGGGGCGCTGACCACGTCCCACCCTCCAGTACTGCACCTCACCAATGACGCCTGTAGTGGGCAGAGGTGGGGGACGCAGCGGCTGGGCGGTAGGCCTTGGCCCTTCGTGGGCTGTCGCGCGGGGTTTACATTTACAAATAGAAGAATGAGGCTTTGTAAGAATAGTTTGTTAAAGAATGGGTAAAAGCCATGTGGACGCAATACGTCAATTTCAGTTTTTAAGTAAGATCTGGTTCTATTAGGAGATAGAACTTATTTATGGACACTTCTCTCGACATCGACAGAAACCAGTGAGGCGAACTTCACATATGTAGCAAATTCCTCACATCCGCACTCTTCGGAGAAGAACCAAGTTTGTTTTTGGCAAAACTATCCCAACTGTTCCCACACGGACGTAAAAATATCCCATTCTTTATCGAGACGTTCTCCTTCTGATCATTCCATGACTGCAGTCACATACTTGTAATCTTCTTCTTCTTCTTCTTCTTCTTCTTCTTCTTCTTCTTCTTCTTCTTCTTCTTCTTCTTCTTCTTCTTCCCAAGGCACTACGACTTCAAATTTCAACGTCTTGGCCTTATCAACAATTCTTTTCCAGACATTTCTATTCTGTATGGCCATTGTCCACTTTGATATCAAATACTTCCTGTTCAAGAAACGTATAACTATATGGAAGTTAAACCTAAGAGACAGAAGATGGTTAACTATCCCAAAAAATTATTTGTTATAGGTAAATTGTGTGTTCTAACAAGATCTATATTTCTTGTGTGGGAAAATTTTGTCTTTCTCTTACGATTTCTCGAAGCCATTCAGAATGAAGATGACTGCAGAGGCTATTCAAGATGTAATTTAGTTTGTCATGAAAATACCTTAGTATATGGTATTTTAATCAAAATTATGTATTTTTGACAAATATACCACGTAAAGGGTGTTTTGGGTGAGGGCGGGGATTTTCTTGAACATCTTCTGTCGTATCCTTGGAAGATGGCGAACTGAAATACAAAGTTTGGTATTTAACTGAGTTATGCTAGACAGATGCGCACACGCACACACAGGTAGCGACGTCTTAGAGGGTTTTCTTCGGGTTCTTCGGTTTCCCCCACCAATCATTCACCAACTGCTCCATCATCACCTTTCCATTTATCTCCTGAACTTCGTATGGCATCCTCTTCCTCACTGCCATATGTGATGCTGGCAGACCACCTGCTTCCACGTCTTCACTCTGTCCGGTCAATAGATTCGTATGCTCCCCGGCAGAAATCAGACACTAGGCATAGGCTTGTAAGTCCTACAGAAGGGGAGGACAATCAGATGAAGAAACAATGGTTCCGTTACTTCTGTAAATACGTAGTGGCATCTTTTCGAAGAGGTATAATTTACTCTAAGAAAGAAACGTGTGCATCAAAAATGCTAACCCTGTTGCTTAGAAAAAGTCATGTCTGTGATTTTTGTGCTTCTAAGTGTACATTTGCCGGGCACCCAGCAGCTGTTGACTCCACTTTAGTTTACTGTGGGAAGGATAGAGGAGAATCGTTTTCAAGAATTGCAGTATAAATTAATGGAGGCCCGCACCGAAGGGATTAGCCAGGCTGGTGTTTTGTAAACACTGAGAATTTTCACTTTTGCATGCGATGGAGCAGCGTGATAATTCAGATGTTTTGGCATGCCAAGCGGCAGTCTTTTGGCACATACACACACAACGTGGGCTGTATCGTAGTTGCCTGCCAAATAAAACTGTCCGCTAGGGTGCAGTACAGGACGTGTTCTTGTGGGTAACCCACAAGTCAACATATTCAAAAAGTAATGTTTATGTCCAAACCACAGTTTGAACCTGTAGCTTCAATTACGTACTATGAGCCCTTTAAAGCTTCAACACGTGACCATTTAAATACAAGAGCACACGCTCTAAACAGCGTTAAAATTACAGTCGCTTTTGTCGTTTTCTGCTATTCGAGATCGAAGAATGCGACGAACTTTAAAACAGCATTCCCGAAAATGCGACAACAATCTGCCACAGAAACAAACGTTAGAGGTTATAAATACAGCCTTTCCAGCATTAACAATCTGTCACAGAAACAAACGTTAGAGGTTATAAATACAGCCTTTCAAGCATTAACAATCTGCCACAGAAACAAACGTTAGAGGTTATAAATACAGCCTTTCCAGCATTAACAATCTGCCAACAGAAACAAACGTTAGATGTTATAAATACAGCCTTTCAAGCATTAACAATCTGTCACAGAAACAAACGTTAGAGGTTATAAATACAACCTTTCCAGCATTAACAATCTGCCACAGAAACAAACGTTAGAGGTTATGAATACAACCTTTCCAGCATTAACAATCTGCCACAGAAACAAACGTTAGAGGTTATGAATACAACCTTTCAAGCATTAACAATCTGTCACAGAAACTAACGTTAGAGGTTATAAATACAAACTTTCAAGCATTAACAATCTGTCACAGAAACAAACGTTAGAGGTTATAAATACAAACTTTCAAGCATTAACAATCTGCCAACAGAAACAAACGTTAGATGTTATAAATACAGCCTTTCCAGCATTAACAATCTGTCACAGAAACAAACGTTAGAGGTTATAAATACAACCTTTCCAGCATTAACAATCTGCCACAGAAACAAACGTTAGAGGTTATGAATACAACCTTTCAAGCATTAACAATCTGTCACAGAAACTAACGTTAGAGGTTATAAATACAAACTTTCAAGCATTAACAATCTGCCACAGAAACAAACGTTAGAGATTATAAATACAACCTTTCAAGCATTAGCAATCTGCCACAGAAACAAACGTTAGATGTTATAAATACAGCCTTTCAAGCATTAACAATCTGCCACAGAAACAAACGTTAGAAGTTATAAATATAACCTTTCAAGCATTAACAATCTGCCACAGAAACAAACGTTAGATGTTATAAATACAACCTTTCAACTATTAACAATCTGCCACAGAAACAAACGTTAGATGTTATAAATACAGCCTTTCAAGCATTAACAATCTGCCACAGAAACAAACGTTAGATGTTATAAATACAACCTTTCAAGCATTAACAATCTGCCACAGAAACAAACGTTAGATGTTATAAATACAGCCTTTCAAGCATTAACAATCTACCACAGAAACAAACGTTAGATGTTATAAATACAACCTTTCAAGCATTAACAATCTGTCACAGAAACAAACGTTAGATGTTATAAATACAGCCTTTCCAGCATTAACAATCTGCCACAGAAACAAACGTTAGAGGTTATAAATACAGCCTTTCAAGCATTAACAATCTGCCACAGAAACAAACGTTAGATGTTATAAATACAGCCTTTCAAGCATTAACAATCTGCCACAGAAACAAACGTTAGATGTTATAAATACAGCCTTTCAAGCATTAACAATCTGCCACAGAAACAAACGTTAGAGGTTATAAATACAACCTTTCAAGCATTAACAATCTGCCACAGAAACAAACGTTAGAGGTTATAAATACAGCCTTTCAAGCATTAACAATCTGCCACAGAAACAAACGTTAGATGTTATAAATACAGCCTTTCAAGCATTAACAATCTGCCACAGAAACAAACGTTAGATGTTATAAATACAGCCTTTCAAGCATTAACAATCTGCCACAGAAACAAACGTTAGATGTTATAAATACAACCTTTCAAGCATTAACAATCTGTCACAGAAACAAACGTTAGATGTTATAAATACAGCCTTTCAAGCATTAACAATCTGCCACAGAAACAAACGTTAGATGTTATAAATACAGCCTTTCAAGCATTAACAATCTGCCACAGAAACAAACGTTAGAGGTCATAAATACAACCTTTCGAGCATAACGGCATAATATACGTGCACTTGGAATATGGTATTGAAATTTGAGGAGGGTGTGGGGTAACAAAATTAAACAGGATACTATTGCTACAGAAGAGATGCATACGTCATATTTTTCAACTAAAGACTACAGACACGTGTAAGCCACTCTTTAAAAAGAATAAAATATTGACAATAGTTGCTATTTATGTATACAAAGTAATTATACTGTTTCAAAACAAATCACCCACTTAAAACACAGATATCCATACATATAACACCAGAGGGAATGAAAATTACCATAGAATGCACTTAAATAAGGCATCAACCAAAAGGATTCGATTGTAATGGGAATGATATTATATAATGCCCTACCAAGAAGTATAAAACAGCACTCAAGAAAAAACTCCTTTGCTAAAGAGTTAAAGAATTATCTAATTGAGAAGTGCCCATATAGGTTAGAAGAGATGTTAAATTAATGTGTACTGTTAATGTATTTTTGCATATTCAATACTCCATGTTTGTATTCCATAAGTCTAATTATGTGCCATGATGTACTTTTTATTCATGTATTAGCATTTGGCAATGCTCCATTATTGTATTACAAGTTTTATGAGCAATAAATTTGAATTTGAATTAACAATCTGCCACAGAAACAAACGTTATACCAGTTTCCTCCGAGCTAGTGGAATTTATTTTACAGTCACTGTCACCTCTAGTTTAAATATTTGAAGTTTGGTACCTGTTCTAGAGTTCAACCCTCAAGAACAGGACTGACGAACGTTACTCCATAGGTGTGAAGAGAGGAGTACCCCTCCTCCACACTACAGTGGCACGCTTCAGCTAGAACCGGTTTTGTGCTTTGTTTTCCCCACTTTCATGGTGACGAAGAGAGAGGAAGTCGGGGAACGTGTTTACACCTACTTATCGTTTATTATCGTTACACAGTAATAGCTACATGAAGTTACAGGTGCACATTTTTCCGTATCAAATAAATCGCTTGCTCAGCTCAAGCCATTAGATTTGAATTATTGAATGTAAAGGAGCAGTTGTTTAAAATATCAAACATAAATATTAAATAATACAAGACTTGAAAGCCGGAAGTAGCTTGTATGTGTCCCATACAATGAAGCAACTTAATTTGGTTTTGATTTTCTTAATCTATATGCTCCATAGCCTGCTAGCATTTCTAAAAGTTGCACATTTTGGGAAGTTGTGCCTGTGTTATTGTTTGTTTCTTGTATGTGATATGGTTGTTCAATGGTTAACACAGGAAAATAACTCATAATCCTATATTCCTGCTGGTCTCTTATCTAAATTCCTTTCTTCTTCCTACTTCCTCTTCTGCCTGTTTATCGTCACTTCCAATTTCGCTGACCATCGTTTCATTTAATGTAACGCTTATCCCGTGCATAGTTCTCGAAACAATTGCGTCCAGGAAGCTAGGATTTTATTCTCTGATTCACGGTAGTTGGTAAGGGATGATCATGAAATATATCTAGACCCCTGATTTGGCAAAATGAAAAGTAATTTTGGTTCCAAAAGATATACTGCTACTGAACGCAGGTGACTCACATCAAAGCCTTCATTTAAATATTTCAGTGTTCTAAAACAAGCTATGCAATCGCAAGTCATGTCATTTCAATCAGAGCAAGCGCTAGCCGGCTGCACCTGCTGACGTCACTAGCACGGAAGTCTACTGCGCATCTAGCTGGTGATACCTACCGTATTACTCAACATACCGTGAGTAATAACACCATCACTTGTTTCTGAAATCAAAGCCCCCTATATCATGAAACGAGTTAAAGGGCGTAATACAAATTAAATAGTTGCATGTGTTGCACTCACATGACTTTCTCTTCTCTTGTACTAACCTTTTTTACAAACTCTTATTCCTATATCTTCTTCGTGTTAGTTGAGGTAAACTATTGCAGAAATGATTTTATTGCTTATTTCCTTGTAGATGCAAGAGGAATATTAGATACAGTAGACTTTGAGCGATAGTCAAATCTTTTAAAGCTTTGGGATTCCGTTCTCTTTGCACGACTCACATATAAAAAAATGAAAAACAGTGTTGCATTTGACGAAAGTTTATTTTCCGAAAGTGACACAAGGAATACTTCGGAAATGGTGCACTCTACACAAAAATGATTAGGACATAAATTGTGTTTTAGGAAGATGTATAGTAAGATTTTGCCTATCTCTTACGGTTTACGAGTTATTCAAATCATCCAGAGTGAACAGGACTGCATAGGCTATAGCCCGAAAATTCAAAATATGCATTTCAATTGTCATAAAAATCTTAAACATGTCATTTTAATCAAAATCGTTAGAGCCATTTTCAAGAAAATCAAGATTTTCCATGTAAAGGGTAGTTTAGGGTGGGGCTATTTTCTTCAAAATCTTCGTGTCGTATCCTTGAAAGACATTAAACTTAAATACCAACTTTGGTTTTTAACCGACTTTTCGTTTTTGAGTTATGCTGCCCGCAGACTCAGGTTCTAATCCCGGCTGGGATGTGAATGTTTCTCTAGGAAAGCTATTCCTTCACTCCCCAGAGGCTGGAAGTATGAATGACAGTGCGAACGTGTGTGTGAAAAGTAAGATATAAAGTCCAAAGAAAGACCAGAAATCCAATGCCAACTGCATTGCCTTGGGGCAAAACGTTCCTTAGGTAAAAGGCGGCCGATATGACCATTGGACTTAAAGGCGGGATATAAATGGAGTAATAAAAAAAAGGCCTTTGTGTTTGCCTTGTGGTGTATGCGTGGTGATATTTGGATGTTGAGATGACGGTAGGTATAATGTGAAAGTGTAGCCGAGTGAGCAAGCGCCTTTCCCTTCTCGATTTCTCCCAAACACACCTCGCTCGCTCGCCTGGTGCCAGTAACAAACACCCTACTGCCTTCATGCGGAAGCTAGACACACCTAGCACAGTTAAACACCATGAATAGGTACACTCCCGTATTTCAGATTTATTTATTTGTTCTAGTCTGGGTCGTAACCCTAGTTAATTGGCCATAACCAAAGGCAAGATGTTTTGGTAATAATTATTTGAAAAATATGTTGTGCTGCACTTGCATGGTTTTCTCTACTCTTGTACTAACCATTGTAACATTATAACAAACTCTTATTCCTATATCTTCTTCATGTTAGTTGAGATAAACATTTGTACAAATCATCTTGTTGTTTATCTTCCTGTAAGTACAAGGAGAATATGGGAGCGATAGCTAGTCAAAGCTTTGAAACTCCGTCCTCCTTACACGGTTAACATATAAAAAAATCTGATGTGTTGCACTCACAGGACTTTCTCTACTCTTGTACTAACCATTCTTACGAACTCTTATTCCTATATCTTCTTTCTTGTTAGTTGAGACAAACATTTGTAGAAATTATCTTATAGCTTATTTCGTTGTAGGTGCAAAGGCAATGTTAGAATATAGTAAGCTTTGCGCGATAGTCAAATGTTTGAGATTCTGTTGTCTTTGCACACTTGACACATATAAAAAATGAACAGCGATGATCCATTTCACGAAAGTTCTAAGTTTTCCGAAACTCACACACATAACAAGGAATATCTCCGAAATGGTTCACCCTACAAGAAAATTTATTGAGACATAAATTGTGTATTTTAGCAAGATCTACATTTATTGTATAGTATAATTTGGTCTATCTCTAACGGTTTACCAGTTATGCAAAAGCCGTCCAGAGTAAATACGACTACAGGGGCTACAGCCAGAAAATTCAAGATATACATTTCATTGGTCATCAAAATATCTCAAGCATATGACATTTTAATAAAAATCGTTAGAGCCATTTTCAAGAAAATAAAACTTTTCGAAAATTTTTCCATGTAAAGGGTAATTAAGGGTGGGGCTATTTTCTTCAAAATCTTCGTATCACATCCTTGAAAGATATTAAACTCAAATACCAACTTTAGTTTTAACCGACTTTCCGTTTTTGAGTTATGCTGTCCACAGACTGACAGACTGAAAGACAGACTGACACACAGACACACACACGGACCTTTTTCTAAAAATGCTTTTTTTTTGGGTTCAGGGGGCCTCAAAACATGTATTTCCGGTGAAATCTCGACATCGAAATTTTGGGTGGAATACAATACTTCCCCTACTTACCAGTAGAGAAAATAAAAATGAATAACGTTGTTCCATTTGATAGAAGTACAAGTTCTCCGAAAACTCACACAAATAACCAGGAATATCTCCGAAATGGTTCACACTACAAAAACATGTATTTAGACATAAATTGGGTATTTTAGTAAGATCTACATTTTTTGTATAGCAAGATTTGGTCTATCTCCGGCTTACGATCCTCGAATGTTTTTCTCAAAGCCATTTCTTTGTTCCTAAGTGCCCATTTCCTAGATACTAATTCAACTTTCTCTCCAGTCATTACATTGAAAAATGATGTGAATTTAATCTTTCTTCTCCCCACACATTAGACATACTGCCAGAGTAACATCCCTTCTCATTGCCCATGATTTCCATACACCTGTCTCTTTTTCATTTTTCTTACAATTTCAAATTCATGACCGCAATTAGGCGCAGGATTAACCTCTACTCCTGTAATAATTAGTAAGACGCGTATTACAGGCACCGCAACGAAGGTATTCTCCATCCCTCCAGGCTGTGCTTTGTTGTGACATTCCACTTGCTACCCCTAAACATTCCAATTCTCGCTCTATAAACCTCTAAGGTGAACCTTGTCACTTACGCCACTATTAAACTTCTAGCCGCCCATTTGATTTATACAAAGATTGAGATTTGTTATATCTTCACAGACCTTCTTAGGTATATTGTACTACGAGGTGGCTTACCACGGTTAGCCTTTTAAATCCGTGATGAATGAATTAGTTTAATTTACTTTATGAAATTATTGTGCAATCTGGAGCGTTTTGATGGTTAATCCTTCTCTTTACCTATTATAATTGTAATTTAGTACGGTCCCGGCTATTCCAAATAACGAACAAAAATCCAACGATGTTCACACAAAATGTAGTGAAACATCGACGGGAGTTCGCTTTGTAAACTCGTTCCTTTGTAGTGTTATATAACGGCCATCTATGTATACTTAGCTTTAAAAGTAATGAGCCAACGTCTGTCGAGTACATTTCTAGTGTATTCGCTGCTAGTAAGTCTCTAGGAGTGAGTGAGTGGTCTGGGGTTAATGTCCTTGTTTTTCCGTGTGCTGCTACTGATTTCGAAACTCCGGAACACACTGTACATTTTTTTCGCTCCTAATTATTTCAAGGCTGTAAGATGGCATTTTATAATAAAACTTCTCATGCTGACAACGTTGTGCAAATATTATGGCCTTTCATTCTGGGCTATTAAAGGCAACAATACAAATAAACTCAAAATAAATGGAACTTAATTGATCTTACACACTAGCCGTGTACCAGCTACTTAGGATCAGATTGAAAAATCCAGTGCCATAGCCGGGATTTGAACCAAGTATCTTTCTGTCTCCGTCCGGTTGCTATAACCATAGAGCTACCATGGGAACATGCTGACACAACATGAAATTCTCCAAATAACTCGTATTTTCCCGGTAAACCACACAAGGAGATCTCAAATTCATATGAAATAACATATCCTAATGGCGACTTACAATGATCTAAATACTTAAGTCCCTGATCTCATAGTTTAACCAACCAACTAAATAAATAAATAAATAAATAAAAACCTGCAATAATAAACGCTAGCACCTAATTACTTAAACCAGGGCTTACATTCCAGATCCTTATTCGTTTATTTAACTTTCAGAAACGTTTACAACAAAATTCTACAAGTTAAACATGCTCAAAATTATAATTTTAATTTATCACATCTAATATCTATACAATCAATTTCCTCTAATATCTAAAACTAAGAGTTAAATTAGTATGTACATATATAAAAATATGAATTTAATTTAATAAAATATGCATTATTCAACAACCAAAATAAAAAAGGCCTCAAACTAAAATTCCAAAATTATCTAATTGAATTTTTCAAATTGCATGACATCACATAAATAATTTCATTTACTAATATAATTATTCCTAATTCATCAAACCAAACAACCAACAAAGCTTCCAATTTATAAACCAAAAATCAATCAATTCACCAAAATAATTCAAATATATAATTTTAAATTAAATAAATTACATTTACAAATATTATTTTAATTTAAAATTTTCCAAAATTCATCAAATCAGTAAAACAAAATCTTCAATTCAAATTACCAAAATAATAGATACTTATTTTAAAATATACCAAGTTCATTTAAATAATTTCAGTTTAGTATTTAAAATGTCATATACGAATATTAATTTAATATCAAGCATTAAGCAACAAAATTACAATTTACAATACCAACCTAATATATAATATAGTTTAACCAACTATAAGGTCAGTCAATGGAAATTATTCTTTCACACTACCGTGTAAGCCAAAGTATGTAAAGGTATAATCAGATTGAAAAATTCAGTGCCATAACCGAGATTTGAACCACAGAGCTTATACGTCTTGGTCCGGTTGCTATAACAATTGAGCTACCATAGCAACACGCCGGCACAACATTCCGAGACCGGAAGATCCGTGGATCAAATCCCGCTTATGGTATTGAATTTTTAAGTGTGATTCTACCTTTCCACAAACATAAACCTTCTTAAAAATGTGAAATAAATAACTGATTCAAAAGGATAATACTCTAGCGTTCTAAGTCTTAACTACATATTTTAGGAGGAATAAAGTACACTACTATTGTGGCGGGATTTACACGTGGATCTTTTGTCTTTAAGCCACTCCACAGACATGCGCATAAACGATCTTCGGATTCTCTATGTGTAGCAATTGTGTTTGCATATTTTGCTTGTCAGACGTTACATCTATTTTGCAGTTCTTAGAGGTCTTTCTTGTGGTTAGAAACAACCCTACATACAGTAGTAGAGCAGATTTTAAAATGTAAACAAAGCGTGAACTACCCAAAGTTTAGTTTCATTACTATCACCCTGTGAACCAAGGTTGTCATGAGGAGCATGCGCAAAGCTCTGTTTCGGAAACTTCACTATCTTGCAGCGGCCCATTACTTCTGTTGAGAAGTATACTCTGCGGATTTCAGCAGCTGTTTAAATTCTATGGAGTAACAACTATTTTTGCTGCTCCATGGCATACGGTTTTGTAAATCTTTTTTAATATTGTAAGTAATTTATGAATAGAAATTAGAATATGCTTATGCTCGACCATATCCGTCTGATAGCGATCATTTAATGGACCTCCTTAAGTTCAAACTTTCATTAAGGGACAGGTGTTCCACCAATTAGAGAATTGCCAAGCAGCAATGGCAAAGCGCAGTATCAATTAATTCTCGAAACGCCACTAGCGCGAGTTTAGAAAACGCTAAAATGTTGGACAAACACAAAACAGCCTCAATACAGCAACAACTTCCAAGAATATTGCACTAAGCGCAGTCCCGCAAATTAATTTCACTAATTGCACAATAAATAACTTATACATGAAATAAAATTTCGTCTGATAACCAATGTATTCAATTTGCCTAATATTTTTCAATTTTACGTAGCATTCCAAGGTTATCATTTTCATCATGCAGCTGTGACGTGCTGGAAACGAATCGCAGAACTCCAAATATTAGCTGATGCAATATGTAGGTCATTGTCCCTGGTGAGTGTACACTATTTTACAGTATTTCAACTATAAAATTGGGCGTTTGGTCGAGCATAAATTGTCGCATGAAACTTAGTTATAATGGTAATTGAGACGCTCACATGAAAATTAGGCAACTTGCTTCGCTCGTTTCCTAATATATACTCGTGTATTAATTACTACCATGATAGTCTCGATGCATAATATACTGTTATAGCCACAAGTCCGTCAGAACTCGAACATCTTCAGCACAATCCGTTCAACAGGAGCCCCAGATGATTGAGATATAAGTTGTGTTTTGCTTTACCTCCCGACGTTGCAATAGAACTATAGAGGCAGGAAAGTAAACCTTAAAGTTACCTCATTATCTGAGGCTTTTAAGATTTGCTTGCTATTTAATTTCGCTGTTGCGGATACCAGAACGAATGTTTTTCTCAATGCAGGAACGTTTCCAGCCGCTAAACAGAATGCAGCGGGAGTAATTGGAGAGATCGCTTGCCTTATCGGGGTTTCGAGAGCACCAGATACAGAAGGACTTAATGAATGAGGAAAAAAGAGAAAGGTTCGGTGGCTCGGCCGATACGGTTTGTACCAACCTTATCCTCCCCTCCGAGATTACAGCTAATCTTAGAGATTTTCTCAAGTTGTAGGGATGCCACGATTGTTCATCTCTTCCAGAGTGGAGAAACCAATGTAGTTTTATATCCACAGGGAATACAGGATGGACATCGATGTTATTAAAGGATTTGTATTGTTTCTCGCTTTGTACAACGTAATGTTCAATCATGATGTTAATTAAAGAGTACCTGGAAGTCCATATTTTTATTTGAACGCTGGAGTAAGACAGGGAGATGGGTTACCTGCAACACTTTTTAATTTAGCCCTGCATGGTGTAACACGAAATAGACTCTAATGGGACTATATTTCTCAAGTCTAGCCAAATATGTGTCTATGCACACGACTTGGGAATAGACAAAACAACACTGGCGCAAGTTTATAACGAACTCGAAAGAAGAGCTAAACAGATAGGATTAGAAGTAAATGGAGGGAAAAAAAAAAAAAAAAAATCTGAAAATGGCAGCTGATAAAAATAAACGGTCAGTCTGGTTGGCCCAGTTGGTGAGACGCAGCCCTACTGATCCCAAGGTCACGGGTTCAAATCCGGCCCAAACCGATGGTTTTTAAGTGTGCTTTAAAACGACTGCTCCATGTCAGTATATTTACTGGCATGTAAAAGAACTCCTGCGGGACGAAATTCTGACACACCGGCGAAGCTGATATGATCCTGGCAGTTGACAGCGTCGTTAAACAACAGAATAATTTTAAAAAAATAAACGAATGGTTACAAATTTGAAGGAGAATCCCAATTTAAATATCTAGGTGCTCTTGTTAACAATAGTAATAAATTAGAGTGCATAAAAGAAAGAATCCAAAGTAGGAATGGAGTTTATCATGCTAATTTACAACTATTAAAGATACATTCATTAGTATAGGGACAAAATACAAGATGCATAAAACATTAATGAGACCAATAGTAACATATGCTGCAGAAACGTGGACCCTGAACAACACAGGTGAGGAGATTGCAGAAATTTGGAAGGAAAATACTAAGAAGGATATTTGGACCAGTAAAGGATAAAGACAAATGGAGAATAAGATACAGCGATTACCTGATGAACGAATAAATAGGCAAGTTATTGTGAGGTTTCTAAATCCACAAAGAATAAGATGGCTAAGACATACTGAGAGAACGGCAGAAGATAGACTCCCAAAAAAGAATATTGAAAGGAAAGTTGTTTTCTAGAAGAAAAAATCTGATGTGTTGCACTCACATGACTTTCTCTATTCTTGTACTAACCATTCTTACAAACTCTTATTCCTATATCTTCTTCGTGTTAGTTGACATAAACATTTGCAGAAATTATCTTAAGGTTTATCTTCTTGTAGGTACAAGGAGAATATGGGAATACAGTAGGCCTTGAGCGAGTCAAATCTTTTGAAGCTTTCAAAATCCGTTCTCTCTGCATAGTTAACGTATAAAAATGAATAATGATGTTCCGTTGGACAGAAGTATAAGTTCTCCGAAACTCGCACAAATAGCAAGGAATATCTCCGAAATGGTTCACTCTACAAAAGAAAAATTGCATATTTAGACATAAATTGTGTGTTTTAGCAAGATCTAAATTTTTTGTGTGGTAAGATTTGGTCTATCTATTATGGTTTACCAGTTATGCAGAAGTCATCCAGAGTAAATAAGACTACAAGGGCTATAGACAGAAAATTCAAGATATACATTTCATTTGCCATAAAAATATCACAAACATGGCATTTTAATCAAAACCGTTAGTGCCATTTTCAAGAAAATAATTTTTCGAAAAATTTTCCATATAAAGTGTACTTTATGGTGGGGCTATTTTCTTCAAAATCTTCGTGTCGCATCCTTGAAAGACCTTAAACTTATGTACCAACTTCGGTATTTTAACGACTTTTGGTTTTTGAGTTATGCTGTCCACAATCTGACAAATACACTAACAAAAAAAAAAAAAAAAAAAAAAAACACACACACACACACACACACACACACACACACAACACACACACTCACACAGGGACCTTTTTCTAAAGATGTCTTTTTTATTCGGTGGGCCTCAAAACATATATTTCCGGTAAAATCTCGACATCGAATTTTTTGGTGGAATACTTTCTCTACTTACTAGCAGAGAAGGTAAAAAGATACATTCTGTCCTTTGACAAGATCTACATTTTTCGTGTAGTAAGATTTTATTTATCTCTTACGGTTAGTCATGCAAGATTCATTCAGAATGTAGAGGACTTCTGGGAACATTCCCAGAACATTCACGATACACATTTCATTTGTGTAGGAAATATTTTAAACGAGTCGCATTTTAATAAAAATTCTTCAGAAATTCAAAATTATCCATGTCAAGGGTAGTTTGGGTGGGGGAATTTTATTAAAAATCTTAGTGTCGCACCCTTGGAAGATTGTGAACATAAACAACTATTTTTCATTCTGTTGAAGGCCATGGAGTCTACAATGACCGAAAGCTTAATGTTTTTAAACCTCACATGGCTGATCACCCGTGAAGCCTTTATAATTATTTTGGTACTTGACCGGCTTCTCGTTTTTGAGGTGTACTGTGCAAAAATTGCTTTTGTTTTCCGTTACTCGGGTATTCAGGAAGTCTCAAAACCTCAACTTCCGTTGAAATCTCAATATCGAAGTTTTGTATACTTCCTCCACTTACTGTACGTAAGCAGGAGAGAAAATAACATTGTTACTAAGAGTAGACACAATTTGATTTCAAAGACACTTTCATTAAGGTAAATATGGGAAAGAGATGTTGGCCGGTCCCTTTATAGTCGGCTAGCGTGCGACAGAGAGAGAACTACATTACTGGTACTAGCGCCGTAAAAGGGCTTGATAAAAGAAGACCGAAACAATATTGGGCGGATACAGGTAAAGGCTTTGCCACACCGGAAACAAACGGGGAAAACAAGTGACGCGAGCCATACCAGCTCTCAAGCTTTCTGTTTCTCCAAGAAGGGACATTTTTAATGCGTTAGCTTAAAAATCAGAATGTTCGGAAACCTCATAGTAGAATATTTAACACAATTTTGTTCATTTTAGCACTCCGCTATTTCCCTCATGTTGATCGAGATCACCATATGTAGAAATAGTTCTACATATTACATATTCCCTTACAGGTGCAACTGAAATATGGGAATACAATAGGCTTACACGATATTGACCCTTTAAAACCTGGTTGTTTTGTGATTGCTTTGAAAATTCGTACTGTTTGCTTGACCAGTTACAAGGAAAAAACTAGTAGCGACTTACAGCATGTAAAAAGGAAAGTATATGACAATTTAAAACAGTAAATACGAATTATTTTACACAAAATGTTTGTTTTAACTAAATCTATAATTTTGTAACAATGTAACTTTGCAGCAAACTCTTAGCCAACAAATATGATCTACCTTACTCAGTTCTTTGAACACATCTGTGCCAAGTAAATCTCTGCACTTATTTTTTGTCACTAGATCTATGAGTTTACATTGCAACTTAACTCTTATATTGACTACATCTACAGTAAAAGTCAGCAAACATTGAAATGTCATTCTCAAGATTCCTAAAATAATGGAATCTATGTGAAGTAAATTCGGTTTTTAACTCTTCAAGAATGGAAATATAACTAATTAATTTATCCTCTGGTACAATACCAAGTGATTTTATGTATTTGAAATAAGGATTTTATATTTTTGTTGGTTAAGAGAGCTGTCACATGTCATGGCATGTTTAGATTGTAAACCTAGAACTCTGACACGCTCTAAGTCAAAGAAGTGGCAATTTTAGTGCCTCAACTTTGTATCAATATTTATACAAATTACAATAAAATATTTGCACTAGCAACATGAAACTTTGTAGGCATGAGGTTACCTTCCGAGCATGTAATTAAAATTTCAAAACAATTGGTTACGAAGTAAGAAAGTTGAAGATGTTCTCATAGGTTTGCCTTGCATGTGGTGGTTCGCGACCCACTGTTTCAGAACAGCTGGTTGATAAATGTCTCGTAAGCTAATTAAAGGAGAAATTTAACGTGAAATGCTGTCAACAGACATCGCCCCCCGAGTTGTTTGTAAACACCGTCTGGGAACCGGATTTTAAAAGCAATTAATTAATATAAGAACTGAAAGACAGACCACGTGCCCTTCTTGATACGCTGAAGAATTCGACGATTTCCTCGTTTAAGGAAGGGAAAAGGAAACGTCTGCGACAGATGCGTGTTTAATGTAGCCAAAATAATGGCTGGCCAATGTTTCTTTCATTTTATGTGCTTAAGTAGGTACATTGCAAGAAAAGGTTATTTCAATTCTTCCAATCAATTTTATAGTCGCTTGGACACTCAGCTGTTCCTTTGAACGTTGTTTGGTTGTACCGATTTGGTTTTAATACATCTAATCTTGACCACATGAAAGATGGCTTAGGTTCCACTACTTTTATTAATAATATTGCAAACAAGATTATTTATAGCACATGTTGATAATAAAAATATTTAAATTACTAACATTTAAAAACAGTTTTAAGTAACCATAAAAAACTGAAAATTGAAAATTTCATTTTTTTTTTTTTTTCAAATTCTGTAACTTCTATAAAAAATATAGGTATTTCAGACTAATACACTCATTTGTTTCTCTGAACATGTACAGTGATTTGAGCCTCAATTATATTAAGTAAACTGCCTGTTTGAAACGTTATGAATTTTGAAGTTAAAAAGTCCTATTTTTACCATCTGAATTTTTGTTTAAATGGCTACAGAGTTGTGTTGAAACCATAGTTGTTAGTTTGCACCATTCCGTGTAATAAGTTTCAAAATGATGTATGAATGTGTTGTGTAGCGTAATTTTAAGAGTGCTTCCTTGGGATTAAAAAACTTTAATTTCGAGAAATATTGAAAAGAAATTTATACAATGTTATGTGCCCAGGCTAACATGATTGTACAAATTGTTAACTAAGCAAACTATACATTTTGGAAAACTAGAAAGTCAGGGTTATTACATGACACAAAATCGAACAGTTGAAAATGTTGAAAGAAATCGTCATTTTCATTTTCTTATATACCAGGTGAGTTAGCTGCCCCTTATTTTTCAGTTTTATGCAATCCGTATTGTATACTCTAACATAAAAACACCAGCCCTTATGCTAGGTTCTATCCAAGTATTTAACATCTACATGTCAAACGGAATATTTATTTCTGAAGTTCTATTTAACTCAGTTGGAACGAGCACATGATTGGTAAGTAATCCGTCTGATGTAGGGCTGGTTCAAATCCCTTGCATGTACTAATTTTTTGTACCATGTAATATTCACAAATAACATTGGTTGAAGAATGCTTGTGTTTAAAGCGGTTATTATTTTAGTTCGTAATTGTTTTATTTACATGTTATGGTAGGTATTGTTGTTTACTAGGATATCTTTCTCGGTATAGGTCCTTAGCTGATTGTGCATTGGCTCTTGCTTCTATGTAGATCAAAAGCATAACAACGTACTGGTCTGTCGAATACATCTTGAAGAAATGGCACAAAATATCGTGTGAGGGCTTACGCATGGAGAATGTAGGGAGTCGGCACTGCATCATGCCAGTCCAAAGGGGCAGAGGTCATTGTACATATTCCGTTACAAAATGAATAAAATCAAAAGTGATTCAAATGATAATTGAGTCCCTGAGGTACTTTATGGTTTCACTGTGTGTCGGTAGACGAATACTGGGGCGGCTCCTCTCTCCTATACTCATTATTTCCTTAAGGATCATCATTGTTTCAGGATTGAAACCCAGGCGACTGTGCTGGGTGTGGAAGTGCCCTTTGCGAAGGTTTATCCTTGGCAGGAAAACCTGGGGTTTCGTGGCTTCTGGGTGGGCTTCAGCAGAGTTGGTTGTGTTCAACCTGGAAACGTTTGGAGTCCCATCCACGTCGTCTCCCGATTTCGGATCTTCTAGCGGTCTCTACCTCAATCGTCCCACTCTCCCAGGGATCACGAAGCCATTGGGCTACATGCGGTTTCGGGGCCCCTTTACCTTCCTCAGTATTCCCAGAACCTAGCCCGCTGCAGATGCGTTAGGTAAAAGCGAGGCGGGCGATTAACTAACTGGCAGCTAGTGCGCGTGTTCAAAGAAACTGGCGATAAACTCGTTCATCTCGTGCTGTCTCTCTCCCTCAGCATCCAGCAGTGGGGAGGGGAGATTCCTTTGTGCAGAGACGCGCATCTAGAAAATTAAATGCGAAACAAGTAATGGTATCTCGCGTAAAACCCCATTATGTGTTTGTTTGCTTCTGCAGCCGTGTGATTTAATATTTGGAGAATGTTATTGAATCGAAAATGGTGGCACGTTGCCGTTTATCAGAAAGCCTTACTTAAGTGTTCACACACAGTCATTTTACACAGATCTCACTCTTTCCAGCAAATAGAGGAAGTATTGTATTCCTGCAAAAATTCTATAGGAGATATCATTTGAAATAACTGTTTTGAGACTTTGAATAAAAAGAGGAAACCATTTTTAGACAAAATGGACGCTCGCGGGTTTTGTATGTGTGTGTGTGTGTGTGTGAGAGAGAGAGAGAGAGAGAGAGAGAGAGAGAGAGAGAGAGAGAGAGAGAGAGAAGAGAGAGGCAGGGAGGGAGAGAGAGAACAGCATAACTCAAAACGAAAAGTATGTTAAATACCAGTTACATACCTAACTGGGTACTGAGTTCATTTTTCAAACACCTCCAACTACGAATTACATGTTTTTTTTTTTTTTTTTTTAAATGTTTATTTTCTTGAAAATGACTAACGATTCTTATTAAAATATCATATATTTAAGATAGTTTCATAACAAATGAAACGTGTATCTGGAATTTTCTGGGTTACCTCTGAAGACCTCTTCATTCTTGATGACTTGTATAACTGGTAGACTGTAAGAGATAGACTAAATCTTATGAACACAAAAATGTAGATCTCGTTAATGCGCACAATTTGTGTAGAATATGTTTGCTTTTTTAGCTAGCCATTTCCGAGATAATCCTTGTTATTGGAGAGTGATCCCTCTATATTGTTCGTGAAAGACCGCTTAATTTTGCTGAGGTGGCTCTTTATTATCAGGCTTGAGGTATTTTTGCTACCATAAATACACAACATAGGACCTCCGGCTTTACTTCCCTTCTGAAGGAAGTCATGCTAAGGATTGCCTCACGCCCGGAAAAAAAGAAAAAAAGAAAAAAAAAAACACTCTCTTCCAGGGTTGAACCCGCGACCCGGGAACTGGAGGTTAGGATGTTACCACTAGGCCATGCATGACATCCTTGGTATTGCTTTGAATTTACCAGTACTTATAGATATCTCAAATAGGAAGTCATTCTGTTTTTATATCCCGGCCATGCCCAGACAACGGAATTTCAGAGCCGTCACATAGCGAGTAGTTCTTACTATACGTAGTAGAGCACACCGTGGATATATCTTCCATATGACAATTTGGATGGCCCCTTGCTCCAATTATTAGGTTTAAAATTCTTGGCGTTTGTTTTTTTATAATTAGATATTCATCTGTAACACTATGTGCATGTATTTATAAAGTTCCACTGCTTCATGTGATGAGGAAAAATTGACTCCACGAATTTTACATTTAATTTTTGGAAAGGAAAAGAAATCATGAAGTGCTAGGTCCAGGACGTTCTGATACTCAGTTATTAGTTTTGCTGTATGTGACAATGTGTTGTCTTGATGTAAAGTTATTCCTTAGGTCGCTTTTCTGGAACCATCTTCTTACCTGCACTACGAATTTGTTAGAATTTTGTAGGCTTAGATCCTGTTCGAAAGACCCATTGAGCCGGTTGACTGTTCTCTTCAGAATCATAACAGTAAATCCAAGATGTATCACCAGTAACTATTTTCCAAGTCAGATTTGGAGTACCACCTTGGACTTTTCTGCACCAATCAATACATTGTTTTTGATCTGGAGTCAATTTATGTGGAATCCATAGAAAATAACTATTGATGTAAAATGTTTTTGATTTGACTTTAACCAATGTCCAGTGTCGCCCGAATAAGTTCAGAAGAGATCCGCCGATGCTCTTCAAGCATTGCTCGAACAGCGACAATATTTTCATCAGCAACAGCAGTTCTTGAGCGTCCTTCTTGAAATGCATCACTAAGAAAAAAATCTACTATATTGAATTAGCTGTTCCAAATATAAGTTGTGGCCTTAGGACTTCTTCGCCAAATGCATTTCTAAACAGGTCTTCATACTGTAAAGGCGTTAAAGATGATTTAAAATCGTCGGAAGTGTTGGTCCGAAAATGTTCTGTAGTTAAATTCACTTCTGGGTGAACACCAAACCTTTAAATGATGCTAATTGACAAACTATTAGAGCAAAACGGACAAACTACACGAAAATCAACTTGCAAAATATTAGAAAGTAGCTGTCAGATATAAACAAATTTCTTTTGTTTTTATAAACTTGGCATTGTTAAACATTTAACTGTCGTCTCGTAAACGACAAAAGTGCTGGAAGTTAAAGAGTTCTTTATTAAATGAAAATGTGATTCTGACTATCGTCCCTGAAGTACAGAGTGGTAAAGCAAGTGTTTCACCTTTACGCTCCACTTCAAGTCCCTGCATGACGTAACTTGTTACAAGTTGCCAACTTTACCAACTCCAAGTATCAACTGCTGGTTCGTCTGTCTCCAGAGATTCACATACGGAGATGAAAATCATGTAACGTTACAAAGTTGCACATTTCGAGAAATAATGATAACCATGAGATCTCACTGATAGTCACATGACAGTCATTTATTGCTGTACAGCTTATACAAACAGCTCAAAATAGTTCTTTATGTAACCAGTGTCACAATGAAAATATTATACACGTTTTACATACACTGCTATGCACTTTTAGCATTAAAATAAGTAAAAATAATTAATGAATTTGCTTAGTGTAAAATTATAACGTATCCGATGTGTGACATAATATGGCTGCTAAGCGGATATTGTTTCATTTGACTATTAGCTAAATTTATCTCTTCCGGGCTTGTAGTCCGTGGTCCAGAAGGTATAGAAGATACCGACGTTTCGCCAAGTTGTCTGCGCTGGTCAGAGCTCCACGCGGCAGACAACGGATCATCTTACCCTGAAGATGCCAAGCGCAATACTTGGCGAAGCGTCGGTATCTTCGATGCCCTCTACACCGCGGCCTGCAAGGCCGGGAGAGATAAACTTAGATTTTCTGATTTTTCTTTTTTTTTTGGGGGGGGGGACGGATTCAGGGGCCTCCAAACATATTTCCGGTGAAATCTCGACATCGAATTTTTGGTGGAATACAATACTTCCTCTGCTTACGAGTAGTGAAAGAAAAAAATCTGATGTGTTGCACTCACATGACTTTCTCTACTCTTGTACTAACCATTCTTACAAACTCTTATTCGTATATCTTGTTCGTGTTAGTTGAGATAAACATTTGTAGAAATTATCTTATTGCTTATTTCCTTGTAGGTACAAGGGGAATATGGGAATTCAGTGGGCTTTGAGTGATAGTCAAATATTTTAAGGCTTTCAGATTCCGTTGTCTTTGCAGAACAACGATGTTTCACTTCACGAAAATTTTAAATTTTTCGAAAGTGACACAAATAACAAGGAATATCTCCGAAATGGTTCACTCTAAAAAAAAAAAAAATAAAAAAAAAATATTTTGACATAAACTGTGTGTTTTAGCGGGATCTACAGTTTTTGTGTACTAAGATTTTGGCTATGTCTTACAGTTTACGAGTTATTCAAAAGTCATCCAGAGTACACAGGACTACATGGGCTATAGCCAGAAAATGCAAAATATACATTTCATTTGTTATAAAAATACCTTAAACATATGACATTTTAATCAAAATCGTTGGAGCCGTTTTCAAGAAAATCTAAACTTTGGAAAAGTTTTCCATGTAAAGGGTAGTTTAGGGTGGAGCTATTTTCTTCAAAATCTTCGTGTCGCATCCTTGAACGACATTAAGCTTAAATACCAACTTTGGCTTTTAACCGACTTTTCGTTTTTAAGTTATGCTGTCCATAGACTGAAAGACAACGGACCTTTTTCTAAAAATGCTTTTTTGGGATTCAGGGGGTCTCAAAACATATATTGCCGGTGAAATCTCGACATCGAACTTTTGGGTGGAATACAATACTTCCTCTACTTATCAGTAGTCAAGGTAAAAAGGGAACAAAGAGAAAATGCCGCCCTAGGCAACTGCCTATGTTGTCTAGGCCTAAATCCGGCACTGCACACAGGCCGCGGTGGTGTACACGGCTCCGTGCAACAACAATTAGCACAAATTATTGTAGAGGTGCACCCTTCAAAGGGATTTTCGGAAGAGATGTGAAGCATTAACTGCGCGGATATCCGTAGGACAAAGTTTACCCATCAAGACGTTAAGCCGCGCGCCACCTTCACATAAAACTGCTATCAATCATTTTCTCATCAACAGCAGCGAGAACACCCTTATAAATAAAGTAAAAGTGGAGCGATAGCTAGCAGTTTGCCCTACATTTACCTAACTGAATGTCACTAAAACACTCGCGCGCCGTGATGGATGGGATAAGTGGGGCCTGCGTGTTTCGTGTTTCGTGTATAATTCAAGAGATACATACTACATGTCGGCAATTAAAGTGAACCTTGGCGTTTCAATGTCCTCCTCATGAAATACGAGCATCTTTATCTAATGAAGAGAGATGGCTCAACGGTTGCTTGCGAGCCTCGCGTTCGCGAGGTCTAGAGATCGATTCCCGCCGATCGCTCACTCTGGCATTGGGTCCTTTCACGGGTTTCTTGGCCTATAAGTAAGCCTACAATTTTTGCTTTCTCTGTTGGTAAGTAGTATTGTATTCCACCCAAAAATTCGATGTTGAAATTTCACCGAAAATATGTGTTTTGAGGTCCCCTGAATCCAAAAAAAGAATTTTTTAGAAAAAGGCCCGTGAGTGTGTCTGCGTGTCAGTCTGTCAGTCTGTGGACAGCATAACTCAAAAACGAAAACTTGTTTAAAAACCAGAGTTGGTATTTAAGTTTAATGTCTTTCAAGGATGCGACACGAAGATTTTGAAGAAAATAGCCCTACCCTAAACTACCCTTTACATGGAAAATGTTTCGAAAATTTTAATTTTCTTGAAAATGGCTCTAATGATGTTGATTAAAATGTCGTATGTTTAAGATATTTTTATGAAAAATGAAATATATATCTTGAATTTTCTGGGTATGGCCCATGAAGTCCTAGATACTCTGGATGACTTTTGCATAGTTGGCAAACCGTAAGAGATAGACCAAATCTTACCATACAGAAAATTTAGACCCTGATGAAACACATAATGTATGTATAATTTATTTGTAGAGTGAACCATTTCGAAGATATTCTTTGTTATTTGTGTGAGTTTTGGAGAACTTATACTTCTGCCAAATGGAACATCATCATTCATTTTTATATGTTAACCGTGCAAACAGAACGGAATTTGAAAACTTTCAAAGATTTGAGTATCGCTCAAAGTCTACTGTAAGCAATAAGATAATTTCTGCAAATGCTTATTTGTATTAACATTAAGTAGGAATAAAAGTTTGTAAGAATGGTTAGTACAAGAGTGGAGAAAGTCATATGAGTGCAACACATTAGATTTTGTCCTGTTAAAATACTGGACGCCTTAGAAGGTTCTGATGAACTCATAATTACTCTCTGAAAATCGCATTAACATAACATTCAAATGAAACAAATGTGATATTGAATAAGTAACTTTGAATTGGAACAATGTTTCATTAATACCCAAATAAAGGGCACTTATATCCTTCATATGACCAGAATTTTGTTTGTATTTTTCAACTGAGAGAATTTAATTTTAAAAGTTGTTGCAACAGCAGTAGAAGAGGGCAGCTTATGTTTATTTCATGGGCGTCGCGAAGGGGGGGGGGGGTTAGGGGAGGCCGCCCACCCCTCTCCTTGGAAATGAACGAATTTAGTGTGCAGTCAGTTACTATTAGATAATTGTTTCAATTTTGATGTAAAGAACAGTTTTTATTTAGCATAAATTAATACGCTTATGCTAAAGAACAGAATAATGAATTAATATTGTTGGATTTCAAACTTCCAACATGCGGCCCCCGCCTGGAAAAGTTTGCCGACGCCCATGGTCTTTTTTGTTTCTCAAGCTGAACGATATCCGAGTTCTCACCATGTGAAAATGTCGCATTGCAAATTTTACAGTGAACTTCGACAATTAAGCTTTGTCTCTTCGAGGAAAATATATTTTTCCTTTAAACTGGAAGCGAAGCGAAGGTGCATTTCCATTTAGCTTTAGTTCATTCAAATAAGAACACAGCACATCAGCTGCCAACACTAGACTAGGCAAACTTCATCGCGCGCTAAACAATGACAAGAGAAATAAGCGCCGACTCAGCATTTCTCTCAACAAGAAATGGCAACAATATGTAATTAAGTTTTTAATTTAGGAGGACGGTGTGCAGAAAAAACGGGACCTGTTCGCCTCCCAACAAAAATTCTTGGGATGCGGGAGACACAAGTAAAAATCTGAAGTGTTGCACTCACATGACTTTCTCTACTCTTGTACTAATCATTCTTACAATCTCTTATTCCTATATCTTCTTCGTGTTAGTTAGCATAAACTTTTGTACAACTTATCTTATTGCTTATTTCCTTGTAGGTGCAAGGGGAATATTTAGAATACAGTAGGCTTTGTGCGATAGTCAAATGTTTGAGATTCTGTTGTCTTTGCACAGTTAACATTTAAAAAACTGAACAACGATGATCCATTTCACGAAAGTTCTAAGTTTTCCGAAACTCACACACATAACAAGCAATATCTCCGAAATGGTTCACCCTACTAGAAAATTTACTCGGACATAAATTGTGTATTTTAGCAAGATCTACATTTTTTGTATAGTATGATTTGGTCTATCTCTAACGGTTTATCAGTTATGCAAAAGTCATCCAGAGTAAATACGACTACAAGGGCTATAGCCAGAAAATTCAAGATATACATTTCATTTGTCATAAAAATATCTCAAACATATGACATTTTAACCAAAATCGTTAAAGACATTTTCAAGAAATTAAAATTTTCGAAAAATTTTCCATGTAAAGGGTAGTTTAGGGTGGGACTATTTTCTTCAAAATCTTCGTGTCACATCCTTGAAAGACATTAAACTTAAATACCAACTTTGGTTTTTAACCTACTTTTCGTTTTTGAGTTATGCTGTCCACAGACTGACACACAGACACACACGGACCTTTTTCTAAAAATGCTTTTTTGGGATTCAGGGGCCCTCAAAACATATATTTCCGGTGAAATCTCGACATCGAATTGTTGGGTGGAATACAATACTTCCCCTACTTACCAGTAGAGAAAGTAAAAGGGGACTGTCGTGAATGTCGGGCTTATCCATAGCAGAGTGCTGAGCTATACTGGATCCGTTCTAAGTAGATAACATTTTTACTTTCTGTACTGATAAGTAGGGGAAGTATTGTACCTATTCCACCCAAAAACTCCATGTCGAGATTTCACCGGAGATATGTTTCGAGACCCTCTGAATCCAAAAAAAAGCATTTTTAGAAGGAGGTACGTGTGTGTCTGTGTGTGAGTCAGTCTGTAGACAGCATAACTCAAAAACGAAAAGACGGTTAAAAACCAAAGTTGGTATTTAAGTTTAATGTCTTTCAAGGATGCGACACGAAGATTTTGAAGAAAATAGCCCCACCCTAAACCACCCTTCACATGGAAATTTTTTATTTTCTTGAAAATGGCTCTAACGATTTTGATTAAAATGTCGTATGTTTAAGCTATGTGTATAACAAATAAAATATATATTTTGCATTTTCTGGCTATAGTCCATGTAGTCCTGCTTACTCTGGATGACTTTTGAATAACTCGCAAACCGTTAGAGATAGATCAAATCTAACTACACAAAAATGTAGATCTTGCTAAAACACTTAATTTATGTCCAAATAAATTTTTTTGTAGAGTGAACCATTTCGGAGATATTCCTTGTTATTTGTGTCAGCTTCGGAAAACAAAACTTTCGTGAAATGGAACATCGTTGTTCATTTTTTTATATGTTAAGCGTGCAAAGAGAAGGGGATCTCAATCCTTTAAAAGATTTGACTATCGTACAGTCTACTGTATTCTAATATTCCCCTTGTACCTACAAGGAAATAAGCAATAAGATAATTTGTACAAATGTTTATCTCAATTAACACAAAGAATATATAGTAATAAGAGTGTGTATGAATGGTTAGTACAAGAGTAGAGAAATTAATGTGAATGCAGCACATCAGTTACTCTGTTACTCTGCGCCCACGTGACAGACACCTTCGCCCATGTGTTATGTACATTACATTCAAAACAACTGCACGCACAAGAATTGCGTACCAGAAGGTTTTGTCTCAATAGACCAACATTTCCTATTAAAGGTATACTGGGAAATGTATCAAGAACATATCAAAGTGAAGGCGCTCAAAGGAAAACCTGATTTTAAAGTACTTTTGTACCTAAATCTCTCAGATTGAGAGCCATTATCGTTAACTTCCAGGTTAGAATCTGAGGTTGACCCTGAATTGTCCAAACTATCGACGGCAGTATCAGTCAGATGTTCCAGTTGACACAGCTTTTCTTATTTCTAGTTCATATGCCTGTATAATGTCAGCCTGCCTCAGTTCCGCTATCACTGAGATAGTGCTTTGTCTAAAAGCTGATGCAATATCATCAATTTTCAATTATAGTGACATCATTTGGTTTCACAAACGAAACTCCCATTTCTAAAAGCAATGTATAGACTTATAGAGGCTCGTTTACTTAAAATTACGTAAATCTGGGTCACTGTTGAGAGCACTTAACACTGTCTATATTCGGCAGTTCATTGTTCACTCACATGACTTTCTCTACTCTTGTACTAACCATTCTTACAAACTCTTATTCCTATATCTTCTTCGTGTTAGTTGAGATAAACATTTGCAGAAATTATCTTACTATTTGTATTCTTGTAGGTACAAGGAGAACATGTGAATACAGTGGACTTTGAGCGATAGTCACCGAGCGGGATGCCTCAGGCGGTAACGTCTGTGGCCCGCATTCCGGAGTTCGCGGGGTCGATCCCCGTGGCCGCGCTTTCTGATATGGGTTTTTCCGTGGTTTCCCCATGTCACTTGGGGAATGCTGGGGTGCATTATTTCGTACCACGGTTTCCTTTCCATCATTTCATCATCATCCTTCAGGTGGTGCAGTTCCGGGCGTGTAGTGTGGGCAGTGTCGGGTAGATGGCGTGGATGACTGCGCATGGTAACTGCTGTTCTCGGCGCTAGGTGGCGATACCGAACCGGACCCGCGGTGAAATGGCTGCTTTGCGGGGCCTGACGCCGGGATGAAGACATCTCAGCACTGGTTAGGGACTTCCACGCGTCTCTGGTGGACCTGTCTAGCTGCGAGTCTTATGGCACCCCTTCGTTTCCCTCATTTCATCCCTGCCTCCTGGGGGTGGTAGGCACAATAGATATATGTAGGTCGACGTGAGCGAGGTGTCCCCCTTTGTACCTGTACCCTTTACCCTTTGAGCGATAGTCAGATCTTTTAAAGCTTTCAAATTCCGCTCTTTGCACGGTTAACATATAAAAATGAATAACGATGTTCTATTTGACAGAAGTGTAAGTTCCCCGAAACTCACAAATAAGGAATATCTCCGAAATGATTCACTTACAAATAAATTTATTTCGACATAAGTTGTGTGTTTCAGCAAGATCTACATTTTTGTATGGTAAGATTGACCAGTTATGCAAAGTCATCCTGAGAAAATAGGGCTACGTGGGCCATAGCCAGAAAATTCAAGATATACATTTCATTTGCCCTAAAAGTATCTTAAAACACATGGCGTTTTATTCAAAATCGTTAGAGCCATTTTCAAGAAAATCAACATTTTCGATAAATTCTCCATGTAAAGGGCTCTTTAGGGTAGAGGAATTTTCTTCAAAATCTTGGTGTAGTATCCTTGAAAGACATTAAACTTAAATACCAATTTTGGTTTTTAACCGACTTTTCGGTTGTGAGTTATGCTGCCCACAGATTGAGACACATACACACGCGTGCGCGCGCGCGCGCGCGCGAGGACCTTTTTCTAAAAATGCCTTTTTTTTTATTCAGGGTGCCTCAAATCTCGACATCGAATTTTTGGGTGGAATACAATACTTCCTATACTTTACATAGTAGAGAAAGTTTAAAAAAATACTCTTTAAAACAAATGACATACTCAATGAAATCATCTATTTGTCCCAAAAACTGCTTTAGTTCTATTCCTGTTATTCCAGGTGTTATAACGCCACCAGTTTCTTAAGGTTCTTGGCCAACATGATCAACATTGGGTTCCGACACCCGGTGTACTCTGCTGTTATTTTAACCAATGTATTCACTATATAACCGGATTGTGCTATTTTAGCTTGTGAAACACATTTAAAACAATGTTTCTCGCCACTTTTTAACAGTTTACCTTTAGGGTACTTTTCATAACCGCAAGCATTCATGTTTTACACTAGCGGATTTATACCAGCCGCAAGGTTTGCCGCCGTACTCCTCACTGATACCCCATTTGTTTTTCTCCCGCCGCGTTGACTGCGTAGTTCTTGTGAACGGGCGTATGTGTGTTTACAAAGAGCTGTAAAAGTACAGTGCTTTGTAATGCTACAATGAAACATCGATTAGCACATTTTACAAGCAATAACATTGAGAAAAGGTGGATCTATTTTGTCTCCTGATGTTAAGTGCTTCGTTCCCAAACCAATGAGAGCATTCCGTACTTGCAACTGTTCACGGAATTGCTCATACAGAAGTGTACTTCTTACGACGGCAGAAGAATAGTTTCTGATCTACCACAATTTCCTTTCATTCCATTTTCTTCGCATCTTTCATTGTGCTTCTAGGTTTCGTGGTGTGTGGCTGTGGCAGACGCTGCAGATGTTTGCTCAAAGGAATGAGTACTAATGGGCTGCTTGGTCGAAAGGTCGTTCATCTGTCCTGTCTAGGAAGCTCCGGTAGTGGGACAGGACTTCGAGTGTGGAGCAGTTAGAGACTTCTACACGTGTCTGGCCTGTAGCCTCATGTTACTTAATCGCTATTCGTTAGTCTCTCATTCAAAGAGCATGGCATTTAGAAGTCATCAATACACCTCGAATTTTAGGGCTTTAAAGCCAAATTTTACCACTTAAAATAGCTGTAAGCCTTTTACGCTATATCACATTTGTAAACAGTCACCATCCCAAGGTATGGTCGTCAGAGCTGATCGACGTTTTTAGCTCATGAGATGACTTCAATATGACTGAAACATCAGTGCATTTCTACGGAAACTTGGTGGGAATATCTGAGGATAAACCCACTTGTTCAAAACACTTGGAAGATCTTGAGAGAACTGAGAATAAGGTCTTCCAGCATCTGGAACGAAAGGGAAAAAAGCGGGAAAGGTTGATAAATGGTTCCTCAGGGGCCAAACCAGCATAGAAAACTTTTTGCCCTTCTTGGTCAACAGAAATGCTCCAGTTTTTGGATTGAATTGTAAGCAGTGACGAAAAATGGATCCACACCCACTTGGGAGAAATGACTATGTTCTTTCTGAATCCAAGAGAAGCAGGCTTAATGTTAAATGTGTTGCTTTGCAGATATGCAAAGCGGCAATAATTGTTAGAACATTTGAGGCGGTTCTATTTGTTTTTATACGTATTATACTTCAAAAATAAGACTTTTAACTATTTTATATCATGTTTATTTTACTTCAGTACTGTTGTTCTTAATTAGCTCTCAGTTTACCAGCCGTATGAATTTACTGAGACCTAAAGAAACGGTTAGAACTTACTGCACAGAAAACATTGAGTAACGTGTGAGGCTCGCATTTAGGAGGTCTCGGGTTCGATTTCCGTTGACTGGCATACTCTGGTTTTTCGTGATTTTCCATGGTCGGCAGGCGAATGCTGTGTCGGATTGTGATCTAGTACGATTTCCTTTTTATAATTTCCCTTTTATTCAGTTTTCTTCTGACTTTCAGCTGTTTTACATTTTTAAGGACTCTATAACTACTGTGGTTCTTAGCGTCTCATTCTTTATTGGGCATGAAATAGCGCTCAGTTTTCCTCAGAGACTTCTGTATCAGGCTTGAGGATGTTTTAAGGGCCCTTCTCTTCCAAGGGAAGCCATGCTGTCGAGTTTGAACCTATGACCTCGATAACCAGGTTACCCCTTGGCCATGGAGCACATATTTCAGCTGTGCTTCTAGTGTGCGGTGTGTGGCGGTGCCGGACAGATGGCACGGAGCCGCCTCAAAGGAGAGAATTCTCCCCGTTGTGTGTTTGTTCGATGGGTCGTCCATCACTCCTTCAGTAAGTTATATTTATAAGTTATATCGACACTATACTTTCATATCTGTATGTTCATATCTGAAGGTAGAGCTGGAGAGGGGGAAGTGGCAGCAAGAGCGCGGAGTAATATCTATTGTTATTCTTAGGCTGAACATGAGTATAGATTATCGTACGACGAAATGTGAATTGAAAGTTATATGGAAGTAGTTAAAGTTAGTACTTTCGTAAGATTACTTTTAGCAGAGAGTAGACAAATAAAGTGTAGATATGTATAACATCAAATGTTCTTTTTTTTTTTTTTTTTTTCCACCTACATGGGTTCATTAGTGGACAGGTCCATATTGCTTAATTTGAGATAAATTCTGGTCACAGATTTATTGCCAGTAACGTTACATGAGTTGAAGAATAGGCGGTTACTATAATATATGAGGGATTGTTGCCTAAGGCAAATACGTGTGTACACGAAGTTTGAATAAAAATGTACATTTATATGCAAATCCCCGGCCTAGTAATGAGACAGTGGCGAGTTTAACCGGAACTCTTGGTTGTCAAGGCTATCAGTGGAACACGTGCTGATGAGGAAACATCTCAATGGTGTGGAAGCAAGGCAATATGGATGCAAATACAAGACTCCACGACCGTGTTTTCTCAGAGATCTCTGCGCTGAGAGGCGATAAAGCACAATACGTGATTTACCGGCGTGGCGTGTTTCCTAGCAACCTAACAACTCGGGATCGCTCGCTACTTCAACACTAACCTTCTTTTGTTCAAACCGATACATTACAGTAAGTGGAAGCATCCGAAAATTCCATACCGAGATTTCACCAGAAATACATATTTTGAGGCTCCCTGAATCCCAAAAGAAAGCATTTTTAGTGAGGTAGGTATGTGTGTCTTTTGCGCGTGCGGCTGTCTGTAAGTAGAAGCGAAAACTCTGTTAAATACCAAACTTGGTATATTTAATTCAGCGTCTTCCAAGGGCTCAAAAATATCGACAAAAAATATTCTGCGAATAGCCTCTGAACTCCATTCTGAATGGCTTTTACACAGGCTTGACCCATGCGTAAACCAGGGATTCTCATGATGAGTGTAATAAATATGTCCAATATCTACAATTATTGTCAAAGAACCGTTTCGCCAAAAAAGTCAAATATTTGGAGCCATCTAGCTTCTTGACGAATGGATATAAATGGTATATTGTTTCGCTAACTGTCGCGCAAACATTGTGTGAACAATGCTGCAATGTCTTTTGTTTCTTAATTTAAATGAATTTAGCCGCAATTTAATGCTAAAATGTGCAGTTTAACTTCTAAGCGAAAAGCGGCAATGCCAGGTCGCGTGTTCTCTCCTTGACGGTGAACGGGCACATTCGGATGGAGCGGAGGTTACGGCAGGTATTGCCTGACATTACTAAAAGTGAGGGGGACGGGAAGGGAAGGGCAGGCGACAATTTCATGCACCACATATAAGCTTTGGTGGGTAGGGTGGCAGTTTCAGCTGTCATTTATGACAAGGATATCATTAGTTTTATTTGAGCCCGGTAAATTAGAAAAGAACACAGTTGTTTTAAAAAGATGAAGATGAAGGCTTTTATTTGTGTATTTCTGTTTTAGCTCGTAATGTATAATGTGCGTTATTGGGAGAATCTGTATCTCTTTACGTCAGCATTGTTTTAACCCTAAAATACGTGGTTTTGATTGTTTCATTTTTCTTCATCCTCAACTACAGAAAACAATCATTCTTGCTTGGAGAAATACATCATTTCAGTAACATTCACACCTGTCAGATATAACATGTCGATTGGTGTGGATTTGCCTCTTCAGCGGTACGGTAAACTCACTGGGTGAGTGTTTTGTTTACATCTACCGGCCTCGCAGCACACGCCGGTCGGGTACAACACAGGTCACTGGCGTGTGCGTGGACAACACAGCGTTGCCATTTACATTGCAGAAAATTTAAAATTTTTAATAAACAATTAAACCTATCGAAACGAAACTTGGTATTTTATAGTTTCTTACACCTGCATCTATTAGCCAAGTTATTCTGGCCGAAGCAGCACCTTCCACCCTGTATAACTAGTAAACCGTAAAACATACCTATTTTGTGGTAACCATTTCCAAGATATATTTTCCATTAGTTTGAATTTTCAAATACATATACTCTTAGTCGTTATGTAGTCGTTATTGGACATATTCTTTTTGAGCTAACCTCGTGCGAGGAAATTCTTATTGGATGGAATTTTCTCAAATTCCCATCTCGATTAGCATGAAGTAGATGAAAGCTTTTACAAGAGCAGAGGAAGTCATGTGTGGCAACACACAATACTTTTTTATACTTAATGAATGAAAGAGAGAATTTAAGGTGCTATTAATGCTTTAGTGCATTCATTAACAAGTTTCTTTATTTTAAGGGTTATACTTACCTTGCACCTTAACCAAGACCGTAAATTCATGTTTTTGTTTACTATAATATGATGTTGGTTTTAACCACCCAGATATACGATTTTACATTAAAAAGCGTAATTATTATTACTGTGTTAATGACGGCATGTCTTGTTCTAAGTGGATGGAACAAAACGTATAGGAATAAGAACATACCAACACTTATGATACAACAAACCTATAATTACACATACAACAGGGTTCGTTAAATAAACCAGTTTTTATTTTTCTACCACATACACGTAGAGAACGAATTGCTTTCCACCTAGCGATTTAATATAGCAATTTCCCAAGAAAAACATGTTTTGAGGTCCCATGAATGCAGAAAATTAGGTTTTGGAAAATTGTGCGAGAGAGAGAGCATAACTCCAAAATCTGATGTGTTGCACTCACATGACTTCCTTAATTATTGTCCATTTACTGCAATGTATTTGTCATATATACGTCATACTATACCTACGTCATAGAGGAAGTAAAAAAGCATGTTGCACATAGTGTTCGGTGAGGGCGGATTTTCTTATACATCTTCCTGTTTCATCTTTGAAATACCTAGTCTTGGTATTTATTCAATATTTCGTTTTTACTTTCTCTACCGGTAAGTAGAGGAAGTATTGTGTTCCACCCAAAAATTCATGTCGATATTTCACCAGTAATGTACATGTTTTGAGACCCCTGGAAAAAAAAAAAAAAAAAAAAAAAAAAAAAAAAAAGAAAAGGAAAAAAAAAAAAAAAAAGCATTTTTAGAAAAGGGCCCGCGCGCGCGCCTCTGTCTGTGTGTGTGTATGTGTGTGTGTGTGTGTGTGTGTGTGTGTCAGTCTGTGGACAGCATAATTCAAAAACAAGAAGTCGGTTAAAAACCAAAGTTGGTATTTAAGTTTTATGTCTTTCAAGGATGAAGAAAGATATAAACTATCCTTTATATGGAACATTTTTCGAAAATTTTGGTTTTCTTGAAAATGGCTCTATCGATTTTAATTAAAATGCTATATGTTTAAGAAATTTGTATGACAAATGAAATGTATATTTTGAATTTTCTGGCTATAGCTTATGCAGTCCTGCTTACTCTGAATAACTTTTGAATAACTCGTAAACCGTAAGATATAGACAAAATCTTACCATACAACAAATGTACGAGTAGATCTCGCTAAAACACACAATTTATGTCAAAATAAATTTTTTTGTAGAGTGAAGCATTTCGGAGATATTCCTTGTTATTTGTGACAGTTTCGAAAAACTTAAAACTTTCATGAATTGGAACATCGCTGTTCATTTTCTTATGTATTAAGCGTGCAAAGAGAACGGGATCTCAAAGCTTTATAACATTTGACTATCGCACAAAGCCTACTGCATTCTAATGTTCTCCTTGTACCTACAAGGAAATAAGCAATAAGATAATTTGTACAAATGTTTATCTCAACTGGCATGAAAAAGATAGAGGAATAGCAGTGTAAGAATAGTTGATACAAGAGCAGAGAAACTCAAGTGAGTGAAACGCATTGCATTCTTTCTTTCCTTCTAAAACTGGCTCGAGCGATTTGATCAAAATAGCATGTATTTAATATATTTACATGACAAACAAAATTTATATGCTGGCGTTTCTGTTTCTAGGAATGGCTTGTAAAGTGCTGTTCGTTATGAACTTATGATCTGAATAACTTTTAGGCAACCGCAGGAGATCTACATTTTACTACATAAAAAAAGTAAATAGTGATTTCGAGGAAACGTGGGCGATTCGCATTGGGAAGGTCCCAGGGCCGTTCAACCTGATCAAAGGTTTATTTTCCTCGGTCGCGAGGGGAATACTGGTTTGGATAATTTGATGCGCGAATTTTCCTCTTAAACTTTTTATCACTACATTTCACTTCCTTGTTTTTTATGCTTCATTTAAGCCTTTAACATCTATAATCAAATAGGCGGCTTTGTAATAACTGCTCATCGCCGTTGATGTTCACTCGTTTTACTATTTGTGTAGCTTTGGGTTTGTTTATTTTAGGGTTTTCTTTATAAACATTACATCAGGCATGGGCACCAAAGGTTAGGTAGCGATTGAACTTGCCTCACCCACTTCATTCTCTTGCCGAATGACCAAGGCTGTTTTGATATAATCAGGGTTGCCAACCCATACGATAATTTCAATGTAGTCCTACTCTTTATGCTGTTGTTGCCAGTGTGCCCAGATCTGGTAATCTCAAGGAATAAGGCACTGTTTGGAAAGTTGATGATCAATGGAGAAAACTTGGAATAAGTGATATTTCGTGTGAAATAAAGAACATGGTTGAACCTAACAGTTTCTGGATGTTGTTAAACAGATGTCAGCTTGGTGGATTTCAAAGAGCAGGCGGAGTTTGCATTATCAGTGATTTCGTTGCCCCACAAAAATACTTCTTGTGAGTTTTTGTTTTTACTGGGTTTAATAAAAACCAAAGTTAGAAACATTGGTGCTAGATACGGTAAATGGACTTATTCTGTCGTCTCAGCGTATGCAAGAATGTCGTGTTTCCGAAAATCTGCAAGCGACCGAGATGTTAAAATTTACCTCAACAACAAATTTGTCTAATACCGCAACAGTTGAGGAAGATGAACTTTCAGATGAATAGTGCGAGAAACATAACTGCTAAAGTTGTAATACAGATTGAATTCGTCAATCTTGTAAGTGGATACCATAAACATCAATACTACTACATTTTCATAAGTGTAATGCTGGTATATTTATTCTTGTAAATTTTGGTTTATGATGTACGACAATTTGAATCCAAACCTTTAATTTCAGTAGCCGGTACGATAAATTTACTTTTAAAGATTGGCAACCCTGGATATAACAAGCGCAGTGGTGGCTTCATTCCACCTGCGCGGTAGTAATGATTTCTGCGCTATTATTAATTATTTTGTTCGCATTAAACATATTTTGCGTACAATAATTATTAGAGCCACCTGTTGTGGTTAGGCAAATTACATAATCTTCAAGTGTATAACCTTCCTTTATCTTATTCACGTAATATGATTAACATAACTATGTTTTGGTGAAGAGGAATTTTTCTTGTAAAGATTTGGTCACGTATTAGGAAGATGCGGAATTGCGGCACGAAGTTGCGACATGATTCTGTAGGTAGAGGACGAGTTTGTAAAACTTAATGGCATACATTAACTGTATTATGACCAACTTATGTTGTTTCTCTTTGTTTCAGGTGAGTGCTGTGTTTGGCATCCTCCTTCACAGAATATACGGAAAGGTAGGAAGGAGCCTTGCGATGTTTTGGCTTTCAAACAAAGAACAACTTTAGACTGCCTCTGTGGTCTGGTGGTTAGCATGCTAGCCTTCAAATCCAGAGGTACCGGGCTCGATTCCCGGCTGGAGGTTGATATTTTTTCGTTAGCCAAGATTATTCCCCACCCTCCCTAGAGCCTAGAAGTATAAATGAGGAGAGAGTGAATCTAATGTAATAACTAAAGGCCGGAAGGATGTGCGGTTGCATGAGATACAGGTTAGCTGGACGCAGAGTATGAGTGACGTCAGAAGTACAGCACGGCCATCAAATGTCAAACAAGTGCCACTAGAAGCAAGAGTCGAAAACAACGTAACGTAGTACTCTGCAAACTGGTGAAGCATTGCCTTGCAAGTGTATGCAGGCTCAAGGTCAAGGTGTATACCTACCGCGACTGTTTTGCTTCTTCTCGCAGGGAGCTGCAGACGTGAAATGATAGTGTTTTTTAGTGTTCATATTATGCTGCTTGTCGGTTGTCTGCAGTGAGGTGGTTTTCAGGGTCATTATGTACCTACCAGCAGTTGTTTACATGCGCGAGCGATAACAGTAAAGTCCATGTGCAGTGTACCTATGGAAAAACGCACACACCTCCGACCTTTAGTTATAAGTAAAAGTAATACAAACCTAAACTATCATCACTGAAGGTAAGTGAACCTATTAGTAAAATGCCACTGATATGTTCTAAGAGTTAAAGATGACATATAAATGGAACATTAAAAAATAAGTTTACATTCACAGAAGAAAATTTATTTTTAGCAAATAATATATCATCGGTTTAGGTACAAAGTGTTAGGGTTATAAGTACGCAGACTTTAACGGTGACATCTTGACGGTAAGCTGAAACGTAACTTCTACCATTTTCCTCTTTAGTGCCTGGTTGACTAAATAAAAATAAAATTGCTCGAGTGTTTGATCGTATGTCACCACTTCTTTGTCGTTTACTTCTGCAATTAGCACAGAGAGATAGAGCTTTAAAAGATGATTAGTGTTTGTCCCATATGTTGCTAAAAGAGGTGTTTAGTCGCAAAATTATATTAAACATGTCAGTTGGAATACATTTGTGGACATTGGCTTGGCAAGCGCTCAAAGCGGAAGGTCAGGAATGTTGACATTGCTCAGATCTCGTGTATACTACTCGGAAAGCTTGAAAGAATACCTCTCCTCCCCTCTCCTCATTACCTGCAGTAGCTGATAACTGATAAGTTGATACACATACGAACGTGGCGAAACCGGTTTTATAGGGCTGACCTGGATAAGACTTTCTCTCGTCGTAGATGTGAACGCATGCATGAAGCAGTAGCGGTATTAGTAAAGAAAACATTCACTTCTTCAGTCTTATTCTGTTGCTAGACTGTGCAGATAATGTATTCGGTAAAGTTCAATTATCTCTTTCACTTTTCACGATAGATTTGTTATTGGAATTTTTATTTGTCAATTTCAATATACCATAACGCGAAGTTTGCGCTCTTATAATCCCAACACCCTCTATATCTTTGAGATGTAACATAACCTCAAAGGCATTTTTCATACGTTAGTCCCCCTTATTCTCTAAAAATTATTTTACATTCACATCAGTTTCTCTATAAACTTCTTCCAATATCTTCTTGTATTTTCCCTGTCTGTTTCATGTTAATCATTATAAACGCTTGCAGAAATGGTTTCACTACAGAATGTGTTATAGGCAAAGGAAGCGAAACAATAGTGAAGTCTGAAAAGCGGGTATCTACAGGCTGATTTTTGAAATATTATTGCTAGTCTTCGTACCACGTCAAGAGAAACAAACCAATAACAGTTTAGTATTTGAGATTTCAAATAGTAACGAAAAATATTTAACCTAAATTGAGTTTTTAACGCTATTTGCAGTCGTTTAAGTTTATGTTATTGTATACAATTACACAAGGTTATATTAAATGCTGCGTCCTGCGTAAACATGATAAGCCCTGTCGCTAGATGATTACATAGAACCTTCTGGATGTTTCGCCGTCTCGAACGTTCTGGAACTGTATAGAAACTTTCACACACAACGGACCTTTTTCATAAAATAAAGTTTTTTTTTTAATTATGGCGCCTCAAAACATGTGTTTTCGGTGAAATATCCTTATTGAATTGTAATTCAATTTATCTTCTATTCTTGGTAGAGAAAGTACTCTCTCTCTCTCTCTCAAACAATTATCCAGTGAATTCAGCGCTAAGTTTACTATTACTTTGTGATAAATAGTATTAATTAAAACAGTATTTCTGAGATGTTTCATTTCAATACCTTCGTTTAACTTCTACGGTCATGTTGGGACCTTTGGCCGAAATATTTGATGATTTCTACTCTTTGAACTTTTAGGTTAGGTTACTAGGCTTTTGTCGTTTTTAACTTATTTTCGGACGTACATTTACTCTCACAGACTCTATGTAGGGTTGGATAATTCTAATTAAGTATAAATCCCACTGATCGCGAAACGAACCCAGGACCTCCGGGAGAGAATTCAGTTTGGTTGCCATTTGACCACAAAGGCAGTCGAAACATATTTTTATTCAGCTGTCGTTCGAAAGTTACCTATCTCTTGTGCTAACTTGCTATTGCTTTACCATGATAAAACAAGTAACTAATCAAGGGCATGTATAGAAAAAAATCTCTTGAAAATGTCGACAGAGACTAATAAAAAGGTTTGTTGCTAACGGCAGAATATTAATTAATTCCTGCCAGCCAAACATTGTTATACCTACAGTAATGCATTAAAAGCTCAGAAGTAACCTGTAGGTACACAAAACAAGGCAACAGAACCAACCGCTTTTGTTTCGTCAAAATTGACAGTGGTTCATTTGAAAAACGTCAGTAGTTTATATAACAAATGTTTGGCTGTTTTAAATTACGTACAAGTGGAGATCTATTGCATGGGCGATAGCATTTTCTGTAATAACAGGGTGTCTACGGGTTGTAGATATAGTGTGATTAGACTGGAAAATTGGATGAAGGAAGTATCCATATGAATTGCTTTATTTCAGATGGAATTTCAGCTTGTGCGTTCTAAGATGATCTTCATCAAATAAATACTTTTTACTTTCTCTACTACGCACCTACTTACTAATTTGATATCGAGATTTCATCGGAAATACTTGTTTTGACGCTCCTGCACCAAAAAAGCATTTTTACTTTATCTACCTCTTATTTACTGTAAGTAAATGAACTACTGCATTTCGCCGAAAATTTTGATACCGAGATTTCACCGGAAATACATGTTTTGGGACTCCCTCAATGGAATTTAAAAAAAAGAAAAGCTCTTTTAAAAATACCTGGCTATGTGTGTCTGTGAACAGCAGAACTCAAAAACAAATCAGTTAAGCACTTATTTAAGTTCGGCGCCTTAAAAAGACGCCACGAAGATTTCCGTAAAAAAGGCATTCCGTCCTAAACTAACTTTTACATGAATAACTTCGAAAATTTTTATTTTCTAAAAAACGGCTTTGACGATTTTGATTAAAATACCGTATGTTTGAGATTTTTTTATGAGAAATGAAACATTTATCTTGAATTTTCTAGGAAGTCATCTTCATTCTCAGTAAGTTTTTTCATAACTGGTAAAACGTAAGAGATGGACAAAATCTAAAAAATAAACAATTTAGGTCCACTTAAAGTACACTATTTATTTCAAGTGACCGCCTCCGTAGCACAGTTGTAGTGCGCTTGCCTCTAGCGCGCAGGACCCGGGTTCGATCCCCGGTACCAGCATGGAGATTTTATCCCCTCTGGAAGGTCTGGCACGGGGTCCATTCAGCCTCGTTAGGTACTGGGTGGACCACTTGAGGAGCTAATTGATGGAGAAGTAGCGGCCCCAGGTCGAAAAGGCCGCATAACTGACCGGGAGGGATCGGGGGTGCTGACCAAGTCCCACCCTCCAGTACTGCATCCCACCAATGACGCTTCATGGGCTGTTGCGCTAGGGTTTTATTTTTTTTAAGTAATGTTGTAGAGTTAACCATTTCCAAGATATCTTATTGGTTTGAATTTTCAAATACTTATTATGCATGTATTACTTGCATTTCTATTACAGTCAAGGAAAATTATATGAATTGTGTGCTGAAGGGCAAGTAGAGAAGGACGGGTAAATATGTTACTAAAAGAAAAGCGAGTAGTGAAAACCGTGGAGTGTAATACCTTGCCTAGAAAATGGGTAGCATAAGAGCGTTCTCTATGAAAAAACATTAGGTCGGCCAATTTTCATCACATTCGGATGAATGGATGGCAGCCCATAAGGGACAAACAAACTTTTTTATGTATATAGATATGTAAATGGTTCTCATGGCTATTAGTATACTCTTAAGTTGATGCGGAGAGACAATTGAGTCGAGATTGTAGGAGCTAAGAGGTTTGGACACTGCGAAGATAGAACTGTTACGTGGGAGAAGTAAGTGATGTAAGGGGAAAGGCTGTGATACGCACGCACACTGGCTGTAGTGGGCATGACCTGGATACGCGCTCTCTCTCTCTCTCTCTCTCTCTCTCTCTCTCTCTCTCTCTCTCTCTCTCTCTCTCTCTCTCTGCAGGTGTGATCACGTGCAAACCCGCACGCATGATCTCACAATTGTATCATGCCAACTTAGCCCTTTTAAAACTGAACTGGCGGCCATTAATCTCCGTAGGTTATACCCCGTGCACTGCCACCTACATACATCTAGATTAGTAACATTCCCCAGGCGTAACCACGAGTCGAAGATAGGTCACAGAGACGCGCGGAAGTCCTTGGAGTTTCAGACCCGAAGAACCGCCCACTTCTGGAGCTGCTAGTGGTCGATACGGCCTTAGAATGGGTCCGGATGTCAACATTATGCCGCAGTAGAATTCTCAGTGTGAGTTCGTTACTCCGTTGCGTATATTATCCCTAATTTGTTACATCTACATAATGAAGGGGGTGAATAAGCACAGTAGTTCAACATTCTTCTTCTTTCCTTGATTACCCTCCCCTTATGTAGGATTTACAAGTCAGTGCCTAGGGTCAGACGCCTGTCGGGGAGCACAGGGACCTATGGACCAGGCAGAGTGAAGACCTGGAAGCGGATGGTCAGCTAAGCACCAGGTATAATAGTGAAGAAGAGGGTGATATGAAATGCAGGCGAAATGGTTGATAATGGAGGAATTGGTGGAATGAATGCATGGCGGGGGAAACCAGAGAACCCGGAGAAAACCCACCCAGACGCCGCTTCGTCCACCACAAATACCACATAGGTGGTAGGCGAGCGGTCTAACCACTCAGTCACGACGCCGCCATTATACTACCAGATGAGGAATAATCTTGACTGGAGAAAAATTCCTACCCCCGTGCCGGGAATCGAACCCGGGACCCCTTGCACAGACAATGTGTCCTCAACTTTTGTTGCCGTTGTACGTCATTAATAAATAAACTAATTCAACTAGTAAATAATTTTTTTCTTCATTTTCTGCTTCCATGCCCGTGTCAGATAAAATTGTTATTGGTTTTAGTTTCCAAATAATGAATACTTTTTCTGTGCTTAGTCGCCATTTCTTCGTTTCTCGTGGCCATGCCTTGTTTAATACATATTAACCAAACAGGTGTCAAGAATGAGAGGTAAAACTGGAACTTAAAAATTCAATTCCACAACTGGGATTTGAACCACAGACCTTCCGCTTACCAGGCGACTGCTCTAACCATTGAGCTATTGTGACAAACTGCCAGAATGGCATTGAATTCTCAAACCAGTTCGTATTTCTCCTGGTAAACCACAAAGGCAATCTCACATCAGAGACAAATTACCCCAATGGTGACTTACTATTGTAAGTACTTTATATCCCAGGATTAAATAACCTTCAGATGGTAATTATTATTTATTTATGCCAACAAAATAAATACATAATAAATAATAATTACTATCTGAAGGTTATTTAATCCTGGGATATAAAGTACTTACAATAGTAAGTCACCATTGGGGTAATTTGTCTCTGATGTGAGACTGCCTTCGTGGTTTACGAGGAATAAATACGAACTGGTTTGAGAATTTAATGCCATTCTGGCAG
This sequence comes from Tenodera sinensis, assembly GCA_030765045.1. Taxonomy (NCBI): domain Eukaryota; kingdom Metazoa; phylum Arthropoda; class Insecta; order Mantodea; family Mantidae; genus Tenodera; species Tenodera sinensis. The sequence continues at coordinate 81,839,130 of CM060973.1, read as the reverse complement.
TTTGTCACAATAGCTCAATGGTTAGAGCAGCCGCCTGGTAAGCGGAAGGTCTGTGGTTCAAATCCCAGTTGTGGCATTGAATTTTTAAGTTCCAGTTCTACCTCTCAAACTTTGCCCACACACGGCTTGTGTGTTTGAAAACACCAACAGTAAGTTTGTTGGCATAAATAAATAATAAAGTGAAGAAGTTTGGAAGATAGTTTGATTATGAAGCTTTGTGTAGGTAAGTTCTGCTGGCCGTGTTTCTGGTTCAGGAAGGATCAATCTAACAGTGAAGATGCGGGTTATTTGTGTGTGATACTCGTATATGTATAATTACTGTTTTAAGTCTTTGCAAAGTTTTCAGGATACGCCACTGGTGTTATTGAGTTATACTCTTAAATAATATTAGAATGTGTTGCTCGTAAAAAGGATTAAGATACATTAATAAAGGTTTGTGTAGCGAAAGGAAAAACGGAGCGAAAAAGTGGTGAAGGATGCAAAAGAGTGCTCAAATGAGGGGAGATGGTAACTTGGGATAATAACAATAATTATTGCAGCTGCAACTTTTGTCTCGCCTTAATCCTAATCTGAAGATGACATTTAGTGAATCATAAAGTTGAGAAACTTAGTTCTGAAGTTCCCCAAGTCAGTAAAATTGGTGCTTTAACGATGCCCTCGGGTTAAACAGGTGTGCTAATATATTTCCATTAGGTCTGTCTCTCCCTCCCCTCCCCGCCCTTCTCTTTCTTCTCCTCCTTGTCCTCCTCTCCTTGCTTCCGGAACTGCATTTCCACAGCCACCTTGACACCAACACCTGCAGGCTACAGCATCTGGATTCACCTTCTTGCAACGCACACAACTTCCACAAACTATTGTTGGGAAAGCTTTCTACTACGTGCGCAATGGCTAGAGAAGTTACTGCATTCCATCCAAAATTCCATATCATTTCACTGGATATAAATACATGTTTTGAGGCCCCATGGTAAAAACTCTGGTCTGTTGCACTTGCACGATTTTCTCTACTCTTGTACAAATTATTCTTACAAACACCGATTCTTGTATCTATGTCGTGTTAATCGAGATGAACATTTGTTAAATATTTTCATTACATTATTTCTTGTAGGTACAATGCGGATAGGGAAATACAATAGGCTTAAGCGATAGTAAAATGTTTTAAGAGCTAGTCGCTGTGTGATGACTTTGACATTTAATTTTCTTTACACGGCCAGGACATTAAAAAATCTGATGTGTTGCACTCACATGACTTTCTCTACTCTTGTACTAAACATTCTTATTCCTATATCTTCTCCGTGTTAGTTGAGATAAACATTTGCACAAATTATCTTATTCCTTATTTCCTTGTAGGTGCAAGGGGAAAATTAGAATACAGTAGGCTTTGAGCGATAGTCAAATGTTTTATAGCTTTGAGATTCCATTCTCTTTGCATGGTTAACCTATACAAAAATGAACAACGATGTTGCATTTGAAGAAAGTTTTAAGTTTTCCGAAACTGATACAAGTAACAAGGAATATCTCCGAAATGGTTCACTCTACAAAATAATTATTCGAACATCGATTGTGTGTTTTAGCGAGATCTACATTTTCTGTATAGTAGTAAGATTTGGCCTATCTCTTACGATTTACGAGTTATTCAAAAGTCATCCAGAGAAAACAGGACTACATAGGCTATACCCAGAAAATTCAAAATATACATATCATTTGTCTAAAAATATCTCAAACATATGGCATTTTAATCAAAATCGTTAGAGCCATTTTCAAGAAAATCAGAATTTTCAAAAAAATTTCCATGTAAAGGGTAGTTCATGGTTGAGCAGTTTTCTTCAAAATCTTTCTGTCGCATCCTTGAAAGACATTAAACTTAAAAACCAGCTTTGGCTTTTAACAGACGTTTCGGTTTTTAGTTATGCTGTCCACAGACTGACAGACACACGCGCGTTCATACCTTTTTTTAAAAGGCTTTTTTTTTTTTATTTTTTTTTTATTTAGGGGACCTCAAAACATATTTCCGGTTAATCGAATTTTTGGGTGGAATATAATACTTCCTCTACTTACTGGTAGAGAAAGTAAAAAACAAAGAACGGCTTCCATTTGAGAAAATTCAAACCAATAACAAGGAATATCTCGGAAATGGTTATTTGCTCAGAAAAAATTATTTGGCAGAAACGAGATCTATATTTTTTTCTGTAGTAATATTTTGCCTATCTCTTACGGTTTACCAGTTATGCAAAAGTCATTCAGAATGAAGAGGACTTAAGAGGCTACTCCCAGAAAATTCAAAATGTACATTACATTTGTCATAAAATGTCTCAGACATACGATATTTTTATCAAAATCGTGTGAGGCAGTTTTGAAAATTCAAGCTCTTGACAAAGACTATATGTAACAAGCCGGCACTCGAAGCTTCTCGATAGTCTGGAAATTACATTTGTTGTTTCTCCTGTGCCGGCGCTATTTGTGCTTTTGAAACGGTGAATTAACTTTAGGCAGTTAGACTGTAATCTGTAGTTACGCGCTGACTGAAGTTCACTGGCTATTTGGTAGTGCTGTCGCTATCGGCTATAGAGTTCACACTCGATAATGAAGTGCCTGAGGGCCAGTTATACGTTACACTGTTGGCAGATTGGCGGTTGGCCCTGTTTTAGAAAATACCTTATGCGTAATCCTGTGTGGCCCAATCTTGCTTGTGATATTAAAACTTGATCCTGTATACAAGATTTTTCACAGGCAGTTAGATTACAGCACTCACATATTTCGCCATCTCATCTTCTATTGTTGAAGGGTGCCCCCCTCCAAATATGTGATGTCACTGCATCGTATAGCAATTGTTGGATCGTATAAGGAGATTTTCATAGATTCTGTTGCTTAGTAACTGTTTGTCCAATCTTTTATAATTTACAATTGAAACATGGCGTTCACAATGAAGAGAACTTTACAGGTTATGCACAAAATTTCAATATATTTATACATTTTATTTGTGATGCAAGTATCTCAAACTTATGGTATTTGAATTAAAATCGTTAAGTGCCATTTTCTTTAGAGACTTAAAAGTAACGAAATTTACTTTTTGTAAAGGAAAGTTTGGAGTGAGGAGTTTTTCTTGAAAATCTTCATGGTGCATCTTTGGAAGAGTCTGAAGCTAAGTATTAAGCTTGGTATTTATCCGTCACCTTTTTTCAGTGGCCGCAAGACGATTATTTCCGAAAATAAATCTTACAAATCAGGATTTGTCGAACTACGACCTGAAGGCTGAATCCGGATCACGAGCTGCTTTTGTTTGGCGCGGCTACAAACTTCAAAACATAAATAAAAAGAAATTGTGCCCGTTTTAGACATCTCTATTCACAAATTCCGAACTATTAAATAAAATTAAGCACTCAGACTTTTAGTTGATACACAGTGTAATGACTGGCTGAAGGGACAAATACAAGCTAATTTGGCTGAATTTTAGAATTATCTACCGAGTGATACAAGGTTCGTGAAAGACTACTCGAGGTTTGCATCAACATGCATCTGTGAAGACATTTTCAAAAATTAAATATGTAAACAACACGTAGACCTGTCTTTGATTGGCTTCACCCTTTTCATCCTCTAGTGTTTAATATGGCCCCCATATGAAATGTTTGGAATCCACTGATCTAAATAACTGAATTTAGGTTCGTCAGCCATTGGTTTTAGTTTCCCCCTCCCTGTCATATTCTGAATTGATACTACGGTTCAGAAAATCAAGTTCTGCAGATGTAAACATCCAAAACGAGCTGATTTCACATCCTGAATATGTTTCCAACGCACCTGGTTTGGTGTACTATAAACAAATGACTATCGTGGACGTTTTGGTCTTTTCTGGTTTCTCGCCGGGACGTCCTTGTCTTAACTGCGATGTGTAAATGTTTTTATGACGTGCAAACTGCGCAGTTAAAACAACATAGCTATCTCTGTCCCACAATAGAAAATTACATCTTAACGAGCAAAGTGACTGTGCTTGTTGATCTTTAGATTTCCTTGTTTGTTCTTGACAAGTTCGGTTGCAGTGGTAACCGAGCGGGATGGCTTCGACGGTAAAGTGTGTGGCCCACCTTGGCGAGGTGCCTGGTTCAAATCCAAGGGCCGACAAACAATAACTGGGGATTTTATCTCCTTCAGTCACCAAGATCAATTCCGGATTGGATATTCCATCGTACTCTAAAACAATAGTAAAATGAAAATAGATGGCGATAGCGAATGCACTGTCATATGTTTACAGACAATGAAAAGCATATGAACTGGACGGCACCGTAATGATAACTGGTATGTGTAAAAGCAGATATACGCTGCTAGCACCAAGTAAGGTCTCTGTATACGGTTAACTGTCCACCACACACCGAGCCACGAGGTATCTCCTAACACTAAGGTCTCTGTATACACGTGATGAAGCAAGATGGTATGATACAGGGATGAGATCTAGAAGGTTAACTGTCCACCACACACCGAGCCACGAGGTATCTCCTAACACTAAGGTCTCTGTATACACGTGATGAAGCAAGATGGTATGATACAGGGATGAGATCTAGAAGGTTAACTGTCCACCACACACCGAGCCACGAGGTATCTCCTAACACTAAGGTCTCTGTATACACGTGATGAAGCAAGATGGTATGATACAGGGATGAGATCTAGAAGGTTAACTGTCCACCACACACCGAGCCACGAGGTATCTCCTAACACTAAGGTCTCTGTGTACACGTGATGAAGCAAGATGGTATGATACAGGGATGAGATCTAGAAGGTTAACTGTCCACCACACACCGAGCCACGAGGTATCTCCTAACACTAAGGTCTCTGTATACACGTGATGAAGCAAGATGGTATGATACAGAGATGAGATCTAGAAGGTTAACTGTCCACCACACACCGAGCCACGAGGTATCTCCTAACACTAAGGTCTCTGTGTACACGTGATGAAGCAAGATGGTATGATACAGGGATGAGATCTAGAAGGTTAACTGTCCACCACACACCGAGCCACGAGGTATCCCTAACACTAAGGTCTCTGTATACACGTGATGAAGCAAGATGGTATGATACAGGGATGAGATCTAGAAGGTTAACTGTCCATCACACACCGAGCCACGAGGTATCTCCTAACACTAAGGTCTCTGTATACACGTGATGAAGCAAGATGGCATGATACAGGGATGAGATCTAGAAGGTTAACTGTCCATCACACACCGAGCCACGAGGTATCTCCTAACACTAAGGTATCTGTATACACGTGATGAAGCAAGATGGTATGGTACAGGGATGAGATCTAGAAGGTTAACTGTCCACCACACACCGAGCCACGAGGTATCTCCTAACACTAAGGTCTCTGTGTACACGTGATGAAGCAAGATGGTATGGTACAGGGATGAGATCTAGAAGGTTAACTGTCCATTACACACCGAGCCACGAGGTATCTCCTAACACTAAGGTCTCTGTGTACACGTGATGAAGCAAGATGGTATGATACAGGGATGAGATCTAGAAGGTTAACTGTCCACCACACACCGAGCCACGAGGTATCTCCTAACACCAAGGTCTCTGTGTACACGTGATGAAGCAAGATGGTATGGTACAGGGATGAGATCTAGAAGGTTAACTGTCCACCACACACCGAGCCACGAGGTATCTCCTAACACTAAGGTCTCTGTATACACGTGATGAAGCAAGATGGTATGGTACAGGGATGAGATCTAGAAGGTTAACTGTCCATTACACACCGAGCCACGAGGTATCTCCTAACACTAAGGTCTCTGTATACACGTGATGAAGCAAGATGGTATGGTACAGGGATGAGATCTAGAAGGTTAACTGTCCACCACACACCGAGCCACGAGGTATCTCCTAACACTGTCTCTGTATACACGTGATGAAGCAAGATGGTATGGTACAGGGATGAGATCTAGAAGGTTAACTGTCCACCACACACCGAGCCACGAGGTATCTCCTAACACTAAGGTCTCTGTATACACGTGATGAAGCAACATGGTATGGTACAGGGATGAGATCTAGAAGGTTAACTGTCCACCACACACAGAGCCACGAGGTATCTCCTAACACTAAGGTCTCTGTATACACGTGATGAAGCAAGATGGTATGATACAGGGATGAGATCTAGAAGGTTAACTGTCCATCACACACCGAGCCACGAGGTATCTCCTAACACTAAGGTCTCTGTGTGCACGTGATGAAGCAAGATGGTATGGTACAGGGATGAGATCTAGAAGGTTAACTGTCCATCACACACCGAGCCACGAGGTACCTCAAAACACTAAGGTCTCTGTATACACGTGATGAAGCAAGATGGTGTGATACAGGGATGAGATCTAGAAGGTTAACTGTCCATCACACACCGAGTCACGAGGTATCTCCTAACACTAAGGTCTCTGTATACACGTGATGAAGCAAGATGGTATGATACAGGGATGAGATCTAGAAGGTTAACTGTCCATCACACACCGAGCCACGAGGTATCTCCTAACACTAAGGTCTCTGTATACACGTGATGAAGCAAGATGGTATGGTACAGGGATGAGATCTAGAAGGTTAACTGTCCACCACACACCAAGCCACGAGGTATCTCCTAACACTAAGGTCTCTGTATACACGTGATGAAGCAAGATGGTATGGTACAGGGATGAGATCTAGAAGGTTAACTGTCCACCACACACCGAGCCACGAGGTATCTCCTAACACTAAGGTCTCTGTATACACGTGATGAAGCAAGATGGTATGATACAGGGATGAGATCTAGAAGGTTAACTGTCCACCACACACCGAGCCACGAGGTATCTCCTAACACTAAGGTCTCTGTATACACGTGATGAAGCAAGATGGTATGGTACAGGGATGAGATCTAGAAGGTTAACTGTCCACCACACACCAAGCCACGAGGTATCTCCTAACACTAAGGTCTCTGTATACACGTGATGAAGCAAGATGGTATGGTACAGGGATGAGATCTAGAAGGTTAACTGTCCACCACACACCGAGCCACGAGGTATCTGCTAACACTGAGGCAGGCATGGACACGAGAGAAGGGATAGCGATTGAACTTGCCTTACTCACCCCACATTCTCTTGAGGAGTGACATAGGTTGTTTGGATACAACACTTGCAGTGGTGGGTTCGTTCCACCGCTGTTATTAAATACATATTTTGCTAATATTAAACATATTTTGCATACAATAATTATTACAGCCACCTACTGTTAGGCAAATTACTGAATGTTGAATTTTATAACATTCCTTTCTCTTATGCACGTAATATCCTTACGCTGCCTTATGATTAACATAGTAAATTGTTTCTATTTCACAATAAATAAAGCAGTAACGTTCCATTTCTATTTAGCCTTAACATATTTTAAAATTACTTGATCAGCATGAATTCTTTGGTTTTAAACTTAATACTGTGTGCAAACTTTGAAACACGTAATAAACCAAACCCCTAACGCAACAGCCCATGAAGGGCGAAGGCTTGCTGCCCAGCCGCTGCGTCCTCCACCTCTGCCCACTACAGGCGTCATTGGTGGGGTGCAGTGCTGTAGGATGGGACGTGGTCAGCGGCCCCCCCCCCGAGCCCTCCCGGGCAGTTATATGGCCTACTTGACCTGGGGCCGCTACTTCTCAATCAAGTAGCTCCTCAGGTGGTCCCCCCGGGACCTAACGAGGCTGAGTGCACCCCGTGGAAACACGTAATGCACATTTATATTAAATAAAGTAATAAGAAACTAAACAGTGGAATCATATCATCCCTTAGAAATACAAGATGTATTTTTACATTTTATTTTATGAATAATCATATTTATATAGCGTGAGTTAAAAGTCCAGAATAAAAATATTTCTCATTTTAAAGCTTGAGGTTTTTGGAAATAGTTTTTAAAAATGTTCCACGCGATGTTCTTTTCATCCAATGCTTCTGAAATGTGTCACGCAGATTTCAGAAACATGCTTTTTGAGTTATTAAGTTTTAAAACTTCAAAAAGTTTGAACTTTATAACGACAGAGTTTAAAAATTATTTATTTTGAACTTAGGCCAGTAAAGCAAAACTTGTGCATTGTAATAAAGTTAATGATATAGAATTTAAAAGCAAAGGTTGCTTTTATACTTGAACGAGTGAAGCATTTGGCATAAGATGATAAACTTCAGCTTTAGAACTTAATAACTCAGAATGTAAAAGAGATCACAGTGAAATTTAAGAACGTCTGCTGGGAGAGAGACGAAGAGGGGACCCAAACTAGTGTGTTATACAGCGTAAAACGTGTTGTTTTTGATGATCCTGGCCAACCTCGGGTTCGCACTTTATCAACAACGTTTGAAAACGACAACAGCTTTTAAATGTTAACTTCGAGCTAATGAACGTAGGTCGTATTGATGGATGAAAGAAAATTAATTTTTTGTCTCCTCGTAAAAGACTGGTTTTGAGCTCCCAAGTAAATTGTTAGCAAATTATGTAACAAGTAAATTACCTTGCCTATCCGTGAACAGAACGTTGTGGTTGACTCGCTCTCAACCTACTTAACCTACCACACAACGCCTCCAGGAGAGAGAAACTGAACTTCGGAATGGGATTTTATTAATCGCTTTAACGGTAACATATTCTGCTCCTTCGTACAGAATTATAGGCTTTGTATTTGTAAATCTGTTTGATGCTTACTGAGTAAACATACTAACTTTATACTGCCTGTGATTATAGTTATGACTTTTCGTAGCTTCAGGGCCTATATGAATATATTTTTAGTTTCCCTACTACGTATAATAAGTAGAGGGAGTACCTGTTGCATTCCACCCAAAAATTCGATATCGAGATTTCACTGGAAATGTTTTGGACCCCCTAAATTTAGAGCATTGTTTTAGAACAAGCATTTTTAGAAAAATGTGTGTTCTAGTTCCCGAGATCACGGGTTCAAATCCGGCGGAGGGCGGTGGATTTTTTTCGGGCATGAAAGCCCTTAACATAGACTATTAGCTAGCTTTATCTCTTCTGGGCCTGTAGGCTGTGGTCTAGAAGGCATTGAAGATACCGACGTTTCGTCAAGTAGTGCGCTTGGCATCTTCAGAGCAAGATGATCCGTTGTCCCCCGTTGTCTGATCTCCTTATCATAACTTCCCTAAGGGAGAAGTAAAGCTGGTAGTCCCATGTACTAGATTTATGGCAAATAACCTCAAGTCCTATAAAGAGGCCTCTGAGCAAAATTAAGACTTTTTTCACGACCAATTAGAATGGGACGCTGAGAACCGTAGCAGTATAGGAGCGTCCATAAATGTCTCATGGAACATTTGAAAATGTTGATTTTGTCAACAACAACGAACGATTTGGTTACCTAGATATCGTATGTTTAAGATATTTCATGACAAATGAAAATCTCTGGGAATGTCCTCAGAATTCCCCTTCATTCTGAATGACTTTCCCATAACTGGTAAGCCATAAGAGATAGACAAAATCTTACTGCACAAAAAGTGTACATCTTTTTAAAACACGCAAATTTATGTCTCATGCACTTCTTTTGTAGAGTGAACCATTTCGGAGATATTGGTTATTTATCTAAATTTTGCAATATTTATGTATACTTCCTCAAATCGAAGATCGTTATCAATTTTTTTTATGTCCTGCACATGCAAAGAGAACGGAATTTCAAAGCCGTCACATGCGATCTGTTCTTAAAACATTTGACTATCGCTTACAGCTACTGTACTCCCTTATTCTCCTTGCACCTACAAGAAAATTAACAATGAGATAATTTCTGCAAATGTTAATCTTGATTAACATGACGCAGTTAGAGGAATAAGTGTTTGTAAGAATAGTTTATACAAGAGTAGAGAAAGTCATGTGAGCGCAACATATCAGATTACTTTTTGTAAGAACCCTTATCAAGGATTTTGCTTATCGTAATTTCGCTATTTTTGTAATTAGTGATAATTCATTAATATGGTGCATATTTTAGCGTTGGTATCAATATTTCACTCACTTGAGTTAATGAGCAATTGTTGACAACATGCCTGAGGAAGTTTGTAATACCGACATTGCTTTCCTAACATCAGCAGTTGCCTTGTTTGGTGTATGGTTGCTATTTAGCACCACAAAGTGTACGGTAAATGGTCAACAAACTGTTGGTTTACCACCCGGATAAATATCATTTTGCTATTAACGCGTCACCGTGTTCATTATTTTGATGGTTTTATTCTTTTCTACTTCCCACGTGGGACTACTGACTTATGATCAGACATTTAATTGCAAACGCAACGATAGCCTGTTCAGCACTTCTACTTCTCTATCTGATTACCCTCCCCTTATGTAGGACTTACACCCCTTAAGACTTACAAGTCAGTGCCAAGGGTCAGACACCTGTCGGGGAGCACAGGAACCTATGGACCGGACAGAGTGAAGACTGGAAGCGAGTGGTCAGCCCAGCGCCAGGTATGAGAGTGAGGAAAATATGTGAAATGGATGATTGGAAAGGTGATGATGGAGCAATTGGTGGAATGAGTGGCGGGTGTAACGGGAGAACCTGGAGAAAACCCACCCAGAGGCCGCTTCGTCCACCACGAATACCACATGCGGGTCCCTGGATTCGAACCCGGACCGGCTACGTGGCGGGTGAACGGTATAAGCGCTCGGCCACGGCGCCGCCTAGCAATAACACACGGCAGACTGTAGTAGCTGCTAAACAAGAATGAACATTGACCTTAGTTGAAAATAATCGTTGCGTAGAATAGGTGAGCCATTTTAACTACTTGGGAACTGATGTTATGATGAAGAATGTGACGTGGACAATAAAATCTGCAAATTTCAGAGTGTTTGGAACAATTAATATAACATTTAGAAACAAAATACGTCTCCTGTCTGTAAACAGCATAGCTCCTGATAAGCGAAAGGTCTGTGGTTCAAATCCCAGCTGTGGCATTGCATTTTTCAGTTCTGGATCTACCTGTCAAACATTGCCCACACACGGCTTGTGTGTTTAAAAATACCAGCAGTAAGTCTGTTGGCATAAATAAATGATAATTACTTGATACTTAAGTTCAATAACGTCCAAGGATGCAACACAAAGATTTTAAAAAATCACCCTTATCGCAAACTACCTATACCTTTGATTTTCTCAAAAATGACTTAAGGAGTTTGATTAAATTACGACGTGCTTAAGATATTTTCATGATAAAGGAAATGTAGGTCTTGAATTATCTGGGAATAGCTTCTGCAGTCCTCTTCGTTGTGGACGATTTGTGTAATTGGTAACCCATAAGAGATAGACAAAATCTTCCTACATATACTTTTTTAAGGGGAGTGGAATTAACATGTTCAGAAATACTGATTTGATATTTTATTGATATTTTTCTCGTATGGGAAGTGGTTATTCCTCTTTTCTCCCTCATGGTCAAGTAAAGAAAATGAAATGACAAAGCCATCATATAATGACCAGCTCTGAAATATTTTTCAAACAGTTTTTCTACTGTATTCCCCTATAACATTGTACCTATAATTACATATGTAATAAAACTTTTTTTAGAAATATGAAGTACTTGGAAGAATACTTCATTAATGGATTAATTCAAAATTTCTTTCTAGGTGAGGGTGTGAACTCACTAGGTAAACTTAGCTTACTTTTCTACATTTTGATGATAGAAATTGAAATTATTCTTATAAACGATCTTGGCACATTTTAACTGTCATTTATTATTCAATTACTTTAAACCAGTGGTCTGAATTAAATTTTCAGTAGAGTAGAGAAACTCACGTGAATGTAACACTTTTTTTTTTTTTTTTTTTGAAGAATTTAGTTAAAATTATTTTTTTATTTGTTTGTGCTGAGCATTTAATATGAAAGCCCTGTATGCATAAGCAGTTCAGAAAAATATAAAGAAGGTTTCATTACATTCCTGTAGTATGTATTAAAACTGAAGTTTTGAAAATAGAAACTGAATACGATGTTATAACACAATAATCGGTTTTGGTCGTTGTAGTAGCAAGCCCTGATCTACCACATATATGTATACTTGGTGGTAAGGGGGATCTTTTCCCCATATGGAGGGATGTTTGGGAATGCAACACCACCCTGCTCTGCTTACGGAATGCACCCAAAATAACTCCCAAGATGGCCCCCTCTTCACAAAAAGAGCCTCCCTCGTTCACTGTCTTAAGAACGCTTTTAATGCAATGTATTTGTGGAAACCATGTTATTCAAGTAATTGAAACAGACTGTCCGCCTTCTTCTTTCAAGGATTAGGTCTCTCACTTGATCAGTCTGTATCTTATGAGATCTGCCATGATCTTCTAGATCAATCGACAGATCATTATATATCCTATTTTCATGTTATCATTAACTTTAATATGTTTCAGATCTGATATTATAGTTTGATTGCTTACTTTTCCAACTTCCTATTCCATACATATCTATTGAACTTCATTTCTGCTGCGTTATCTTTCTTTTTTCAGGTCGAGAAGACCGCATAACTGGCCGGGAGGGCTCGGGGCGCTGACCACGTCCCACCCTCCAGTACTGCACCTCACCAATGACGCCTGTAGTGGGCAGAGGTGGGGGACGCAGCGGCTGGGCGGTAGGCCTTGGCCCTTCGTGGGCTGTCGCGCGGGGTTTACGTTTACATCTTTCTTTTTTAATTTCCCTATTACGTATACTAAGCAGAGGAAGTATTGTGTTCCACCCAAAAATTCGCTGTCGAGATTTGACCGAAAATATACTTTTGGGGCCCCCTGAATAAAAAGAGCACTTTTAGAATAAGGTACGTGTGTGTGTGTGTGTGTGTGTGTGTGTGTGTGTGTGTGTGTGTGTGTGTGTGTGTGTGTGTGTGTCAGTCTGTGGACAGCATAACTCAAAACCGAAAAGTCGTTTAAAACCAAAGTTGGTATTTAAGTTTAATGTCTTTCAAGGATGCGACACGAAGATTTTGAAGAAAATTCCTCCAACCTAAATACCCCTTTATGTGGAAATTTTTTCGAAATTCTGATTCTCGCGATTTTGATTAAAATGCCATAGGTTTAAGATATTTTTATGACAAATGAAATGTATATTTTAAATTTTCTGGCTATAGGCTATGTAGTCCTGTTTACTCTTGATGACTTTTGCATAACTAGTAAACCATAACAGCTAGACCAAATCTTACTGCACAAAAATATAGATCTCGTTAAAACAATTTATGTCCAAATGAGATTTAGTGAATTGAACCATTTCGGAGATATTCCTTGTTATTTGTGTGAGTTTTGCAATACTTATACTTTTCTCGTTATTCACATTTTCTATATTTCCCCGGAGTATCAAAGCCGTCATATAGCGACCAGCTTTAAAAGATCCGACTATCGCTCAAAGCCTGCTGTATTCCCATATTCCCCTAGAAGAAAATAAGCAATAAGATAATTTCTGCAAATGTTTAAGAAAAGTTTGTGCGAATAGTTAGTACAAGAGTAAAGAAAGTCATGTGAATGCAACACATCAGGTTTTTTATTGGATTCTGGAAGCTTCTACGCGTATTTAAACATTTAAACTGAAACATTTCCGGCGGAGTCTTCCTGTATAAGGTAAAAATGAGTGTGGTGCATCAACCTGTTGAAGTTGAATCCAAGATGGTGGTTGTGTAAGTTTAAACAGCCACGAAACACCTGACCTGAAGTGATGCGGCGTTGATGGAGGTGTTTAATTTCTCAATTGACGAAATAACGGTGGTTTAGACCCGCGTTTCCGGTCCAGCTGTCTTCACTAAAGGAATAATCGGAGCAAGTCCCGTTTGAAATAGCTGTTTGCTGCGGCTCTTTGTTCCTAATGCACCGATTTATTTCCTTACTTGGGCTTCATCCATTTCGTTGATCAATTTATGGAAACATCGTGAAAGATTGTTGTAAGTGCCTTCTAAGGAAGGTCAAGATACCTCGTTCATCCGAACTAATTGGGACCAAAGGCAATCCGGGCTATATGGGTAATAAGTAAAACCAAATTCTAAAATCCTCAAATAAGCAGACGCCGTTTATGCAGTATTAAAAAAAATATTGTTATAAAATTATGTACAGTACATAGTATGTATTGTTTATAAGACATTAACAAATATAGAACCTTAATCACATAAAATCACGTCGTTTCTTAACAAAGAATTGATCCACAGTCTTCTGTTTTAAATACGTGTGGCGTTTGAACGAAGTACGGTCAGGTACGCTTTATCATTAATAGTTCAGCTGGAGTGGTGCCCGGCTGACGCTCCATAATGTTTGTCAGCAACTCCCAATTCAGCAGCTATTTTCTTCAATGTTTCTCCATTACCAATTCGATTAATAGCATTCAACTTTTTACCCATTGAAACTGAAGCTCTTAGCAGTGAAGCACTACAAATCTACAAATCTAACAAATTTTAGAGACTATAAGCTTCACTTACCTTAGTATTTGCTGCAAGTTGTTGAAATTGAATTCAAACCGCTGTTTCCTGACACATTAATCACATCCTCGGCACTACTTTTGCTTACGCTGGTCGCCATCGTTACGGACCCTAAATAACGTAATATTTCTATGTATTACCAACCACTGAAAACAAAAAAATTTTTGAGTGTAATCAATCGGCGGTATTTGAAAATGCATTATGCCATCCTTATTTTTCAAAATGAATTATCTTTTCCTTCTTCTCCTTTACTTGATTACTCTCCCCTTATGTAGGACTTACATCCCCTTGGACTTTAAGTCACTGTCTAGGGTCAGACGCCTATCGGGGAGCAGAGGAACCTATGGACCAGACATAGTGAAGACCTGGAAGCGGGTGCTCAACCCAGCACCAGGTATAGTGTCAGGAAGCGGATGATGTTAAATGCACGCGAAATGGATGATTGAAAGGCTGATAATGCAGCCATTGCCGGAATGAGTGCCGGGGGAAACCGGAGAACCCGGAGATAACCCGCCTAACGTCGCTTCGTCCACCACGAAGGCCACATGGGAACGAGCCCGCGCCGCCGAAGTGAAGGCGAACGGTCTAACCGCTCGGCCACGGCGCCACCTAATATCTTTCCCCATACCATTAAGTCTGTGTTTCTGTTTCATGATTAAATGAACAAAAATGATTTGTCACAGGTGAATTATAAATCTACTTGTATTTGATATTTGTAAAATCTTCTTTTATTCTGGTTTCCAAATGGTGTTTGGTTTTACCGTTGTAAACCCTGTCACAATCCACACAGCTAAATTGATAAATACCAGATTTTTCATAATTTGTAATTTTACATTTTTAGAAAAATTAGGAAATTTTTTATATTATTTATTTTGAGGAACTAAGATTATTCCATGTTCTTTAATAATTTTTGTAAGTTTCTTATTCTAAGTAAAGCTTTTAAATTTACAATCATGTTTTATTTTCTTGAGGTTAGAAAATCATGAAATCTGGGGAAGTCCGGAAATAAAAAGTGTCTAAATGTATGTATATAGGACGATTAAGAGAGATTGGGAGAGAGAAGATTATGTTGATTTAAGTAGCAGACAGGAAAAGAAAGATTTAGCATGGGCGGGAATAGGGGCAATGTTCCTTAGAGGGTTAAGAATCGGGAACTTGTGTTATATGTGGAGAATAAGATACATTACTTGGTAGAATGTAGTGGAGATACGATGTTTGGGAGTCAAAATGGGACAAAATAAGCAAGGAAATGTTTGTAGTAAGAATATCAACAGTTAAGGGAGGAAGAAGAATAAAAAATATGGTGGAGTTTATAAGGAAAATTGAGGAAAATGGCTAAACAAAGGAAAAGAAGCAACAAAGCCAAGAGAAAGGAGAGTAATGAGAAAGTAGCTATTGGAAAAGAAGAAAGGGAAAAGAATGAGCGCTAACTGAAAGCCGAAGGGCCAGGGTGCTATGCGCAAAGTAATCCTTAATAAAAGGAAGAAACTCGACTCAATTTGCGTTAGAATGTAAGTATTAAGAGTTGGGACATAAACCCTTTTACTTTCTCTACTGGTAACCCAAACCCAAAAATTAAATGTCGGGGTTTCACCGGAAATATATTTGTTTTGAGGCCTTCCAAAAAAATAAAGAATAAAAAAAATAATAAATAAATAAAAAATAAAAAAAAAAAAATAAAAAAGTATTTTTAGAAAAAAGTCCGTGTGTGTGTGTTGTCAGACTGTGGTCAGAATAACTCAAAAACGAAAAGTCGGTTAAAAACCATACTTGGTATTTAAGTTTAATGTCCTTCAAGGATGCGACACGACGATTTGAAGAAAATAGCCCCACCCTAAACTACCCTTTACATGGAAAATGTGTCGAAAATATTGATCTTCTTGAAAATGGTTCTAACGATTTTGATTAAAATGTCATATGTATAAGATACTTGTATGGCAAATGAAATGTATATTTTGAATTTTCTGACTATAGCCTATATAGTCATGTTTACTCTGGATGAATTTTTAATAACTCGTAAACCGTAAGAGATAGACAATATCTTACTATACAAGAAATGTAGATCTCGCTTAAACACACAAGTTATGTCAAAATAAATTTTTTGTAGAGTGAACCATTTCCGAGATATCCCTTATTATTTGTGTCAGTTTTGGTAAACAAAACTTTCGTGAAATGGAACATCGTTGTTCATTTTTTATACGTTAAGCGTGCAAAGAGAACGGAATCTCAAAGATTTAAAAGATTTGACTATCGCTCAAAGCCTACTGTATTCTAATATCCCCCTTGTACCTACAAGGAAATAAGCAATAAGATAATTTGTACAAATGTTTATCTCAACTAACACGAAGAAGATATAGGAATAAGAGTTTGTAAAAATGGTTAGTACAAGAGTAGAGAAAGTCATGTGAGTGCAACACATTTATTCAGAAGTCGATCAGAATGAAGAGGTTTTCTGAGGACATTCTCAGAAAATTCTTTAGAAACCGCAATGGAATCGGCTGTTTGTGTCCTTCGGGGGATACTGACTGTCTGGTTGTATTTCTACAAGGCGTGATTCACCCTCCGATTGAAAGAGTGGAGTGGGGTACAGCCGCTAATTACGCAAGCGTCTCCAAAGAGACAAGGTTGGCATCGCTGTTCTAAACCGTAAGACAGACAAAATCTTACTACACAAAAAATGTAGATGTGTTAAAATCACATACTCTTTGTAAAATAACGTCGCATTAACCATTTCCAAGAACTTTCTTGTTGTTGGTTTCTATTTCCCAATACTTGAGGTTTTCTCTAATGGAAGTCGTTATTCCTTTTTTCTCCCTGGTCATGCGAAGAGAACAGCATCACAGAATCACCAGTTCTTAAAACACTTTACTATCGTATTGTAGTTACACGAAATGTATAATAAAATAATTTCTATAATGTTGTTCTGGATCAACACAGAGTAGATCGAAGAACAGGGGGCTGTAAGAATGCTTCGTACAAGAGTGAGTTGAGAAAGTCATGTGAATGTAACACATGGATGGTTTTTTTACGGATAAATGCCCAACGCTACCTCCCGGTTAAAACACGTGCTTGTAGCGCAGGAAAGCTACAGGTGTTAAGCCGAGAGGTTGGAAAGCAATTTTTGATGGAAATGAAAATGCCCCATGCTCCCGTGTTTTGTTTGTTTTCACTGTTTTAATAATGTAAACACGGCCGGGCGAGGATAATTTTCACTCCTTTCGGAATTTTAAATGGGAAATCTAATTTAGTAGAGTTAGCCATGAATAACAATGCCAGCAATTAGTAGGCAATCCTCTCATGTTACACTCTTTTACAAGATTATACCATTAAGAAAGTTCTTGGACCGCATAGCGGCCTTTTGTACACTAAGCGCGTTTAATAGCGGGATTAGGGAATAGAAACACATCAAGTAGACTTTATGCCGCATGCCTTGGGTCCAGGTGCTTGAGAGGGTTTTACTTTGCTACGCGCTTTAACCAGAGGAAGTATTGTATTCCACCCAAAAATTCACTACCTAGTTTTTACAGGAAATACAAAATTTGAGAGCCCCTGAATTCACAAAATATTTTTACAAAAGTACGCGCTTTTTTTAATGAACATTATTGCTATGGTCCTCAACGTCCCCTTCTATATTTGGCGTAAAATATCGCTTTATTTTGTTCACAGACCTCCTTATCAGACTTTAGGTTATTTTACGTGCCGTAAATTTACGGCACGGGGCCACCAGCTTGACTTCCCTTCTGAAGGTGTCGTCCCTCTCAGCCGTGGGCGCACACAGGCGAGCACACGTTTGCTTCCCTATCACATGTTGTTCCCCATACCACTGACCAAGGCAATGTGAGCCAGACCTGCTTAGCGGAGGCGGATGGCGTGGAGTATCGTAGTACGAATATTTTTGTTTTCGAGATGAAGACGATAAAGTTAAGTGCTTGATTTGTAAGACTGATAGTTGCAGATTTATACCATTTCCCTTGCTTACGTTCCTTGTTGATGATAAACGTTATTCTACTGGAAAAATACAACTATCTCTTGAAGAATTGTATGACACATTCTCTTCACAAAGAAGATCTAAAAGCATTTGAAGGGTAGTTTAGGGTGGAGGAATTATCTTCAAAATCTTCGTATCGCATCATTGAAAGATATTAAACTTAAATACAACTTTGGTTTCTAACCCCTTTACATTTTTGAGTTATGCTTCTCTCTCTCTCTCTCACACACACACACACACACACACACAAACTTTTTCTAAAAATGCTTTTTTTCTGGATTCGGGGGGCCTCAAACATATTTACAGTGAAATCTCGCCATCGAAATTTCGAGTAAAATAATAATAGAGAAAATGATGTGAATGTAACGCATAATTTTCAAATAGTTTTATTCCTGAGCGTTACTGAGCGTGGTAGACCAGGAGTGAATCCGTATCTCTGGGCACCCAGTAGCGGTTGGAGAGAACGAGTGGCAGACGAAGTTGTCAACATTCACACAAGATTTTATTGCTATGCCGCAGAATCACACCGGCCAGGAACTTGTATCTGATCGACTCTTGTAATCTACACCTCGTCATCCTGCTGGGTAGAGAAACAAGTGTCGTAAGACACGATGTTTGGAGATTGCCTTGAGGAAATAAATAGTCTCTAACTCACACCCTTGCAAAATTGTACAGTAAGCATGGCTTTGAGCAGTTCCTTATATGTCTACTGGAGTTGACAAAAGCGTTTAGCGCTATTGGGCATTTAAATGTGTATGTGTTGGAGCTTCAAGGGCCTATAAGAGAAGAAATTATAATATATAACTGAAGATGAAGTTTCAAAGTAGTTTTTAACACTTTTTCAGTTTTTATTTGGATGCAGGAGAAGAAGTCTTCTATGATCTCATCAGTAGAATTAGTGTTTTTAAACGCTTAGGAATAGCCACATCCTGCGGAAAGAATCGCAGTAAACGAGGTTGAAGCATCAAAGAGGGAAATATTTACCGATGTCAGTAAACTCCACGGTACGGTTGGGGCAGCTGCGGCCATCTTAAAGAACGGACAAATACTGCACACATTGAACACCACGCTGTCTAACCACTGCTCAATCAATCAAGCTGAACAGATGGGAATACTTAAAGCCCTGAAAATCATAACATCCTAGGACCAAGTCAGCCTTGAAGAACGAATAGTTGCAGTATACACAGGTATCTTGTTACTCTCGACCTACTTAAAAGCAACTATAAGTGGGGATGTAAAATGTCTTAAATTAGACGCACAAAAGGTAAGTTCCAGAACAAAACTGGATAGTTCACTTTGGCTGGATAAAAGTGCATGTTGGAAGTAATGGCAATGATTGGCGAAGGTAGCTGCTACAGGAAACAGAGGGTCAATAAAGTATACAAAAATACCTAAATTTTTAGTTATTACCACGATAAACGAAGGAACTACCAAATGGCAGAATGAGTGGAATAACACAGATAAAGGAGCCACCTGTAAGAAATTCTCCCCGTCAGTTGAAGAAATGTCAAAACTTGCGGAGTTTTGTGTAATAGCAACGGGACGTGGCAAAAGCAAATCACATATCCACAGGGTAAGAATTATAAACGATTCAACGTGTCCATACCAGAAAGCAGCACAGACTGTGGACCATCTTATCATCAGCAAGCAACAAACCAGAGGAAATTGGCAAAAATGGAGGAATATGGCCAGTGAAAGAGAAACACAGACCTGATACGAAAGTATTGAAGACATTTTAACAAATAGTACACGAGCAGGTTTAAGGACAAGACAACTTGACCAATACGTACTGTGCAAAAGAATGTAACATGTATAAATTGATGTAATAAATGTAATTATGTATCCCAACGAAACTGAACACGCATGCAGTTCTTTGGGAACCCTTGGATACGACTCGCATTTGGTGTGTTTGGGTCTGTTAAACATAAATGTGCTATATGCTACTTTTGGTGTTCCTCGCACAAAAAGCATCGTTTCAAAATGAAGAGTAAGCAGCCATGAAAGTTAATGGCTTCCTTGTAGAAAATTGAATGCGTTAACTTGCCAAGGAGGTCGGTCCCTCAGCACCTTCAACATTCCAGCTGCACATGTGAATGTAGCAGGGATTCACAGTTATTTTGTGTAACGGTTATAACGGGCGCTGGCAAGTGTTAACGGTTACTTACATGTAACAAAGTAAGTAAATATTTCGTTTGTTAACGATGCTGTTAATTGCCAGGATCATATCATCCCCGCCGGTTGACTAGGGTTTCGTCCCGAAGGAGTTCTTTTACGCGCCAGTAAATCTAGTGCAAAGAGGCCTTCGCTTTTAAGCACACTTAATACCATCAGTCCGGGCCGGGTTTGAGCACGTGACTTAGATCAGCAACTAACCAACTGAGCCACGCAGACCAACCGGTTAATGTAACAGTTACCAGTAACGATTAAGTCATTTGTTTTCATTGTTACCAAGCTCGAGTTGCATTACATTTGTGGTTACCAGTTAAGGTCGTAGTAACCTGTTGGTTTGTACATGTGTATGGTAACCTAAAATATAAACATAAGTGATGCAGATATACCAAAGAAAAGTACATCACTTTTGCCAACATTAGCATGATCGAAATCAACTCGTATATAATATTTAAGAGGTAGAACTGGAACTTAAAAATTCAATGCCAACAGTAAGTTTGTTGGCATAAATAAATAATAATCGTATATAATAAATTAAGTACTAAGTTAGATAAAACATGGTAATGGCATTCTGGATGATGTTGCTAGAGAAGAGAAACATTAATCCACAAACATATATTATAGTCTAACTTCACAAAAGATGCAGATAAACTAAGTCGGTTACTTAAATGTAGCTAAGTGCATAATTACTGGGCATTTTTCGCGCCAGATGGTACATTAGATTGATAATGCCACTCACGATCTCTTCCGGAAGAAATTAATACTGCGTAACGAATTGAAATAACTATGTCTACCACCTCCAGCCCAAGAAAGGGTCCTGCAGTAAACAAATGCACGTGCCACCGATCATTCAAGCGAATGAAAATACATTACACACATACAGTTCGTTACTTCACTGCATGTATTACCATCCATTTTGTACTTGAAATAACAAGTACGGTGAATAAAGATAGTATTTTAATAATAGTTTCATTTAAAGATAAGTTAAATAACTAGCTTCTATTTGTTATTATGGCCATGCAATAATGGGCATTCCCGCGTTGTTTGTTGGAGAGCAGCAACAGTCGTACTAGTGTAGTATTGTGTACGTCACAACATAGCAGTTCGGAGGGGTGCAATTAAGCACAGTAGCCCTTAAAAGTGGTGACGTTTTGAATGTGTTCTACTTTTTATTTGAGCGTTATGATACGCCCTTGCTGTTACGGATGTCATTAAATTAACATCGCAAGTCTTTGTGACCAAGTTGCACCCAGGGTGGTTATGTCACCACTGGGGCATCGTGGTATTACTCGAGGCTCCGATTAATACACAAGTGTTTACTGATAAGAGAATTTCATATCATTCCTTCGTCCATTCTTAAACTGGCACTTTCTCTACTAACTATAGTAAATAGGGGAAGTATTGTATTCCACCCAAAAATTCAATGTCGAGATTTCACCAGAAATAAATATTTTGGGGCCACTGAATTAAAAAATAGAAAAACGTTTTTAGAAAAGAAGTCCACGGGTATTTGTGTTTCTCTCTGTGAACAACATATCTCAAAAGCGAAAGTTGGTTTATAAGCTTAATATCTTTTAAGGATACGAAACGAAGATTTTGAAGAAAATTCCTCCACCCTAAATTACCCTTTACATGGGAAATTTTTCGAAAATTTTAATTTTCTCAAAATGGCTCTAATGATTTTGATTAAAATGTTATGTTTAAGACATTTGTATGACAAATGAAATGTATATCTTGAATTCTCTGGCTATAGCCCATGTAATCCTGTTTACTCTTGATAACTTTTGCATAACTGGTAAGCCGTAAGAGATAGACCAAATCTTACTATACAAAAATGTAGGTCTCGTCAAAACACCAATTTATGTCAAATCTTTTTTGTGAAGTGAATCATTTCGGAGATATTGCTTGTTATATTGCGAGTTTTGCAATATACTTTTCTCAAATGGAAGGTCGTTGTTCTTTTTTCTCTCTTGGCCATGCAAAGAGAACGGAATTTCGAAGTCATAATGTAGCGACCACTCTTAAAGCATTTGCCTATCGCTTAAAGCCTACTTATTCCTCTTGCACCTACAAGAATATTATCAATAAAATAATGCTGCAGATGTTTATATCGGTTAACATGAGGTAGATGGAACAAGTGTAAGAACAGTTTGTGCAAGAGTAGAGAAGATCATGTGAGTGCAACACATCACATTTTTCATTTTAAGACAATTTGTTGACCTTGAAGTTCCGAATCTAGCTTTAGCACGTGATGTTTCTGTTAAATTGTGGATGTTGTTGGGCGACAAATATCCCCAGTTTATTAACTGTGAGTGTTAAACGGCAATTAGATAGTTGGCAGCACTTGACGACAGACAGACGTGCATTGTGCCAGGAATAAGACATGGTATTTATCACTTGGATTCCCTGCTTGTGCTATGTGCGGTGTAGCGTGATGCATAACTTCCAGGTGAGCGATGTTTCTTGAGCTTGCTAATGAAGCTCTCTCTGCATCTATACAGCCTGCCTGCCTGCACTCAAGCAAAATAAATAAAAGATACCTTGTGTTACATTCACATAAACAATTTTTACTTTCTCTACTACGTATAGTAAATAGAGGAAGTATTGTATTCCACCCAAAAATTCGATGTCGAAATTTCACGGCAAATATATGCTTTGAGGCCCCCTGAAAGCATTTTCAGAAAAAATATGTGTGTATGACAGTCTGTGGAAATTAAATTATTTTGTTGCTTAACGACGCTATCAATTGCCAGGATCACATCAGCGTCGCCGGTGTGCCGGAATTTTGTCCCGAAGGAGTTCTTTTACATGCCAGTAAATCTACTGACATGGAGCTGTCGTTTTTAAGCACACTTAAAAACCATCGGCCTGGACCGGATTTGAACCCGCGACCTTGGGAACAGTTGGCCAGCGTCTAACCAACTGAGCCACCCAGACCGACCAGTCTGTGGACAGCATAACTCAAAAACGAAAAGTCGGTTAAAAACCAAAATTGGTATTTAAGTTTATCTTTTAAGGATGCGACACGAAGATTTTAAAGAAAATCCTGCGCCCTAAACTGCCCTTTACACGGAAAATATTTCAAAAATTTTGATTTTCTGAAAATGACACGATTTTTATTAAAATGTAATATGTTTAAGATATTTTTATCACAAATGAGATGTAAATTTTGAATTTTCTGGCTATAGCCCACGTAGTACTGTTTAGTCTTGATGACTTTTGCATAACTGGCAAACCGTAAGAGATAGATCAAATCTTACTGTACAAAAAGTGTAGATGTTAAAACATACAATTTATGTCCAAATACAGGTGTTTGTGAAGTGAAACATTTCGAGATATTCCTTGTTATTTGAGTGAACAATAAGATAATTTCTGCAAATGTTTATCTGGACTAAGATAAGAGTTTGTAAGAATAGTTAGTACAGGAGTAGAGAAAGTCATGTGAGTACAACACGTCAGATTTTTTCCCAGTAAAGTCTCAGTGTTGAGTGTTTGGATGGAATACAATGCTACATAGTACAGTAAAAATGCTAAATTTTTTTGGTTTGAGGGAGTGCAAAGTCATGTATTTGCGATGAAATGTCTGTATCGAATTTTTGTGTGGAATCAGTAGCCCTGTGAGAAGGTAATACGCAATAGTGGCTAGAGAAAGTCATGTGAGTGTCACACATCTACTTCATGAGAGGGAACTAGTACTGCTGCTTTAGGAGCGAGGAGGGATCAACGCCTAGAGAACTAATTTATTCACGTTTTGTTGCCAAGGTCGATATACCTACCCGAAGCTCCGACCATAGTGATTGCCACGAAAACGCCCATCTATCGTCGCCTTTGTGATGTTCCACGCTCCAGGGTCACTAAACAGTTGAGAGCCTGGCGTTTCTTGGTCAAGTATACAGTTAACTCGCATTACAAGTGTCAAAATATGGGCTCAATAACTCACACAGCAGCTGTTAAAACTGCAAATGTCACCCTCATGTATCAGCTGTTTTCGCTTTTCTTGGTCCTCTGCCAGTAGCTGAAACTTTGTTGTGGAACATCTATTTAAAACTCAAGGCACCCATAAACTGTGGTGACCTCTGGAACGCTACATTTCTAAGCTTTCAAATAGACCCTGTCATAACATCCGCATGCTTGTTAAACTCGATCAGTCAGTAGACTTCTGCACAACGCGTGCTAGTAACTAGGTATTTTCCTATTTCCTTCGCAATCGTAGGCTTTGCACACGTTTCATGCTGACTGCTGTAAAATATACCAGTGTCTATAATTACCAACTTTGATAGTTCTGTCATTTAGTAGATTAAGTACCTATTATGAACTGTTTTTGGGTAATAAAAACTATTATCAAGGTTTTTGCCTATCCTACCATAATTATTTTTTGTTATTGGTGGTCATGTATTAATATTATTGATAAATGTGATTTGAATATTATTATAGCAGTTAATGTTATGCGCTCGAAGTCAATTAAAATTAAAAAATTGGTTTGTTGTTTAACGACGTTATCAATTGCCAGGATCATAATCGTCGCCGGTGTGCCGGTATTTCGTTCCCCAGGAGTTCTTTTACATGCCAGTAAATCTACACGCCCTCAGGATCAGTAAGACAGCGTCTAACCAACTGTGCCACCCAGACCGACTACATGCTCCAAAGAAAGCAATTTAAATCACAGTGGGGACTTTGTTTTTTTTTTTTTTTTTTTTTTGTTTTTTTTTTTTTTTTTTTTTTTTTTTTTTTTTTTTTTTTTTTTTGCTTTCTCTACTGGTAAGCTGGTAAGTAGGGGAAGTATTGTATTCCACCCAACAATTCGATGTCGAGATTTCACCGGAAATATATGTTTTGAGGCCCCCTGAAGCCAAAAAAAAAGCATTTTTAGAAAAAGGTCCGTGTGTGTGTCTGTCAGTCTGTGGACAGCATAACTCAAAAACGAAAAGTCGGTTAAAAGCCAAAGTTGGTATTTAAGTTTAATGTCTTTCAAGGATGCGACACGAAGATTTTGAAGAAAATAGCCCCACCCTAAACTACCCTTTACATGTAAGATTTTTCGAAAATTTTGATTTTCTTGAAATAACCTCTAACGATTTTGATTAAAATGTCATATGTTTGAGATATTTTGATCACAAATGAAATGTACATCTTGAATTTTCTGGCTATAGCCCCTGTAGTCGTATTTACTTTGGACGACTTTTGCATAACTGGTAAACCGTTATAGACCAAATTATACTATACAAAAAATGTAGATCTTGCTAAAATACACAGTTTATGTCTCAATAAATTTCTTGTAGGGTGAACGATTTCGGAGATATTCCTTGTCATGTGTGTGAGTTTCGGAAAACTTTAGCGAAATGCAACAACGTTGTTCATTTTTTTTATATGTTAATCGTGCAAAGAGAACGGAATCTCATAGGTCAACAAATTTGACTGTCGCACAAAGCCTTGTGTATTCTAATATTCCCCTTGCACCTACAAGGACATAAACAGTAAGATAGTTTGTACGAATGTTTATCTGAACTAACATGGAGATATAGGAATAAGAGTTTGTTAGAATGGTTAGTACAAGAGTAGAGAAAGTCATGTGAGTGCAACACATCAGATTTTTGAAAGTCGTGACGATAGATATCATATACCCTATCTGCGGTACAATAATTACGTCTGTGAGAAAACCATCTTTTTTCACTATTTTGCTGTTGGAGGAGCGTCCCCGAAATATTTGAGACTAATGAAGATACCCTGTATAGTAGTGCCGTGGAAGTTGTGGGCTATCGTTCGCGTCGAGTTGCTTTTATACATGTTCCTTGTGAATGTTGTATCATTGGAAAATGGTAGATATCGGATCTGGGCAGGTGTAACAGTCACTATCCTGGCAGTACCTACATTTCTCAAGCTGCCAATGTGTAGGCGCGCAAGTGTTGTTCTATGCATATGCAAGCGGTTCTGTTGATAAAGCAATTAGCCAATGCTAGTTATTACTTGCCTTGTTTTACGCTATTAACAATCCATGAAATGATTTCAGCTATTATATCCGGCACAGATAAGCACCGCGAGTGCTTTTACAACCAATGAATTTATATTTCTTGGGAATTCCACCAACTGTTCATTAAAAAGGCAATTATTCGATGCACTTTTCATTCGCGATAACTGCTATCTGGATAGAAATAAAAGGTAAGCAGTCAACCGTTTGCCAGCTGATAACCATTAACTCATGAGCAAAAGGAAAAAAAAGCTTCCATTTTTGAATACTGTACAGTCACGTACAAAGAATGTTGTGGATCCATCCAACAGTAATTTTTCCATCTGTGAAAAATTGCAAACTTTTGCAAAACTGTTTTACTTAGATAATATGAACCTTGTACTCACATTACCTGTAACTCCTATACCCTAAGGCGTTTAAAACCACGTCATTGACCTTTTAAATGGCAGCCCCAGAGGGGGGGGGGGGAGTGTCCATTAAAATCACCAGTTCCTTAATTTAAGAAATTGTATGGAAGGAAATATTTTAATATTTGCTATAATTATGCATATGGTAATTCTTT
Source organism: Tenodera sinensis (assembly GCA_030765045.1). Taxonomy (NCBI): domain Eukaryota; kingdom Metazoa; phylum Arthropoda; class Insecta; order Mantodea; family Mantidae; genus Tenodera; species Tenodera sinensis. The sequence goes on along the minus strand of CM060973.1, from coordinate 81,812,053 downwards.
TGTTTAGAGTCTTATGTTTAATATGTGAATTTCCACACACTTAAGTTTATACAGTTTGATTTTAAAGTGTATTTAAGTATTATTTCTTTGTGAAATTAAAGTAAATGTTTTATGGTGAACATCGTCGTCTCTATAGTGCGGTAATAGCGCTGCTATTTACTAAGCGGGAGACACGGGTTTGCTTCCCGGTACCGGCGTGGGGATCTTATACCTCTGGGAGGCCTGGTCCAGGGTGCACTCAACCTCGTTAGGTTGCTCAGGGGCCAATTGAGAAGCTACTTGGTTGAAGAGTAGCTGCCCCTATCGTATAGTCGGCCGGGAGGGCCTGGCACGCTGACCACGTCCCACCCTCCAGTACTGCACCACACTTATGATGCCTTTAGTGGGCAGAGGGGGGGGGGGCTGCAGCGGCAGCGCCGAAGGCTTTGGCCCACTGTGGGCTATTGCGCTGGCGAGGGGGGGGGGTTATGGTAAACATCGTTAAATATAATAAATAGAAACTTTATTTGAAAGAAATGAAAAACAATGCTTAGATATTGAATTGTTAAAATATTCACGACCGCTGAAGTACGTTGTCATTGCAAATTAACATTGGGCATGTTGAGAAGACGAAATGGCTTGATCTGTCTTCGTCTATCACAACTGTATTTCATGGTCGGTCGTATTAACAGCATATGTTTCAATATGTAATAATAAAACTGACAGTAAGAGTATAAATTCGGGGTGACATTTTTATATTCAACCCGATCTGTCTCCTAACGAAAACACCTCGGATAAGAAGAGTTCTCATTACTAAAGGCTGCAACAAGATGATATTGGTGACAACATACAGTGTCAAAAGGAATACTCCAATTAATATTAAATTTAATTTTAACTCTCTGTGGCTGTTCTGTTACGTAAATTATGTTACGGAGTCGTAACACATTAATTAAAATAACATACTTAAAAACATTGAGCTTCCGGCCATTGTGGACTCCTTGGCCTGATGAAGACAAACTGGGAGACAAACTGTCAGGGCTGTACGGTTCTGCTGCTATCTTAATAGATCCCACAACCTTTGAGGTTTAAATAAATAATTCGAGATCGTTTTCATCATAAGCCACGTATTTGACATGGATCGATCAAGGTCGTTTGTCTGATAGTAATGATGCGTCAGCTCATTAAAGAACAGAATGGTATCAGTGAGTATTGTGCAGTGACTAATAGGATACGTCACCCATTTCGATAACATGATTCAGATTGATGTGCTGCAACAGCAAGAATTAATAAAACCACCACATTACGATAGCGCATCTTCTGAAGATAAGTTACGAAATCTTACCACCTGAAGATTCACATCACTTCAACAACAGAAAGCCAACAAATTCCCTCAACTTTGAAATTTGTGTTTTTAATGAATGATCATTCAATTAGGGAAAACAATGAAATGCAATATGTCTTGAAAACACACGCATTTAAATCTGTTCAGGAATACTAACCAATGCCACCAACAGTGTAGAATTAAAGTTAAACACTTAAGGTGGGCCTTAGGGTCGTGGTATTAAATATCCAATCCAGTATTTATCTTGGGGACTGGGGAAAACCACAGGGGGGAAGGAAGGTTCAGGTTGGAGTTTGGAACCGGTATCTTCTAAATGTGGTCCATGGACGTTAACGTTTGAGCCATTCCGGTCGATAAGAAACGAAATATTATTCATATAACATATTGCATTCTATTTATGAAATAGTTTTAATAATTCGTATTCCACGTTAGCAGTTGCGTCAGCTAAATCCATAAGCCGTGTAACTGCTTTTACAGTGAATATTGTAACTGGGCTAATAAACAAATAAATCTGTGATAAAGATTACGCCATGTCTTTTTTTCTTCATTTTTGAGGTATTAGGGTGAGGGGTTACAAGGCCTCAAACCAGGTACTTCCTATAAAATCTGATATTTAAGTTTTTACTTTCTGTGCTACATATAGTAAGTAGCGGAAGTATTGTATTCGATCCAAAAATTCAATGTCGAGATTTCGCCGGAAATAAGTTTAGAGGCACCCTCAATCAAAAAAAGCATTTTTAGAAAGAAAAAAAAAAAAGGTCCGCGTGTATCTGGACAACATGACTCAAAAATGAAAAGTCGGTTAAAACCCAAAGTTGGTATTTTAGTTTAATATCTTACAAGGATGCTGGACGAAGAGTTTGAAGAAAATTGATGTACTCTAAACTACTCTTTAAAAGGAAAATTTCCTTTTCTTTTCCCTCAAAAATAAAGATTTTATTAAAATGTCACATTTTATGGCAAATAAAATGTAGCTATATTTTGAATTTTCTGGCCATAGCCCATATAGTCTTGTTTAGCCTTGATTATTTTTGCATAACCGGTAAACTGAGAGATAGACCAAATCTTTCTATACAGAAATGTAGATCTGTTAAAACACGATTTATGTGAAATGATCTTTTTTGTGAAGTAACCATTGCGAAGATATTCGTTGTTATTTGTCAGAATTTTGCAATACTTGTACACGTTCTCAAATGGAAGGTCGTTATTCATTTTTTCTCTCTTGGTCTTGCAAAAGAGAACGGAATTTGTAAGTCATAATATAGGGACCACCCTTAAAACATTTGCCTATCCCTTAAAGCATATTGTATTCCCCTTGCACCTGCAAGAAAATTAGCAATAAGATAATGTCTACAAATGTTTATCTTGATTATCATGAACTACATAGAGGAATAAGCGTCTCTAAGAATGGTTTGTACAAGGGTAGAGAAAGTCATGTGAGTGCAACACGTCAAATTCTTTTAAAGCGCGTTACGTCCGTTTGCATAGAGAACGGGCAAATAAAAGTGTTTTCAGGTTTTAGAAGAGAGTTTATTGTATAACCCGAGGTCTTATAATTTTGCCATGAAAACACCACATTTCACAGGATTTTCTTCAATTTATGTTCATATTTGGAAGAAAGGCCATTAGTGTCGGCGTCTTTTACCTAAGTAAAATCCCTCCCATTTGTCAAAGAGTAGAAAGGACTTCACAAGTTTTCTGACTTTCTCAGTTCTTTGTCTTTACTTTTTGTGGACGCTTCACGCCATATTTCCTCTCTCGAGTTCCTTATTGCTTTCTCTCCTGCACGTGCAGCACCTTGTGGGCAAGAAAATGAGTAAACTCCGATAGCTGTTGTCCTTTCTTATCGAGTTAATACTGGCTAATCTGAAGCTACGATCCCACAATATGCGCTGCGTGGCCTTCAAGATATTTATATCTTATTATAGTGGTCAGATATAGCGGCCTTCAGTATCTGCTCATGAAACAAGTTTGGTTTCGTCAATACTGTATTGCAAGTTAATGTAGGTCATGGTGTCCGAATCGTAAAGTACTCACTGTTACATCAACAGCTGTAAAGCTGTTTATAATTTGAAGTTTGAACTAAAAGTATATGTACATTATTCTGGATTTTAAAATCAGTGAAGCTTCTTTTTTCTTTTTGAAAGTGATGACTAAGGCTAGGCTTTTTATGTAACATCAGCATGTAGAATATGTACATATTTAGGCAATAATATTAGATGAAATAACTATTATTACATAAGTTTCAAAATATGTAATAATAACAATAATATGAATAATTAATTAATAGTAGACAAACAACTTGGTGAATATCAAGGATTTCGAAAAGTTAGATCTTGTTCAGAACAGATCTTAAATTTAAACATAATAATTCGGGACAGAATAACAAGAAATAGAAAATATGTAATCATCTTCGTGGACTTCAAGAAGGCATATGACTCAGTAGATAGAACGCCAGTATTTCGCGTTTTAGAAGAATTTGGGGTTCATTCAAAAACAATATAATGAGACACTCTTACAGACACCAAGTCCAAAGTAAAATTTATGAGTAAAATATGAGAGGAATTTCAAATTAATACGGGTGTAAGACAAGGAGATGGATTCTCCCCAATTCTATTCAATTGTGTCCTGGAAAAGGTAATGAGAGTATGGGGAAAAAAGACTGCAAGAAAGAGGAATCTACCATCAAATTAGATTAGGATCAAGATACAAGGGGATAGGCGTAAATTGCTTAGCCTTTGCCGATGATTGCTGAAAATGTAAAAACAGCAATTGAGCAGATTAATCTTCTGAAGAAAACTGCAGAGAAATTGGGACTCAAAACATCATTTGAAACAAAAATTATGACCAATATCAAAGAAGCAGAAAAACTATATTAGCAACAAAGGATGGAAAAATAAATAAGGTTGATAAATTCAAGCATCTTGATGAAATAATTCAAACTGATGGATTGTGTGTGAAAGAATGTGTATTTACGTACAAATCCTAGCTGTAGTGATGACCACGGTTCAAAGGTTGCTTTGGCACTGAATTTTTCAGCCTCATTCTACCCCTTCATTCTCTGTATGTTCATCTTTTTCGGGAGGTGTGAATGTACTGTAAGAAATCTGATCTTGTTTCCCCGAGTTGTTTTAGAGTGATGTTTTTCATAAATACACACAAAGGGATCCTTTTCCTAAAATTGCTTTTGCGGATTCCCGAGATTTCAAAGTGTGTATTTTCGGTGAAATCTTAGTATCGAATGTTTGGATGGAATACATTACTGCCCATACCTACAAGGTACCTTATACAGAGACAAAGAATAAAAATCTGATGTGTTGCACTCACATGACTTTCTCTACTCTTGTACTAGCCATTCTAACAAACTCTTATTTCTATATCTCCATGTTAGTTAAGATAAACATTCGTACAAATTATCTTATTGCTTATTTCCTTGTAGGTGCAAGTGGAATATTAGAATACAGAAGGCTTTGTGTGACAGTCAAATCTTTTTGACCTATGAGATTCCGTTCTCTTTGCACGATTAACATATAAAAAATGAACAACGATGATCCATTTCGCGAAAGTTCTAAGTTTTCCGAAACCCACACACATAACAAGGAATATCTCCGAAATGGTTCACCCTACAAGAAAATTTATTTCGACATAAATTGTGTATTTTAGCAAGATCTACATTTTCTGTATTGTATGATTTGGTCTATCTCTAACGGTTTACCAATTATGCAAAAGTCGTCCAGAGTAAATACGACTACAGGTAGCCAGAAAATTCAAGATATACATTTCATTTGTCATCAAAATATCTCAATGACATTTTAATCAAAATCGTTAGAGCTATTTTCAAGAAAATCAAAATTTTCGAAAAATTTTCCATGTAAAGGGTAGTTTAGGGTGGGGCTATTTTCTTCAAAATCTTCGTGTCGCATCCCTGGAAGACATTAAGCTTAAATACCAACTTTGGGTTTTAACCGACTTTTCGTTTTTGAGTTATGCTGTCCACAGACTGACACAAAGACTGACACACGGACCTTTTTCTAAAACTGCTTTTTTTTTATTCAGGGGGCTTCAAAACATATATTTCCGGTGAAATCTCGACATCGAATTTTTGGGTGGAATACAATACTTCCCCTACTTACCAGTAGAGAAAGTAAAAAAATCTGATGTGTTGCACTCACTGACTTTACTCTTGTATTAACTAATAACGACACAAGGATGAAACAACTTTCAACTTTTCATGTGAATTCTATAGTTAGGTTTATCCTGAATGATGTAACTGGCAGCACACAGCTCCCACGGCACCACTATACCAATCCGTCACACCGTCCGTTGTTTCACCCCTGGACAATATTACCCATGTCAACAATGTCTTACGTTTCTATTTCGTTATGAAAGATGTTCGAAATTATGCTCCACAAGCCTGGCACTTGTTGAACACGTTATTGGACACTTGAAATATTGTAAAACGCACGCAGGCCAGATACTGTTTACCAATTCGTCGAGCGTATGGGAATTTGTTACATAAGCTTCATCTTTAAGCATTCACCACGGAATGTATTTATATCTGGAGAGCAAACTAATTATTGTCATAAAAATACGCTGTAATGCGAGACAGCGATTTACATGCACTTCTTTCGACGACAGCCGATATCACATCTAATTTGTCCTCGGATTCAATGGCTTTAAATGTTCTAACAATTGATATTTGTGTATTTGTTAGCAAACGCTGGCAAGAGCTGTATATGTAACTTTTACTGTGCCCGTAAAATATATGGTAGAATAGGGTTTTACGATCTTGCGGCAATGGAGGCTGTTTTACGGCTTTATGGGCACTTTCAAAGTATAACAGATTTTCAACATGGACATGGCAAGGCATTAAGTCCTATTCCATTGTATTGCAACTTCAGATTACATACTGAATGGTGTGTAGTGCTATGATAGACCAGAGCTTATCTGTGTGTCTATCCTTCATCATGACCATGGTCCCCCTTCACTGGGCTGTAACAAAATGTATAGCACCACTAGTGACCTCTAGTAAATGGTATACAGTGTTATGATAGACCAGAGCTTATCTGTGTGTCTATCCATCATGATCATGGTCCCCTTCACTGGACTGTAACAAAATGTATAGCACCACTAGTGACCTCTAGTAAATGGTATACAGTGTTATGATAGACCAGAGCTTATCTGTGTGTCTATCCTTCATCATGATCATGTCCCCCCTTCACTGGGCTGTAACAAAATGTATAGCACCACTAGTGACCTCTAGTAAATGGTATACAGTGTTATGATAGACCAGAGCTTATCTGTGTGTCTATCCTTCATCATGATCATGGCCCCCCTTCACTGGGCTGTAACAAAATGTATAGCACCACTAGTGACCTCTAGTAAATGGTATACAGTATTATGATAGACGAGAGCTTATCTGTGTACCTATCCTTCTCATGATCATGGCCCCCCTTCACTGGGCTGTAACAAAATGTATAGCACCACTAGTGACCTCTAGTAAATGGTATACAGTGTTATGATAGACGAGAGCTTATCTGTGTGTCTATCCATCATGATCATGTTCCTCCTTCACTGGGCTGTAACAAAATGTATAGCACCACTAGTGACCTCTAGTAAATGGTATACAGTGTTATGATAGACCAGAGCTTATCTGTGTGTCTATCCTTCTCATGATCATGGCCCCCCTTCACTGGGCTGTAACAAAATGTATAGCACCACTAGTGACCTCTAGTAAATGGTATACAGTGTTATGATAGACCAGAGCTTATCTGTGTACCTATCCTTCTCATGATCATGGCCCCCCTTCACTGGGCTGTAACAAAATGTATAGCACCACTAGTGACCTCTAGTAAATGGTATACAGTGTTATGATAGACCAGAGCTTATCTGTGTACCTATCCTTCATCATGATCATGGTCCCCCTTCACTGGGCTGTAACAAAATGTATAGCACCACTAGTGACCTCTAGTAAATGGTATACAGTGTTATGATAGACGAGAGCTTATCTGTGTACCTATCCTTCTCATGATCATGGCCCCCCTTCACTGGGCTGTAACAAAATGTATAGCACCACTAGTGACCTCTAGTAAACGGTATACAGTGTTATGATAGACCAGAACTTATCTGTGTGTCTATCCTTCGTCATGATCATGGTCCCCCTTCACTGGGCTGTAACAAAATGTATAGCACCACTAGTGACCTCTTAGTAAATGGTATACAGTGTTATGATAGACTAGAGCTTATCTGTGTACCTATCCTTCATCATGATCATGGCCCCCCTTCACTGGGCTGTAACAAAATGTATAGCACCACTAGTGACCTCTAGTAAATGGTATACAGTGTTATGATAGACCAGAGCTTATCTGTGTGTCTATCCTTCATCATGATCATGGTCCCTCTTCACTGGCTGTAACAAAATGTATAGCACCACTAGTGACCTCTAGTAAATGGTATACGGTGTTATGATAGACCAGAGCTTATCTGTGTGTCTATCCTTCATCATGATCATGGTCCACCTTCACTGGGCTGTAACAAAATGTATAGCACCATTAGTGACCTCTAGTAAATGGTATACAGTGTTATGATAGACGAGAGCTTATCTGTGTGTCTATCCTTCATCATGATCATGGTCCACCTTCACTGGGCTGTAACAAAATGTATAGCACCACTAGTGACCTCTAGTAAATGGTATACAGTGTTATGATAGACCAGAGTTTATCTGTGTGTCTATCCTTCATCATGATCATGGTCCACCTTCACTGGGCTGTAACAAAATGTATAGCACCACTAGTGACCTCTAGTAAATGGTATACAGTGTTATGATAGACCAGAGCTTATCTGTGTGTCTATCCTTCATCATGATCACGGTCCCCTTCACTGGGCTGTAGCAAAATGTATAGCACCACTAGTGACCTCTAGTAAATGGTATACAGTGTTATGATAGACCAGAGCTTGTCTGTGTGTCCATCCTTCATCATGATCATGGCCCTTCTTCACTGGGCTGTAACAAAATGATAGCACCAGTAGTGACCTCTAGTAAATGGTGTACAGTGCTATGATAGACCAGATCTTATCTGTGTGTCTATCCTTCATCATGATCATGGTCCCCCTTCACTGGCTGTAACAAAATGTATAGCACAACTAGTGACCTCTAGTAAATGTTATACAGTGTTACGTTAGACTAGAGCTTATCTTATGTGTCTATCCTTCATCATGATCATGGTCCCCCTTCACTGGGCTGTAACAAAATGTATAGCACCACTAGTGACCTCTAGTAAATGGTATACAGTGTTATGATAGACCAGAGCTTATCTGTGTGTCTATCCTTCATCATGATCATGGCCCCCCTTCACTGGGCTGCAACAAAATGTATAGCATCACTAGTGACCTCTAGTAAATGGTATACAATGTTATGTTAGACTAGAGCTTATCTTATGTGTCTATCCTTCATCATGATCATGGTCCCCCGTCACTGGGCTGTAACAAAATGTATAGCACCACTAGTGACCTCTAGTAAATGGTATACAGTGTTATGATAGACGAGAGCTTATCTGTGTACCTATCCTTCTCATGATCATGGCCCCCCTTCACTGGGCTGTAACAAAATGTATAGCACCACTAGTGACCTCTAGTAAATGGTATACAGTGTTATGATAGACCAGAGCTTATCTGTGTGTCTATCCTTCATCATGATCATGGCCCCCCTTCACTGGGCTGTAACAAAATGTATAGCACCACTAGTGACCTCTAGTAAATGGTATACAGTATTATGATAGACGAGAGCTTATCTGTGTGTCTATCCTTCATCATGATCATGGCCCCCCTTCACTGGGCTGTAACAAAATGTATAGCACCACTAGTGACCTCTAGTAAATGGTATACAGTATTATGATAGACGAGAGCTTATCTGTGTACCTATCCTTCTCATGATCATGGCCCCCCTTCACTGGGCTGTAACAAAATGTATAGCACCACTAGTGACCTCTAGTAAATGGTATACAGTGTTATGATAGACGAGAGCTTATCTGTGTGTCTATCCATCATGATCATGGTCCTCCTTCACTGGGCTGTAACAAAATGTATAGCACCACTAGTGACCTCTAGTAAATGGTATACAGTGTTATGATAGACCAGAGCTTATCTGTGTGTCTATCCTTCACCATGATCATGGTCCCCCTTCACTGGGCTGTAACAAAATGTATAGCACCACTAGTGTCCTCTAGTAAATGGTATACAGTGTTATGATAGACCAGAACTTATCTGTGTGTCTATCCTTCGTCATGATCATGGTCCCCCTTCACTGGGCAGTAACAAAATGTATAGCACCACTAGTGACCTCTTAGTAAATGGTATACAGTGTTATGATAGACTAGAGCTTATCTGTGTACCTATCCTTCATCATGATCATGGTCTCCCTTCACTGGGCTGTAACAAAATGTATAGCACCACTAGTGACCTCTAGTAAATGGTATACAGTGTTATGATAGTCCAGAGCTTATCTGTGTGTCTATCCTTCATCATGACCATGGTCCAACTTCACTGGGCTGTAACAAAATGTATAGCACCACTAGTGTCCTCTAGTAAATGGTATACAGTGTTATGATAGACCAGAACTTATCTGTGTGTCTATCCTTCGTCATGATCATGGTCCCCCTTCACTGGGCTTTAACAAAATGTATAGCACCACTAGTGACCTCTAGTAAACGGTATACAGTGTTATGATAGACCAGAACTTATCTGTGTGTCTATCCTTCGTCATGATCATGGTCCCCCTTCACTGGGCTGTAACAAAATGTATAGCACCACTAGTGACCTCTTAGTAAATGGTATACAGTGTTATGATAGACTAGAGCTTATCTGTGTACCTATCCTTCATCATGATCATGGCCCCCCTTCACTGGGCTGTAACAAAATGTATAGCACCACTAGTGACCTCTAGTAAATGGTATACAGTGTTATGATAGACCAGAGCTTATCTGTGTGTCTATCCTTCATCATGATCATGGTCCCTCTTCACTGGCTGTAACAAAATGTATAGCACCACTAGTGACCTCTAGTAAATGGTATACGGTGTTATGATAGACCAGAGCTTATCTGTGTGTCTATCCTTCATCATGATCATGGTCCACCTTCACTGGGCTGTAACAAAATGTATAGCACCATTAGTGACCTCTAGTAAATGGTATACAGTGTTATGATAGACGAGAGCTTATCTGTGTGTCTATCCTTCATCATGATCATGGTCCACCTTCACTGGGCTGTAACAAAATGTATAGCACCACTAGTGACCTCTAGTAAATGGTATACAGTGTTATGATAGACCAGAGTTTATCTGTGTGTCTATCCTTCATCATGATCATGGTCCACCTTCACTGGGCTGTAACAAAATGTATAGCACCACTAGTGACCTCTAGTAAATGGTATACAGTGTTATGATAGACGAGAGCTTATCTGTGTGTCTATCCTTCATCATGATCATGGTCCACCTTCACTGGGCTGTAACAAAATGTATAGCACCACTAGTGACCTCTAGTAAATGTTATACAGTGTTATGATAGACCAGAGCTTATCTGTGTGTCTATCCTTCATCATGATCATGGTCCCCCTTCACTGGACTGTAACAAAATGTATAGCACCACTAGTGACCTCTAGTAAATGGTATACAGTGTTATGATAGACCAGAGCTTATCTGTGTGTCTATCCTTCATCATGATCATGGTCCCCCTTCACTGGACTGTAACAAAATGTATAGCACCACTAGTGACCTCTAGTAAATGGTATACAGTGTTATGATAGACCAGAGCTTATCTGTGTGTCTATCCTTCATCATGATCATGGTCCACCTTCACTGGGCTGTAACAAAATGTATAGCACCACTAGTGACCTCTAGTAAATGGTATACAGTGTTATGATAGACCAGAGCTTATCTGTGTGTCTATCCTTCATCATGATCATGGTCCCTCTTCACTGGGCTGTAACAAAATGTAAAGCAGCACTAGTGACCTCTAGTAAATGGTATACAGTGTTATGATAGACCAGAGCTTATCTGTGTGTCTATCCTTCATCATGATCACGGTCCCCTTCACTGGGCTGTAGCAAAATGTATAGCACCACTAGTGACCTCTAGTAAATGGTATACAGTGTTATGATAGACCAGAGCTTGTCTGTGTGTCCATCCTTCATCATGATCATGGCCCTTCTTCACTGGGCTGTAACAAAATGATAGCACCAGTAGTGACCTCTAGTAAATGGTGTACAGTGCTATGATAGACCAGATCTTATCTGTGTGTCTATCCTTCATCATGATCATGGTCCCCCTTCACTGGCTGTAACAAAATGTATAGCACAACTAGTGACCTCTAGTAAATGTTATACAGTGTTACGTTAGACTAGAGCTTATCTTATGTGTCTATCCTTCATCATGATCATGGTCCCCCTTCACTGGGCTGTAACAAAATGTATAGCACCACTAGTGACCTCTAGTAAATGGTATACAGTGTTATGATAGACCAGAGCTTATCTGTGTGTCTATCCTTCATCATGATCATGGCCCCCCTTCACTGGGCTGCAACAAAATGTATAGCATCACTAGTGACCTCTAGTAAATGGTATACAATGTTATGTTAGACTAGAGCTTATCTTATGTGTCTATCCTTCATCATGATCATGGTCCCCCGTCACTGGGCTGTAACAAAATGTATAGCACCACTAGTGACCTCTAGTAAATGGTATACAGTGTTATGATAGACCAGAGCTTATCTGTGTGTCTATCCTTCATCATGATCATGGTCCCTCTTCACTGGCTGTAACAAAATGTATAGCACCACTAGTGACCTCTAGTAAATGGTATACGGTGTTATGATAGACCAGAGCTTATCTGTGTGTCTATCCTTCATCATGATCATGGTCCACCTTCACTGGGCTGTAACAAAATGTATAGCACCATTAGTGACCTCTAGTAAATGGTATACAGTGTTATGATAGACGAGAGCTTATCTGTGTGTCTATCCTTCATCATGATCATGGTCCACCTTCACTGGGCTGTAACAAAATGTATAGCACCACTAGTGACCTCTAGTAAATGGTATACAGTGTTATGATAGACCAGAGCTTATCTGTGTGTCTATCCTTCATCATGATCATGGTCCACCTTCACTGGGCTGTAACAAAATGTATAGCACCACTAGTGACCTCTAGTAAATGGTATACAGTGTTATGATAGACCAGAGCTTATCTGTGTGTCTATCCTTCATCATGATCATGGTCCCCCTTCACTGGGCTGTAACAAAATGTATAGCACCACTAGTGACCTCTAGTAAATGGTATACAGTGTTATGATAGACCAGAGCTTATCTGTGTGTCTATCCTTCATCATGATCATGGTCCCTCTTCACTGGGCTGTAACAAAATGTATAGCACCACTAGTGACCTCTAGTAAATGGTATACAGTGTTATGATAGACCAGAGCTTATCTGTGTGTCTATCCTTCATCATGATCATGGTCCCCCTTCACTGGACTGTAACAAAATGTATAGCACCACTAGTAGTAGCACCACCTCTAGTAGATGGTATACACACAACGGGAAACGCCGCTATTTCAGTTAGTTCCTGTATAAATTAAAGCCGACGGTCCACATGTGACTCTTCGAGCAAAAGTTAACACAATAAACACACTGTGTTCTGTACTGTAGGCCATTATAACTACACAGTGGCTGCATAGAAGAATGGAGAATGGTCGGTTTCAGACCTTTCTTTGAGCTGAAGATTCTGATTGAGTGATTGTAGTTACGGAGTAATGTCCAATAATTTGGAGATTTGTGAACCAGAATAAAGCGAGCTGTTGATAATGGCAGTGACCGGCACGTAACTGAGAGAGCAAACACAAAGGATGGCTATCTCTTGGTTTCCGACCGGAAACTGGCGTCTTTCCTTCCCATCACACTCTCACTTCCTGTCGCACTAGCGCCGTCATCTGTTGCCACCAACAGTGCGTGCGTTCGTTCGTTCAGTTTTCCTCAAACAACAAGGAACACAAGCAATAACGTCATGTCTCTGTTGGATATCATATTACACTGGAAATGCATGTTTTGAGCACCTTAGAACATAAACAGTAACGTAAATGTTCGCATGGCGATGATTTCTTTAGTGTTATTATGTGTAAGGGTATGATAATTCATATACTTAACATGGGGAATTCAAATCGACAAGTTTTCATTCCGGATTGAATACTGCATGGAAACGAGGATTCAGATTGAACTGAGTCGTTAGATCCGATCCTCTTAGAAGTGGGATCGGATCGAAATTTTGTTGCATGATTTGAATCCGTCAAAGATGCCAACTTGTACTGTACTCGTAACGCGCTACGCGCTCGTCATTTTGCTTTCTTAGTGAAAGTGGTGTGACAAAACAACTACAAATCCACTTCTATTATTTCTATAATCTCACAATGTATTCCCAGTGTTTTCTCCGGGTTCTCCGGTTTCCCCCGCCATTCATTCCACTAATTACTCCATTATCACCCTTCCAATCATCCATTTCGCCTGCATTTCATATCATCCTCTTCCTCACTATCATACCTGGTGCTTGGTTGACTACCTGCTTCCAGGTCTTCACTCTGTCTGGTCCAGAGGTCCCTCTGCTCTCCGACAGGCGTCTGACCCTAGGCACTGGCTTGTAAGTCCCACATAAGGGGAGGGTAATCAGGAAAAGAAAGTATTCATATAGATTTCATTCCGGAATGAATTCAACATGGAAATGCGGAGCGTTGAAAGTACGATTGGACTCGGGTCGTTTTCAATTCCCCATGGAAGCGCAGTATTTCAAAAGGCTTTCAAGATAATTCGTTTTCTGGAAAAGTTATCAATTTTATACCTTTAACTTCTGCATGTTTTATAGTTGTATTTGCATTTTGTGTTTTGCATTGGGGTATTTTGTTGGCAATTTTCAGAAAAAGTCGTAAAATCTTGTTTACATAAACTTTTATACTCACTCTTCTATAAATAATCATTAGAAAAGGCAGTTTTTCTATCTACTTCATGTTAATCCAAGTAAATGTTTGTAAAAATACTTTCATAACACATATTTGAGGTACGAGGGAGATGGAGGGCTTGGATAATTTTTATGAGTGCTAAACAAATGAAATAAGGGATTCAAAATTATATTCAAGTTAACGTTCTGCCCTCAAGCACTGCAAAAACTATTAATGCTAATATTTTATATACCTTCTATTAAGGGTTTTTTTCTCTTTTACCAATGATAGAATGCTATAGTCAGATGTTTAAAAGCGGCCCGCTATATGCTGATCTTAATCTTCTCGTTTCACATTGTGAAAATCAAGTGACTTTGCACTTCAACAACAGTCTTGTGATATAAGTATGAAAAGTGCATTATTACAGACTTGGAATATTTCACTCACATGTATTTCACAAACTGTATTTTTTTTTTTTTTTTTTTTTTTTTTTTGCATGATCCTGCTTTTTATTGTTTTGAATGAATTATTAATAACAATTTGTAATAGTAATTCATTGTTGTTTCGCACTAGTCATATGTAAGACAAGGTTGGGAAAGTAAAATCAAATTGAAACACTCTACCATAACCAGGATCAGAACCACGGATGTCCAAATCTTACTATAGAAAAAAGGTAGATCTTGGTAAAATAAACAGTTTATGTGCAAATAATTTTTTTTTTTTTTTTTTTTTTTTTTTTTTTTTTTTTTTTTTTGGTAGAGTGAACCATTTCTGAGATATTCCTTATTATTTGTGTAAGTTTCAGAACACAAACTTCCGTCAACTCAACATCGTTGTTAATTTTGTTGTATGTTAGCCGTGCAAATTTCAAAGTTTAAAAGATTTGATTTTCGCTTAAAGCCTACTGTATTCCCATATTCCCATTGTACCTACAAGGAAACAAGCAATAAGATCATTTCTGATATAGGAATATGAATTTGTAAGAATGGTTAGTACAGGAATAGAAAAAGTCATGTGAGTGCAACACATCAGAATTTTTTCTCGGGTGAGGATATTACTTGAACACTTTCGTGTGGAAGATGCTGAATGGACGTTCCAAGTTTAGTTTTTATCTTTTCGGCTTTTTAGTCGGTATATTTCTCTTGATTTAGGGTACCTCGAGACGAGTTTCTGTATATCTGTATATCGAATTTGTGGGTAATGATTGACTGTGTATTCCAAAGGCTGCTTAGACATGTCCATGTGGTTTTGAAATGGAGAAAGTAGCTCGGTGAGGTTGTCAGCCCTCGTATTTGTCACCTTGCTACAACGCCCTATTCTCATAGCTCGGCGAGGTAAACACTTGGAGGCAGCTGTAAAATGTGCTGAGAGGGATGCAGTGACTTGGAAACTACACGGGGCTCACGTGCTAATAACGTGCCTGTCGGGTTAACATTTTCATAACACATCCTTTTTTACTTTCTCTACATTTTTTTTCTCTTTTACATCTATCTTTACATAGATAGAGGAGCTATTGAAAATATATAATTAGATTTAGAAATTCAAGCCTAGCTTCAGTGCCAAACCCCCTCCCTATCTCCCCATTCTTATTCCTCCTATCTTTGCAACCTTATAGTACACACGGCTTGTATGAAATAACAATTTTCATAGAGGAAGTATTATATTCCATCCCTTCTTCCTTAAAAAAATGACTGTGAGATTTCACCAGAAATAACCCTTTTTACTCTCTCTACTGGTAAGTAGGGGAAGTATTGTATTCCACCCAAAAATTTGATGTCGAGATTTCACCGGAAATATATGTTTTGAGACCCCCTGAAACCAAAAAAAAAGCATTTTTAGAAAAAGGTCTGTGTGTGTCAGTCTGTCAGTGCAACACATCAGATTTTTTTAGAAAAAGTTCTCTGTGTGTCCGTGAACAGCATAACTGAAAAACTAAAAGTTGGTTAATTACCAAATTTGGTATTTAAATCCAGAGCCTTCCAAGGGTGTGATACGATGATCTGTTGCACTCACATGACTTTCTCTACTCTTGTACTAACCATTCTTACAAACTCTTATTCCTCTATCTTAATGTTAGTCGAAATAAACATGTGCAGAAATTATCTTACTGCTCCTTGTAGATGCAAGAGGAATATGGAAATACAGTAGCCTTTGAGTGATAGTTAAATATTTTGAAGCTTTCACTCTTTGCATGACCAAAAGATAAAAGAGTGAATAACGACCTTCCATTTGAGAATGGAAATAAGGAATATATCCGAAATGGTTCACTCCACAAAAAATGCATATAGGCATAGCTTGTATATTTTAAGGAGATTACACTTTTTGTATAGTAAGATTTGGTGTATCTCTTAAGGTTTACCAGTTATACAAAATTCATAAAGAGTAAACAGGACTACATTGGCTATAGTCAGAAAATTCAAGTATATATTTAATTCACCATAAAATATCTTAAACATTTCGCATTTTAATCAAAATCGTTAGCCATTTTTGAGAAAAGCAAAATTTTCCATGTAAAGGGTACTTTAGTGTGGGAAAATTTTCTTCAAAATCTTCGTGTCGCATCCTTGAAAGATACTAAAGTTAAATTCCAAATTTGGATTTTAACCGACTTTTCGTTTTTGAGTTACGCTGTTCACAGACAGAAAAACACCCGCGGGCCTTTTCCCCAAAAAATGCTTTTTTTTTTTTTATTCAGGGGCCCTTAAAACATGTACTTCCGGTGAAATCTCGACATCGAATCGTCATCCAAAACTACCCTGGAAATGTTTTGAACATTTTGATTTTCTCAAAAATGAATAAATATTTTGAGATACTTTGAAGACAAATGAAATGTGTATGTTAAATTTGCTAGGAACAGCCATCCCCCCTCCGAAGCGACTGGCAATTGCAGCGAATGGCGTAGCAGTGATTCTTGTTAGCTGGTTGTGCTTATTTTGCTATTGCCACCTGTCGCCCTTGACTGTCCACTACAGCTCGCCCGCCGGGAGCGCTTAATTTTATTGATTGGCCACAATAAAACTACATACAACCGTCAACATCTAATAACTTTGTAATGCTTGGTTCTGAATCGGTTGGAACGCCATAGAGCTACTACTACTACTAGAGGAATACACGAGACTCAAGTTGCTATAGTTAGTCTATATATGTGTGTGTGCTGGCTTTGAAAATGCATAACATGCTGAGATCTGTGTTGCATTCTCATACCGCCGCTATTGACTTGCAAGATAAATATGTATTTAAAATATCTGGTGTACTGCACTTACATGCCTTTCTCTACTCTTGTACTAACCATTCATACAAACTCTTATTCCTATATCTTCTTCGTGTTGAGATAAACATTTGTACAAATTATCTTATGCTTATTTCCTTGTAGGTGCAAGGGGAATATTAGAATACAGTAGGCTTTGAGCGATAGTCAAATGTTTTAAAGGTTTGAGATTCCGTTCTCTTTGCACACTTAACGTATAAAAAATGAACAGCGATGTTCCATTTCACGAAAGTTTTAAGTTTTCCGAAACTGACACAAATAACAAAGCATATCTCCGAAATGGTTCACTTTACAAAAACATTTATTTAGACAAATTGTGCGTTTTTAGCAAGAATTACCTTTATGTATAGTAAGATTTTGTCTATCTCTTACGGTTTACCAGTTATGCAAAAGTTATCCAGAGTAGGACTTCATGGACTATAGCCAGAAAATTCAAAATATGTATTTCATTTGTCATAAAAATATCTCAAACGTGTGTCATTTTAATCAAAATGATTAGAGCCATTTTCAAGAACATCAGAATTTTCGAAAAATGTTCCATGTAAAGGGTAGTTTGGGGTGGAGCTATTTTCTTCAAAATCTTCGTATCGCATCCTTGAAAGACAACTTTGGTTTTTAACCTACTTTTCGTTTTTGAGTTATGCTGTCCACAGACTGACAGACACACACACGGACCTTTTTCTAAAAATGCTATTTTTGGATTCAGGGGGTCTCAAAACACATTTCCGGTGAAATCTCGACATCAGATTTTTGGGTGGAATACAATACTTCCTCTACTTACCAGTAGAGAAAGTAAAAATGTGTTTTCTTTTGGATTCAGGGGCCTCAAAATATATGTTTCCGGTGAAATCTCGATATCGAATTTTTGGGTGGAATACAATACTTCCTCTATTTTACTATACGTACTAGAGAAAGTGATAAATATTTGTTTATTTGTTTGTTTGTTTGTCCGTTAGGGGCTGCACCATTCATGTGATTGTGATGGAAATACACAAATCTAAATATTTTTTTCATAGAGAAGGTTTTTATACTATCCATTTAAGTAGGCAACATATTACATTCACATGATTTCGTCTACTCGCTTTTCTTTTACGTAACATATTCACATGTCCTTCTCTACTTGCCCTTCAAGGTACAGTTAATACAATTTTCTATAATTCAAATAGAAATGCAACGTATTGCATTCACAAGGTTTTCTCTACTCACTTTTCTTTAACGGAACATAACCACGTTTCTTTTTCTACTCCCACTTCTAAAAACATTACATATAATTGTCTATATGTTTAAAATAGAGATGCATCTTATTCCATTCACAGGGTTTTCTCTACTCTTCTTTTATGTAACACATTCGCATGTTCTTCTCTACTCGCTCTTCAACATACAATTTTCTATATGATTGAAATACAGATGTAACGTATTTCATTCATTGATTTCCTTAACTAACCTACCTTCTACGTAACATTCACATATACTTCTCTTTTCATTTTCCTACCAGCAATTCATATGCTTTCCTCTACTCCCTTTTCTTTTACGTAGCACATTCATTATGCCCCCTTCAAAAGCAATTTATACAATTTTTTATGACTGAAATAAATGCAACGTATTACATTCACACGGTTTTCTCTTCTCACTTTTCTTGAGAAACATTTCTTTCTGTACTCTCACTTCTACATTTCCTATATATTTGAAATAGAAATGCAACCTGTTACATTCACAAGTAGTTTTATATATTCACTTTTCTTTTATGTGACACTTTCACGTGCGTTTCTCTTCTCACTCTTCTACAAACAATTCACACTCTTTTCTGTATTATCGAAATAGAAATGCAACGTATTACATTCACAAGGTTTTCTCTGTTCGCTTTCCTTCCTATGGTATTAGTAGTTGTTCAACAATGATTTTGTATAGTGCCTTCCCGGTGTTTTTATTTATTTAGTTATTTATTTAACTATTAATGTAAGTGTGTTAAAGAACATTTTTAAATGTCTCCAAAGAAACACATAGACTATTAGGGCAACGCAGGGTATTTCAGCTAGTAACTTTATAAAGTAATGATAAGGAGATTCAAATTAACTTTATTTATAGACGCCCTTTTACCGTTATAGTTCTCAGTTTTTTGTAGTGTTTAACGCCCGCTTTTATTAGATACGGCACCGCAGGCGGTGACACTGATGATACATGGAAGGAAGATGGAGCACCCGTAGAATGAGATGGCGGGGGAAACTGGAGAACCCGGAGGAAACCCGCCCCAGCGCCGCTTCGTCCACCATAAATCCCACATGCGGTTGCCTAGGATCGAACCCGGGCCGCCTTGGGAGAAGCGAATGGTCTAACCACTCGGCTACGGCGCGGCCTCATGGTTCTCAGTGTCCCATTGTATACTGGTCATGAAATACCGCTTAATTTTGCTCATATGGCTCTTTATCAGGCTTGAGGTTCTTTTGCGTACCGTAAGTCTACCACACGGTACCACCGACTTTACTTCCGTTCTAAAAGAAGCCATGCTAATGATTTTTACGCCCGAAAAAAAAATTCAGAGGCTAGCACGTTACCCCTAAACAATAGAAGACAACTGTAATGATAAGGAGATAGATAAATCATTGCTATAAATAATTTAATGTGTTCAAATCAAGTCTGAAGTTCGGAGACCACACGGAAAGACACGCAATTGAAATTTTATAAAGTGCTGGTTGTGCCGACGTTTTTGTATGGGTGTAAATCCTGGATTGACAAGAAAAAAGATGAAAACCGCATCCAAGTAGCAGAAATAAAATACCTACAAGCCGTTAGAGAAAATACCACAAGAGGCAGAATAATTAAAATGTATGTAATAAATGATAAAATAGTACACAATAGACAAAATTGAAAATGTCTTCAACAAATAGAGGAAGCTCGTGTCTCGAAAAAGGCCCTGAAATATCGACCATCGAGGACTCGGGACATAGGACGACCGAGAAGATGACAATGAGACCGTAAAACAGGATAAATCTTCTGGATAAATCTTGTTAAAGCACTTTTTATATACCCATGTAACCGTTTTGGACATATTTCTTATTCTTGATTTGCATTTTAAATACTTATACTTTTCTCAAATAAATAATTGTTTTCCCCCCTTTCTTTTATATGTCCTGGCCATTCTAACATAATGGAATGCCAAAGCAATCATCTAGCAACCAGCTCTTAAAAGATGTGACTGTTGCTAAGGCCTACTGTATTTCTATATTCCCCATTTCCCAATTTCTTCAGGTGTTTGTCTCGATTAACATGAAAATAGAATAAGTTTAATATCTATGTAATTTATATATTAAACCTACATATAACTAAAATTTATTTTTGTTTCTTTGCAGGTGAGTGCATGTGTCCTTATATATCACAAGACCAGCATATGGGTGAGTTATCGATTATATCATGTTATAGTGTACCTATATCAAATTTTAGTTATACATTTCGAGATATGTTACCAGCGTTGGGGCGACAGAACATGTGCACCGTAACATTATTTTGTTTACCGATATCAGTACGTGTGGCCACTTTTCTCTTCAGATGCTAATATAGAATGTTTCAAAGAACCAAATGCATACCTACATTTACCGGAGATGTTACTTTACGTGCTTGCAGGATAGCTTTCTTCTTCAACCTAAAAAAGAAGCATGTTTGGAAAAAGGTAAGTCTGTCTGTATAACTTAAAAGAAATACTTGGTTAAATACCAAACTTGGTATTTAAGTAGTTCAATGCGAGGAGCAGAAATTGCATGTTGCCTTCAATCGAGCGCGGTAACCAGACTTTTCTCTTAATAGTGCCGAAGCTTCGTGTAGCTCTCATTGGCAAGCTTTCGTTGCGTCACCTGTAACTGGTAAACCTAAGAGATAGACAAAATCTTACTACACAAAAAGTGTAGATCTTGTTAGAGCACACAATATTTGGCAAATAATTATAATATATAATTATTTTGTATCTTTTTTGGTAACTTTAAACATAGAGTCTCCTCTTAATGGTAGTAATGTGGCATTTTATGATATAGAGGAAAACGTTTTATATGTTGAAAATAACATTCCGCAAATGGCTTGTCTTTCTGCGACCATGAAAATATGTTTTAAGGTTTGTCTTGCCATACAATCAACTAGTTCTGTCAATCATCCTCTGATATTAAAGTGACACGTGAAGAAATAAGTACATGTGATAACAGACGAGGTCAGCCCCATACGTGGGTATCTTGCAGGGTCAAGCACTTTCAATGTCTCCGAACTGCTTCAAGGTTTATTCAAGGGAAGATATGACAAACAAATTAACTGTATGATAGAGCAAGCAAGCCTTTCCTTCTCTACCACTTGTATATACAGGTGTATTGTATTCTACACACAAATTCAATATACATATTTCACCAGAAATACACTTCGTGAGATCCGTGTGTGGTATGACTTCAGCATCTTCCAAATTGGGACACGAAGATTTAAAAAATAATAATAATCCAGGTCATACTACCTATTCTTTGGAAAATGGTTTTTTTTTTTTTTTTTTTTTTTTTTTTTTCCTTTCAAAACTGGCTAATGATTTATGGCACAGTTTTAAGATGTTTGCATGGCATACATATAATGTGACGCTGGCCGCGGGTACATGCCTCAAAGACTCAGGGTTAAACTATCTCACACTACCTGGCGGCCGCGTGCGTCAAAAATGTGAGCCAAAGTCAAGCTACCTCACCACTCGCGGCTAGTAAACACCCAAAAATTAGCACGGCTAAACGAAGAATTTTGAGACGGTTCCGTAAGCTTTGACAGCCAACTTGTTTGTGGAAGCGTTGAGAAATTATGAATTTCCAGAAAAATCCATGCTACGTCATTCTCGCTTATAAAAAGCTTGCGAGACGGCGAGAGAGGAGAGTTTTTGTGAGACAAAAGGGAAGAATAGCAGTTGTATGTGATGGAATCGAGAGTGTTGAATGAGACGGATGTTAGCAGTAGGTCATCGTGAGATAACTGTATGTGTCGACAGAGATAGTTTGGGACATTGATACGTCATGTCGGATTTGTAGTGAGAAGCAGTTTAAGTGAGTGTGATCGTCGAAACCAGCAATTGGTTAGACAGAGAGAACTGAAAGACAGAGAAGTATATGTCAAGATTACGAGAGGACAGAACAGCTGTGAGTTGCAAAGTCACGAAGAACTATAGATTGTGTTGCAGATAAAAGAGAACCATGTTTTGTGTTTCAGTTTTAGAAGAAAAAATAAAGTGACAGAAAAAGTAAGCGGACTTTTTTGCCGTTTCGTCACAATATTATTTATTGATGAAACAGCGCTCTAGTTGAACATCAATGTGCAGCTTTGTGTTTACGATAAGTCAGTTGTTGTTTTTGTTCTCTTCTTGTTCTCTAAACGTGGTACTCCCCTCATGTTTGATCGTGTAACACACTTGGCCGGGTCCTGGTAATTCTTGTATGTAGATATATATTTCGTGGTGAAAATGATGCATTGCGAGTCTTGTCTGGTCCAGCTTGTCTTCCAACAGAGTCGATGTGTGTAGAAATCAACATCTATTTCCCTCTTCTTTATGTCCCCGGTGTTGGTCCTGTGGATGGCAGTTCGTGATATCCTCCCTCAAGAATTCATTTACTCGTACCAAACGGGATGGTGCCGTTCTTCCTCTCTTAGTATGTTTCATAAACATTTTCACTTCTAATCTCATCAGGTCGCCTGCTGCTGCTCTCTCTTTAGTGTATTCTTGAAGCATATTGCTGTTGTTTGCAAATGTAGATATACAGGGTGATTCAAAAATACTTTTACAAAGTTTGTGGGCAGGTTCCTTACAGTGAAACAAGGAAAAAGGTTCATGTAAACTTATGTCCCAAAATCATTCGTTTTCGATTTATTGAAGGGTGTTATTAATGAAGGAGTTTTAAAGTGATGACACAAGCTACTTTTTGGCATTGTCAGCTTATTAGGAGATGTTCAACGTATAAGCTAATATCAGATACTTAAAATGTTCTCCTCTTGCATCTAAATACCCTGTTAAACACTTCCTGGTGGTGTAGCATGTAAACAATTCACAGGCTGATATGTACACTTTTAGTTAACTCACTACATGTAAATAAATGACAAACGTAAACAAGTATTTATGGCAACACATTGCCATCTACGTGAAATACAATGAGTCACAGCCTTGTATAAATGAGTACATAGATAAATGAAGTTGGGTTGGACCTGGAAAGTCATTGAACGTAAACTTTCATTAATAAATTTATAGGTTGATAACGCGGAAACAAAGCATTTTGGGACATATGTTTATAAGAACTTTTTTTCTTGTTTCAGTTTAAGGAACACATCCTGAAACTTTGTAAAAGCATTGTTTAACCATCCTGTGTATTGAATATACATGTATGTTTGCCATTCACGCTTGTAGCCTGGTTTAATTTAGTTGAAAAGCAAACAGTTTTAATTGTATATAAAGGAACTCCAAACATTGAGTATAATTCCTTAAAACCATTCACGTGATTTTCTCTACTCATTCTCGTACAAAATATTCTTACAGAAGCTTATTTTTCTGTCTACTTAATGTTAATCGAGATAAACATCTGCAGAAAATATTTTACTGCTTAGTTTCTTGTAGGCACAAGGGAATGCGGTAGGCCTAAGCGATAATCAAAATTATCTTTTAAGAGGTGATCGCTATATTGCGACGAATAACTGACTTCCTATTTGGTAAAAATATGCGCATTTTTAACTGTAAACCAATAACAAGGAAATGGTTAACTCCACAGTATAAATATATTTGACATAACTTGTGTGCTTTAACTAAATTGTACATTTTTTATTTAGTAATATTTTGGCTATCTGTTACGGTTTGCCATTTATGGAAGAGTCATTCATATCAGAGGACTTCTAAGACTATTCCCATAAAATTTAAGACAGGCATTTCGTTAATCATGGAAATATCTTAAACATGTGGTATTTTAATCAATGCCGTTTGTGCCATTGTTAAAAAATTGAAAATCCTGGGAAGTTGCTGAACTTAATGACCAAATTTGGTATTTAACCTAATTTTCGTTTTTTAGTTCTGCTGTTCACAGACGCACACGAAATATTACCTAAATTTTCCTTTTTCTTTCTTTCTTTTTTTCAGGAGGCTTGAAAACGTATTTCCGGTGAAATTTTGATATAAAATTTCTCGGTATAAAGCAATACTTTCTCTACTTTGCGGTAACTTAACGGAACTTACTTTTTGAATTGCCTTCTTTCTTATATTGCCAAAACTTTTCTGCAGGAAAAATATAAAGGTAATTAAAATGTTAGATAACTTACTAAGATTGTTGTCTGCAGTCGACAGCAAGAACCATCACAGCCAACACAATATTGAAAAGATAGCTCATCGAACTAATAACTCAATTAAAATTAAGATGCCCACACGCAGCTATAAATTGTTTGGAACCGATGGTTTAATTGACGATTACAGCACGATTTGCATAAGCAGCTGACGAGCCCCTGGCGCTCAGGATTACAGCATAATTATTATCACGATATCGATTATACTTGGCTACGTTACGGCTGGGAGTTTAACGTCCTGGATCACCCAAGTTGTTCTAAAACGTATGCAAACAATAAATCAGAACCCTGCTTTTAGACCCTCTGACGTCATCTGTCAACATAGCTTGTTAAATTCGAAATAAATTAAGAAAAACCCTGGTATTATTACACATTTCCTTGTAGGTACAACAGGGATAAGGGAATAAAGTCAGCTTTAAGGATAATAAAATGTTTTAAGATCTGGTTGTTATGAGAAGGCTTTGACATTCCCTTTGCATAGCCAGGATGAACAAAAATGCTTTACATTCACATGACTTTCTCTACGAATTCTTCAACAAAATTCGTATGCCTCTACATATTTTACGTTAATCGAAATAAACATTTGCAGAATTTTTTTTAAAAAATTCGATGTAATGATTTCACCGGAAATATGTTTGAAGCCCCCTGAATAAAAAAAGAAATCATTTTTAGAAAAAGATCCGCGCGTGTCTGTCTGTCTGTCTGTCTGTCTGTCTGCTGCCTGCCTGACTGTGGACAGCATAACTGAAACACGAAAAGTCGGTTAAAAATCGAAGTTGGTGTTTAAGTTCAATGTATTTCGAAGGTACGACACAAAGATTTTGAAGAAAATTGCTCTACCCTAAACTACCCTTTACACGAAAAACTCTTCGAAAATTGTGATTTTCTTGAAAATGGCTCTAACGATTTTGATTAAAATGACATGTTTAAGATATTTTTGTGTCAATTATTTGAATTTTCTGGCTATAGCCTACATAACTACCAATAGCTGCCTGAGTTTTGCCGTACTTAAACTTTCCTCAAACGTAAGGTCGTTATTCACTTTTTTATCTCTTGGCCGTGCAAAGAGAATGGAATTTCAACGCTCTAGAAGATTTGACTATCGCTTGTATTCCCCTTGCACCCACAAGAAAATCAACAGTAAGATAATTTCCACAAATGTTTATCTCGGCTAATATGAAGACATGGGAGTAAGCATTTTTAAGACTAGTTAGTACAAGAGTAGAGAATGCCATGTGAGTGCAACACACCAGGTTTTTGTGGATATTTTTAGGTATTTCAGATTCCTAGGTCTTGTAATGACTGAAATGCCGTTATCTTTGCACTAATGTGCTGCACTCTCTCGTATATCGGTACAACTATTCTTACAAAAGCTAATTCTTTTATGTACTCCATGTTAATTGAGATAAACATTTGCAGTGTGTTGTATTGCATGTTTTCTTGTAGGTGCAATGGAATTAGAGGAATGCAGTAGGCTGTAAGTGATCGTCAAATCTTTTAACACAGAGGGTCCTTTTAGTCAAATCCTTCATCTTTTTCTTGTCGGTCTGGGTGACTCAGTTGGTTAGGCGCTGGCCTAACGCGGGATCAGACCCGGCCGAGGTAAATGGTTTGTAAGTGTGATTAAAAGCCAAGTACCCTTATCAGATTTACTGGCAAGTAAAAGAAGTTCTATCGGACGACATTGCGGCACACCGGCGGTGCTGTTATGATTCTGGCAGTTGACATCATCATTAATAAGAACAAGTCACTCAAGTCGCAACAGCCTTTAACGGGCCAAAGCCTACCTTCCAGCCGCTGCGTCCCCCAGGTGTCATGAGTGGGGTGCAGTACTGGAGGTGGGACGTGGTCAGCACCCGATCCCTCCCGGCCAGTTATGCGGTCTACGCAAGCAGGGCGCTATTTTTCAATCAAGCAGCTCCTCAATTGGCTCCTCAGGAATCTAGCGCGCGTGTTCGACCCCACCGCCCATGTGGGTGGTTTTCCTCGCTGGGAGATCAGGTTCGGGGTGCACTCAGCCACGTGATGCCAATCGAGTAGCTATCTTGATGGAAAGTAGCGTCTCTAGAAGTTCAACTAGTCGGCTTATGGTCTGGGGATCGGCGTACTGGGCCCCGCCACTCCCATCTTGCACTTCTCCGTGGTCTTGGCTGCGGCATTAGGACGCAGTGGCCGGGCGATAAGGTAGACGCCCAAGCAATTATTATTCAAATTAATTCAGAATGAAGAGGATCTGTCACGCTATCATAGAAAATTCACAATAAACTTTTTACTATTCTTGCAACTGTGTTAACCGCTTTTCAGTTATTACAGTGGGGTGTAGATATTTCCTTGGAAGAACCTTTCATTTTGGTTAAGAGGATCTCGATGTTGAATATTTGAGTGGATTACAATATTTTTTATACCTTTTAGTTAGAAAATGAAAGTCTGTAAGGAAACGGAAATTCTAATATCATGTTGCTGCATAAGTTAATTTGGAAGAATTACTGTTGGTATAACTGCTTACTAAATATAATCTAGATGTCGTAGTTTTCTAGAAGTCCCTTTATCCAAACGTTGCTTGAAAACAAGTCAGTGGTTCGTGATTTCTGAAGATTGAAAGTTTTCTTCCTTCTAGCTCAGGGGTGCTCAACAGCAGGTTTTTATGTATTTTCTTCTTTATAGTATCCTAACAGTTTAAGTCTTTGTTTAAGCGTATTAAATAATATGTTTCCAAAGTAACACGAGGCTATTGGGCAAATGCAACATAAGTGCAATTTGTGGGGATAAACCGTTAAACCACGGGCAAGGCCAGGTATTTGAGATAGTATATAATATAAACATTTCTACACATGCCTGTTATGATTAACATGAAGTAGTTAGAGCAGCGGTGCTCAGCCGCAGGCAAGTTAGGGGAGCTTGAAATCACTTCCTTCCACCCGCTGGACAGAATCACGCATTTATCCGTGGTTACTGAGTTTCATTGGCGGCACATTCTTACGTACAGCAAATCAAAGGCGTACACATTCATATTCTACTCCTGATTAACCCACGATATTTCTGAGGATACTTTTTTTGGCACGATTTGCGTTTCAGAAGGTCTTCAATATTTGTTGCAAAAGATGAAGTGCACCGTCTCTAAATATAAGCAAGGCGATTGTCACTTGTCTTGCTGCGATACTCACTTTTAATTTAGTTCATTTTTGAAAATGTTTGTTCACAGATATAACTGGAGCCAAAGGCTGCCATTAAACTAGATGCAAACAAACGTAATCTCGGATATTCACAGCAGGACAGAGACCTAAATAATTCCCACCCTTTCTCAGAACATTTTACGGTCGTGGAATTCTGCAATGCAAGTAGTTCAATATTTTGTAGCTTGTGCGAAGCCTCACCACATGGAAACTTCAAAAGTTGATTTCAAATGTTTTTAAGTTTTTAAATTGTGAAGAGAATGTGTCGTACAATTGCTTCAAAAGTTCGTTGTATTTTTCCAATAGAATAACGTTTATCATGAACACGGAACGTAAGCAAGGGAAATTGTATAAATCTGCTAATAGCAGTCTTACAAATCAAGCACTTGACTTTATCGTTTTCATCTCGAAAACAAAATTATTCGTCCTCCTTTTGAACTGTATGTACTTCTATATATACTCCGCGCCATCCGCCTCTGACTAGCAGATTGAGTTCTGCTTGTCTTGGTCAGTGGAGGGGGGGGGGGGATGTGCTCGCTTGTTGAGTACCCCTGTTCTAGCACATTGGATTAAAAACAAAAGGAGATTTGACCATATCCAACAATTACAGAATGACGTCAAAGCAAATTATCAGCGTACCTTTTTTGTGTTAATTTCCTACAACTTGCTTGGAAATGAACAGTTATTAACGTAAAGTTTACATAATAAAGCTGTCTCTGTCAGTAAATACACTCATATGGTTATTACAGTTGGCCATGCAAGTGCAGCGCAAGAAAGAGCATGTTGTTTACATTTGTGAGATAATAGCCCACGCTGAGTTGCTTGAAACCGCGAATTTTCAGCTTCTATATTGATGTAATCTGCCAAGGATGTGTTGCGCATGACTGAAAACAAACCTGCTGTTTTAGGTAGGTACATAACATACGAGCAGCATTACCATGCAGATATTTACTGCCTCATGTCCTGTTATCAGATTATGTAAGACGTCTGTGATACATTCATTTGACTCTACTCACTCTTCTTAAACTATCCCCACTAAACTTTATTCTTCGTCCACTTGGAAATTGATGTAAACTTTAAATTCACAGTTATTCGTTTCGTTTTGAGGAACGAACATACGGTACAGTCATCGAAAAATGTGATGTATTGCATTCACATGAGTTTCCCTACTCCTGTACAAAATATTCTTACAAACTATTACTCCTTTATGTTCATATTAATCGAGATAAACATTTTATACAAATTGTCTGATTAATTTTCTTGTAGGTGCAAGGGGAATACAGTAGGCTTTGAGCGATAGTCAGATCTTTTAAAGCTGGTCGCTATATGATGGCTTTAAAATTCCGTTCTCTTAGCACGGTTAACGAGAATAACGACCCTCCATTTGAGACAAGTATAAGTATTGCTAAACTCACACAAATAACAAGGAATATCTCCGAAATGGTTCACTCTACATAAAAATTAATTTGGACACACATTGTGTGTTTTAACGAGATCTAATTTTTTATGCAGTAAGATTTGGTCTATCCCTTACGGTTTACCAGTTATGCAAAGGTGATCCAGAGTAAACAGGACTTCATGGGCTATAGCCAGAAAATTCAAAGTATACATTTCATTTGTCATAAAAATATTTTAAACGTGGCATTTTAATCAAAATCGTTAGAGCCGTTTTCGAGAAAATAAAAATTTTCGAAGAATTTCCCAAGTGTAGCGTTGTTTAGGGTGGAGGGATTTTCTTCAAAAAGTTTGTGTCGCATCCTTCAAAGATACTAAAGTTAAATACCAACGTTACTTTTTAACCAACTTTTCGTTTTTTGAGTTATGCTACTCGGACAGATAGACACACACACACACACACACACACACACACACACACACACACACACACACACACACACACACACACACACACACACACGGCGGAGCTTTTTCTAAATATGCCTTTTTTATTCAGGGGGTCTCAAAACATATGTTTCCAGTGAAAACTCAATATCGAATTTTTGGGTGGAATACAATGCTTCCCCTACTTAGTATACGTAGTAGAGAAAGTAAACATGATTGAGCCCATTAGGAGAGCAGAATATTTCTGAGTACCACGTCGTATTGCAGCGCGGTTTACACAAGTGGTTATTTCCAACATGCAGCTGAGTTTACTGATAGTCTGCGTTCTGTATTTATCGTCCATCGGACACACGAGTAGGCTGTGTCTTGAATCACCATTCGCATTTGTATTTGCGAGTATGTATTTGAAATTATTCTTTTCACACGCGCACGAATCTTTTTGCAAGTGTATGTATGTATACTATTTTTCCACGTGTCAAAACGAGTATTAACGGTGAATTTCCTGCAAAATGTGCGAATGAAATGCAGTATGTTGTCTAACTACCAAGCGCATCGTAGAGAAAGTAAAATTTAAGGAAAGAGAACATAATGGTCATTCCAATTCTATGCGTTTTACGCTTTACCCTTGTTTTGTTATTTATCTTTTGTCTTTGTTCTAAATCCAAGCTTGTTTCTTCCTGCTCTCTTCTTTGTTTATGTTTCCTCCACACTGGTTTTAAATTTCTTATGTCTGTTCTCCCCCTTTCTTTTTTCCCCTCGTTCCTTCCCGTTCTTTTGTTTTCCTTTCTTGAAGATTATATTTTTCTAATGTTTTGTGTAATTTTCTCCCGTGTTTGTTTTTCTATTTTAAATGTTGACGGAGACGAGCATCCGAGCCCGAGACAGGACTCGAACCCAAGATTCTCAGCCGACAGAACACAAAAATCAAACGCTCCAACCCCCGTTGCCACGAGAGCCGGCATCTGTTTTCTTTCCCTGTCCTTCATTCTTTCATTTCTCCCTATCTTTTTATGTTGTTCGCTTCTCATTCCTCTATTGATTTATCTCTTGTCATTGTCCCCTTTATTGCCCTCTTCTTTTCTCTTCAGTTCAGTGGCGGCGCCGTGGCCGAGCGGTTAGCGCGCTCGCCTACCACCTAGACGGCCCGGGTTCGATCCCAGGGACCCGCATGTGGTATTCGTGGTGGACGAAGCGGCGTCAGGGCGGGTTTTCTCCGGGTGCTCCGGTTTCCCCCGCCATCTCATTCCACCGGTGCTCCATCTTCATTCCGTGTATCATCAGTGTCACCGCCTGCGGTGCCGTAGTAGTAAAAGCGGGCGTTAAACACTACAACACACATCACGCCTCTTCAGTTCAGTTCTCACTTCCTCTTTCTCTTTATTGTGCTTCTCTATTTCTCTCTCCCTTCCTCTCTCTTCTTTACTTCGTACAAGATAGCTAGCAAAGAAGACATTGTTTGTACCCAAAAATTCGCATCGAAATTTCACTGTAAATACACGTTTTGAGGTTCCCTGAATGAAAAACAAATAGAAAAAAGGATCGTGTATATGCCTCTCAACAGCATAAATCAAAAACGAAAATTCGGATACATACCAAATGTGTTAGGTTCATTATGTTCGAAAGATGCAACACGAAGATTTACAAGAACATTTCCTTGCCCCTTTACTTGAAACATTTTTCGAAATGTTAACTGTCTCAAAAATGCTTCTAACGATTTTGATCAACATAGTATGTATTCAAGATATTTCATGTGACAAAAGTATTTCTTGAATTTTCTAAGAATTGCCTGTGAAGTCCTGTTCATTTGAGAGGAATTCTGTATAAACTTGTTTATCTGGTAAACGTGGAGGGGAGTTTAAGGGCCCGTCTGGAATTGGTGAACGTAAAGCGATAGACGAAAGCACACTACATAAAAAAAGTACATATCTTTAAAACACACAAATTACTTCTACTGAAGGTTTTTTTGTGGCATACGCCATTTCGGAGTGTCAATTATTAATGGTTCGATTTATTCCTTAATCCTGTCTTTATTCAGTTGTTTCTCGCAATTGCTTGGAAAGAGGGTGTAATTTTAAGACCGGCATATAACATCCATTTGTTAAACATTTGATTATCGCTATTCCCTTTGTATCTACTACGAAATGTGTAATGTAACTATTTCTATAAATATTTATCCCGGTTAGGATAAAGTAGATAGGAAAATAAACTTATGTAATAATTTGTATACCCGCTAACAAAACAACTGACGCTAGGCAATTGTATGTGAATGCAACAATCAGATTGTTTAAACTTTCCTGCTTTCTCTTCTGTTATAGTGTCAGTGTATTCTCCTTCTCATTTTTTCCTGTCTCCCTTTACAGTTTTCTCCTTTTGTTTTTTCCCCTCTTTCGTTCTTCTCCAGATTTCCGTTTTGTCTGTATTTTCTTTTTATTATTATTCTCTATTCTCTCCTATGTTCTCTAATGATCTTTTGCTATCTCTTTTCTTCGTTGCTCTCGCCTTCTTTTGTTATTTTCTTTAGTATCCTCTTTTCTCAGATACCTCTCCTGATTTCCCCTCCTTTCGTTTCTCTCCCTTCATTTATACGTTTGCGTCTCTTCCTTAGCATCTTGGTTTTCTCTCCACGGCTTTATGGATTTCTCTTTACTTCATTAATTTGTTTTCCTTCTCTGCTTTCCGTCGTCTTTACTTATGCTTTCCTGTTGCCCTTTCTTTACTTCTGCTTTCCTCTCCCGTTATTTTTTGTACAAATATGCTTATTTCTTCCCTTAACACATTTTCAACTCCTGTCCTCTATTCGGTTTTCTTCTCTGCTTTTCTCTGTGTCTCTTTACTTCTGCTTTCCTTTTGTCTTCCCTCTACTTCTGCTTTCCTCTCTACGGGTTTCTGCCCCGTTATTTTTTGTGCCAATATATTTATTTCTTCCTTATCTCGTTTTTGGTTCCTTTCCTCTACTACAGTTTTCGTCAAGTTTGCTTTTCTTTTGCCGTAATAAAATTGGTAGCACCAGAAGCGGCCACGGCCATAAAGGAGGTTTTCATACTCGCATGCGTTATCTCTTGTAAAGGAACAGGCCGGCGGGAAAGGAAAGACCATTTAGGAATACGACCGTTTCTCGCACGTACTTCGCCGGAAAGACATCGCGAGTATTTAAGTTGGTTCCGCCCCCCTCCCGCCATACCGCCTGTTGATAAACTGGAATTATCCCCAAAGCCGGGAGTGAAAAAGAAATGCCGAGTGAAAGCGAGCACGCCGTTCCCGAAATAACCTCCTGAACTTGACCTGCATTAGGGGACGTACGCAGAATTTAATGGAGAAATGATCCGCTTCGTGACGCGTCGACCAACGTGGGAATCTAGCATCTGGACATGCAGTGGATTGAAATGTCTGACTTTGGATATCTACTCAAACAGGAGTAGCTAATACTTCTTTAGAACTGCTTGTCGGACTGATGTACTACTTTAGTGGCATAGTAAACAAAATCCAAGATGCCATACCAACTTCTAGCAAGGTTTTAAACAAAATACTTGACCTGGCTTTATGTGCAACATATTCTTCCTTACCGCAGTTGGTAGAGCACCTGCCTGCTGTGCAAGGTGTCCCGGGTTCGATTCACGGCAGGGGGTAGGAATTTTTCTCCAGCCAGGATTATTCCTCATCCTTCCCTTAATGGCGGCGCCGTGGCTGAGTGGTTAGGCTGGACCCGCATGTGGTACTCCAGAAGTGGCGTCTGGGCGAGTTTTCTCCGGGTTCTCCGGTTCCCCCGCCATTCATTCCACCAATTGCTCCATTATCACCCTTCCAATC
Source organism: Tenodera sinensis (assembly GCA_030765045.1). Classification (NCBI taxonomy): domain Eukaryota; kingdom Metazoa; phylum Arthropoda; class Insecta; order Mantodea; family Mantidae; genus Tenodera; species Tenodera sinensis. The sequence goes on along the minus strand of CM060973.1, from coordinate 81,778,355 downwards.
ATCCATTTCGCCTGCATTTCATATCATCCTCTTCCTCACTATCATACCTGGTGCTTGGCTGACCACCCGCTTCCAGGTCTTCACTCTGTCAGGTCCAGAGGTCCCTCTGCTCCCAGACAGGCGTCTGACCCTAGGCACTGGCTTGTAAGTCCTACATAAGGGGAGGGTAATCAGGGAAAGAAAGACTGCTGCCAAGAGTTTACTGGCAGCAATTCAGATTCAATGTTCTTGCAATTTCCTCCTGAAATATATATATATATATATATATATTTATTTATTTATTTATTTATTTATTTATTTCGCAATAGCTGTCACTACATCTGCATATATATTAAATAAATAAATAAAAACCTGCGATAATAAACCTAATTACTCGGACCAGGTCGAAAATCCCCACGTTCGAACCGGGAATCGAATTCGGATCTCCCGCTTGGCAAGCAAGCGTACTACGCGTTAAGATGACCTCGCAACGTTTCTTGTACATCATAAAATCAGTGCACTTGGTTTTTACAGCCTGTCATTGCACAATATTTACATCCGTACTTGTATGCAAAGAGTGTAATAACACACGTTCACAATACGTACAATAAATATATTAATTCCATTTCTGCTGTTACTTAATGCAGGAATTTAACATTACAAGCTTATTCGGAGCTTGCGCGTCACTCCACAATCCAACACCAGACAGACTAATTTATTACCATCTAATATTATCAGTACATTGGAAACAGCGCAGAATTTAACATAAAATCACTGCACTTGCCTTTTACAGTCTGTGTCATTGCACAATGCTTACAGTGTCTTAAGATATACCTACTTGAGCAAAATATAAAGTGTGTACAATAATCAACAGCATTTCTACATGTCTACATAATTCACTGGAAGTTAACATTATAACCTCATCGTGTGATGAACACATCAACAATACCTCGTAACGTAGCACAGTTACTAAACATAACCTCATAATTTGAGTTTTACGGCCTGTGTCACTGCACAATGTTCACATTCGAGCTGGATGGCTCCGGCGGTTGCGTCTCTGCCTGCTTTCTGGAGGTTGTGGGTTCGATTCCTGTGGCCGGCCTTCCTGACCCAGGATTTTTTCAAGTGTTTCCCTGGGTCGCTAAGCGGATGCTGGGAAGGATAATTACATCCCCGAATTTCATCTTCCTCCATTTCACCTCACTTCTCATTTCACTACACCTTTCATCTTGATTGGCTGTTTCAGGGTTCCAAGTGTTGGTGGGAGTTTCGGCATGGATAGCAAGGAACTTGTTCTCTGTAAATCCTCGTCCTCCGGGTGCAAGACCCGCAGGGGGAAGGGGGAGACGGTTGTACGAACGCCACTGAGGAGTTTAAATCTATGGTTGTTATGGACTTTGCCCTCCTCTGTCGTATCTCCTCAGATCCAACCACCCTTAGTCTCCTCTCACCTCACGCTCCCCGGAAAGGCACGAAAGATCCTTTATACGCCGAAACTTGTTAACAGTCATACATGCAAGGAGGGGGGGGGAGATGTAGGTGAAAGGGCGCTCAACTACTGGTCATCAGCGCCCTTAAAAAGCAGTTCATGGCAAAAGCCAGGTATACACTTTAATATAAAATAAACTACTAGTAAAAAGTAAATATACAAAACACAGGCAAAAGCCAGAATTAAAGTTACAAAGATATCAAAAGAGTATAAAAATTCTATCTAAAGTTTTAAATTTCCAGTTCATGTTTATCTCCGCTGAAAACTTAAAAACCTTTTCGACCGTTTGCTTATCGTCCGCTAAGGCTTCTGCAAGTCTGGCAGACAGTTGCAGAGAGTCTCGAAGGTGCGCTAGGAAAACACTCTAGCAGCATGTGACGGACCGATAAAAGGTTGTAGCACAGCGGACAAAGAAAAAACCGGGGTCCCGTTTAAAGAGGCAATCGCGCGAAAAATTGCAGTGGCTTAAATGCAAGGGGTGTCGACATTTAGTGCATGTCATTTGACTTTAGGTCGTAGCGTAGGATTCAGGCGGCTCTAAAATTGTCAACAAGCCGATTCTATAGAAACGTTATTCTTCTTATCGGAGTGAAAATGAGAGAATTGCCTGACAGTTGTGGCTCGGTTGCACGTTTGACTTTTTTTCCCTGACGTTTCTGTCAATTTCTCCAAAATTTCTAGAAGTGATTTTACAAAATTAGCTGTACATATAGATTAACCACTTTTTCCAGATATACATTTCAATTGTCATGCAGGTATATTATATATGTGGTAGTTTAATCAAAATCGTTGAGTTATTTTGAGAAAAAGAACGAAAAAATATCCTTGCAAAAGGTAGCTTGGCGGGTTTTCTTGAAAATATTCTATATCGCGTTCTTGGAAGATACTGAAATAAGTTAGGTGTTTATTGGACTCCTCGTGTTTAGTTGCGTTGTTCTCTCTCTCTCTCTCTCACACACACACACACACACACACACACACACACACACACACACACACAACACACACAGGTACGCGCGCGCACGTACAAGACTTTTTCTAAAAATGTGTTCTATACAAGGATCTCAATGTTATTTCAGGTGAACAGTCGCTATGGAAGTTTTAGGGGATTGCAATACTTCCTGTACTTTAAGTACATAGGTAGTAGGGAAAGAAAAAGGTTGTAGTCGGGATTCGAACCTGCTTATTTACGAATGCGAACCACAATGATGCTCTGAGAGTCTGCTGGTTTATAATCCATATTAATAACGCATATTTTATGACCTTTTGTGGATTTTGCTGTTGCTTGTAATTTTAACATTGAATTAAAGAGAATGCCATATAAATGTCAGTTTATTGCTATTGGCGAACGTCGTTAAATGCCGGAATTAGAGCTTCCAATCGCGGACACACAAGTTTCCGCTGTTATCTGATGTAACATCAATACGCGATTTGATTTTATTGATAGATTGATGAATGACGAAACCACGCATTAAATTTACCTAGACAAAGATCAAAACTCAAGGGTTTCATAATTCAAATACAGTGACATCTATTCAAGACGGAAGTGACACGATCGTAATTTGTTTCTATCCTCGCGAGAAATAGACAATCCAAAACCTTTTCCTATGCAGACTTTCATGATCAATCGGAAATACCATGTCAATAGTTTCAATATCTTATAATTCATTTGACATTGATATGTCGTGGTCACATGACTTTCTCTACACATCCTTCTGCTCTCTGCTGCACGAAATCGAGGTAGACATTTATAGACATTTTATTATATATTTATTTATAGGTACAATGGAAGTAGGAGAATCCAGTAGGCTTAAGTGATAGTCAAATGTTTTGAAAGCTAATGACTTCCCTTTTGAGAAAAGTATAGGCATTAAAATTGCAAACTGATAACAAGGAATATCTCAGAAATAGTTAATTCCATAAAAAAATTAATATATAAAAAATAAAGAAACATTTTAATGGCCGTGCGTGCTGAAACATGGACGTTAATGAAAGTTTATAAACAAAACATACGGCTGTTGATTCGAGATTCCTAAGATTAGTAAACTGATAAAATATCCAACGATAAAATAAGAGGGGAGTTATAAATAGTTCCCCTGGAAGGGGAAAAAAGATTATGAATTACCGAAATGAATGAAAAGAGCATGTTGAAAAAATGTCGCCAGAGAGGAACCCAAGAAAAGCATATTACTACAGACCTAAAGGAAGAAGACATCCGGGAAGACCAAGGAAACGATGGTCAGATACGTTTTGAAGCAGGAACAGACATTTGTGCCTAATCCTTGAAGTGCAGATGAAGAAGAAAAAATCTGGTGTGTTGCACTCACATGACTTTCTCTACTCTTGTACTAACCATTCTAACAAACTCTTATTCCTATATCTCCATGTTAGTTAAGATAAACATTCGTACAAATTATCTTATTACTATTTGCTTGTGGGTACAAGGGGAATATTAGAATACAGTAGGGTGTGTCCGATAGTCAAATCTTTTTGACCTTTGAGATTCCGTTCTCTTTGCACGATTAACATATTAAAAAATGAACAACGTTGTTGCATTTCGCTAAAGTTCTAAGTTTTCCGAAACTCACACACATAACAAGGAATATCTCCGAAATGGTTCACCCTACAAGAAAATTTATTGAGACATAAATTGTGTATTTTAGCAAGATCTACATTTTTTGTATAGTAGGATTTGGTCTATCTCTAACGGTTTACCACTTATGCAAAAGTCGTCCAAAGCAAATGCGACTACAGGGGCTATAGCCAGAAAATTCAAGATATACATTTCATTTGTCGTCAAAATATCTCAAACATATGGCATTTTAATGAAAATCGTTAGAGCCATTTTCAAGAAAATCAAAATTTTCGAAAAATCTTCCATGTAAAGGGATTGGGCACACACACACACACACACACACACACACACACACACACACACACACACACACACACACCTTTTTCTAAATATATTTGGGGCGGGAGAGGGGGTGTTCACGTATCTAAAACATATTTCGATGAAATGTCGACATCGAATTTTTAATGTCCATGTCTTCCAAAGATGCGACACGAAGATTTTTCGAGAAGCTATCCTGCACATGAAAAAACTTCACAATGTTTTGATTTTCTCAAAAATGGCTCTTAACGATTTTTATTAAAATACCTCCTGTTTAAGATGTTTGGATGGCAAATAAATTGCACATTATGTGAACATTAAACTTTGTGTGAATAACCTGTGAAATTCTCTCCATTCGGCAAGAATTTTATTTCATTTCGGAATTTGGGAGAAATTTGGAGGTAATTAAAATACAGAATATACCTACAACCTTTTCAAAATATTCCATGCTACAGGTATTGAGGTTTCCGAAGTTTTTTACTTTGTTTACTATGCACTTACATAAAAAGAATTTTTGGAAAAAGGTGTGTGTGAGAGAGAGGGGGAGGGAGGGAGAGGGAGAGATAGTGGGAGAGTGATCAGCATAGTTTAGAAACGAAAAGTCTGTTAAATGCCAAAGTTGGTATTTAAGTGCAGCAGCTTGCAACACGAAAAGTTTCAAGAAAATCGCTCCAATCCCAAACTACTATCCACATAGACAATTTTTGGAACAACGTTCATTTTCTCAAACATTTCTCTAACAATTATGTACCATATGTTTAAAATATTTTCAAGACAAAATGTAGGTATATCTAAAAATTTTTGCTAATAGCCTCTGAAATCCTCTTCATTCTGAGTGACTTGCAGATTGGCAATTGACAAAATCTTACTGCAAAAAAATCTTGTTTAGTTACACTCTTCTAGCATATAACCATTTCCGAGATATTGCTTGTTTTTGCTTTAGAGTTTTCCAATACTTGCCTGAAATAGGAAGTCGTTGTTCCCCCCGCCCCTCCTGGTCATGTAAATGGAACGAAAATCAAGTCATCATATAGTGATAAGCTCTTAGAGCCTTTGAGGATCACTTAAGCCAGCTTATTCCCAATGGATAAAAGAATAAGCATTTGTAAGAATAGTTTATACAAGAGTGAGCAGAGAAAGTCATGTGAGTGCAACGCATAAGGTATTTTTTATTGAAACCCTTTGATACACATGCATTATTACTAACAATTAAACGTACAGAATTAAATTATAACTATGTTTTAAGTTGTGGTTACTTTAGACAAAGAAAAGTGCACATGTGTGTGATAAATGAAAGCGATAAGATGAAAACGATAAGGCAGCTGTGTTTTATTCACTGACACATTAGCAAGTCGTTATGATTTGAGATTCCTGGACTTGTGAGTTCTTCACGTTGCTACCGTGTTGCGCGAGAGAAACATAGTTGCAGTTAACACTGATGCGCGGAGAAGCAGGACAGGCAGCAAATCCTTGTAGTGCCCCGCGGCAAATAATGGCAGATCTCTTCCCGTTTAGAAACCAGTTTCCTGGTTGTGCATGGCTCGCCTTGGCCAACACTGCCTGTCTTTTGCTGCTGTAGATACGCGGCTGCTCACGTGATGCGGAAGTTGAACTGCCTCGCACCAAGTACGGTTATGTTTAACCGTGGGTTATATCAGTGGCGGTTGGTTACTACACGGGGACAGCCTGGCACCAACTACGGTTATGTTTAATGATAGGTTATAGCAGTGGCGGGAAGCTACTGCTTGGGGACTGCCTCGTATCAAGTACGGTAATGTTTAACCGTGGGTTATATCAGTGGCGGTTGGTTACTACATGGGGCTGCCTCGCACTAAGTACGGTTATGTTTAACCGTGGGTTATATCAGTGGCGGTTGGTTACTACTTGGGGACTGCCTCGCACCAAGTACGGTTATGTTTAACCGTGGGTTATATCAGTGGCGGTTGGTTACTACATGGGGACCGCCTTGCACCAACTATGGTTATGTTTAACCGTGGGTTATATCAGTGGCGGTTGGTTACTACATGGGGACTGCCTCGCACCAACTATGGTTATGTTTAATGATAGGTTATAGCAGTGGCGGTTGGTTACTGCGTGGAGACTGCCTCGCACCAAGTACGGTTATGTTTAACCGTGGGTTATATCAGTGGCGGTTGGTTACTACTTGGGGACTGCCTCGCACCAAGCACGGTTATGTTTAACCGTGGGTTATATCAGTGGCGGTTGGTTACTACACGGGGACTGTCTCGCACCAACTACGGTTATGTTTAATGATAAGTTATAGCAGTGGCGGGAAGGTACTACTTGGGGACTGTCTCGTATCAACGTGGGTTATATCGGTGGCAGTTGATTATTATATGAGGACTTACTGGCACCAAGTACGGTTATGTTTAATCGTGGGTTATATCAGTGGCGGTTGGTTACTACACGGGGACAAGTACGGTTATGTTTAACCGTGGGTTATATCAGTGGCGGTTGGTTACTACATGGAGACTGCCTCGCACCAACTGCGGTTATGTTTAATGATAGGTTATAGCAGTGGCGGGAAGCTACTGCTTGGGGACTGCCTCGTATCAAGTACGGTAATGTTTAACCGTGGGTTATATCAGTGGCGGTTGGTTACTACATGGGACCGCCTCACATAAACTATGGTTATGTTTAATGATGGGTTATAGCAGTGGCGGTTGGTTGCTGCGTGGAGACTGCCTCGCACCAACTACGGTTTAATGATAGGTTATAGCAATGGCGGGAAGGTATTATTTAGGGACTGCCTCGTATCAAGTACGGTTACGTTTAACCGTGGGTTATATCAGTGGCGGTTGGTTACTACTTGGGGAGTGCCTCGCACCAATTGTGGTTGTGTTTAATGAAAGGTTATAGCAGTGGCGGGAAGCTACTGCTTGGGGACTGCCTCGTATCAAGTACGGTAATGTTTAACCGTGGGTTATATCAGTGGCGGTTGGTTACTACTTGGGGACTGCCTCGCACCAACTGCGGTTATGTTTAATGATAGGTTATAGCAATGGCGGGAAGCTACTGCTTGGGGACTGCCTCGTATCAAGTACGGTAATGTTTAACCGTGGGTTATATCAGTGGCGGTTGGTTACTACATGGGACCGCCTCACACAAACTGTGGTTATGTTTAATGATGAGTTATAGCAGTGGCCGTTGGTTGTTATATGGGAACTGCCACGCACTAAGTACGGTAATGTTTAAGGATGGGTTACAGCACAGGTGGAAAGGTTCTACTTGGGTACTGCCTCGTATCAAGTACGGTTATGTTTAACCGTGTGCTACCTCAGTGGCGGTTGGTTATTTTATGGGAACTGTCACGCACCGAGTATGGTTATGTTTAATCATGTGTTATATCACTCGCACCAATTACGGCTATGCTAAGCCATAGATTATATCAGTGGCGGCTGGTTGTAACATGGGCACCTTTTCGCATGCAGTACAATTTAAGTATAACTGTGGGTAATGCCATGATGGGCAAACCAAAACTATAGTTACTTAAAAATTAATAATTTAAAAATAATAATTAGAGTAATAATTTTAAATAAATAACGAGAAAACGAACACAAAGGGGGTAGCCTCGCGAGTTTGAACAGCGGAGTAATTTCCAACGGTTTTTATGGCGTGGCATTATCCAGGGAGCAAACAGACGTAAAATGTATTGCATCGTCGAAGTATGTGAAAACCAACGGACACAAAGTGATCATCGAAAAGCGCATTTGTGTATAATTATGTGAATAGTATTACTTAGTTTGTCGGCAACGTCTCAGGTGAAAAGAGTGACAGATTGATCCCTTAAGATGTTATAATAAAAATTTGTCACCCTTTCAAAACCACTCACGCACACCCATAGAGAGAAATCTCATAGCTTCTCTCGGCGGCAATAGGGCTGATTCAAAGGCACTTCCAGACATTATTAGGCTGCGGGAAGCTTGTTGCTTCAAACCGACATTATGTAATCCTGCTTCAAAGTTCACCTCAACGTGAGCTAGCAAAATATATTGCTTTAGTCATTAGTGGCTGATAATATAAGGTGTGTCTTAAGTACGGGTATGCTTAACCGTGGATTATATCAGCGATTGTTAGCTTTGCATGGACCTTGCTTCACAGCAAGTACGGTTACTTACGTTTAACCGTGAGTTATATCAGTAGCAGTTTGTTATCGCACCAAGTATGTAATATTTATCCGTAGGTTACATCAGTGGAGGTTGGTTGTTCAATTGTCGCTTCCTCACACAAATACGGTTATTTGCTTAGCCGTGAATTAGTTCATAGATATTCTTATAGCTTTGCACCACGCTAGTTTGCGTGTTCAACTGTAGATCAGTTTGGTGTTGGCTGACATAGTTATGAAAACAGGTTTACACCAAGTATCGTTACTGAATTAGTTCACTGGTGCCTGGTGTAGACATGAGCATTGCATCCCACCCAACACTGCTGCAAGTTTAACAATAGGCTATTTCAGTGGCGACTGGTGTTGATATGGAAACTGCCCGATGACATATTAGAGGTAAAGTGGGTTCTTGAAAACATCTTTTGCCAGGTAATACTGGAAAATACCTTCTTTGGCACAGAATGTGCGTTTTAATGAGCTCCATCTACGATTTTTCATCTAATGAACTGAAGGCAATTTAAATAAAATTGCAGATTTATTGGTATTTTATTAGTAATGTAAGCATCTTAAACACGTGACATTTTAATCAAAACTGTTAAGGATTTTTGAGAAAGTGAAAATAGTGAAAATATGTTCTCGTAAAGGGAAAACATTATCAGACTCAAATATGAAGTTGATATATTTTCGAGGGTTTTTCATTCTTTTCTAGACATGCTCAAAAACGCTAATTTCCATTGAAATCATTATATCGAATTTAAAGGGGTTTGCAATATTTTCTCTACCTGCTGTACATGAATGGAAGAGAAAGTACAAATTAGTTTATTCAACTTCTTAGTCATCTTATCGTAAAGTACTAAAATTCGTCAGAAAGTAAACATAATTATCAAGCCTTTAAAATGTTAAAAAAAGAGGCATTTGGTTTCTTCTTTCCTTTCTTTCCCTGATTACCCTCCCCTTATGTAGGACTTACAAGCCAGTGCCTAGGGTCAGACGCCTGTTGGGGAGCAGAGGGACAGAGTGAAGACCTGGAAGCGGGTGGTCTGCCAAGCACCAGGTATGATAGTGAGAAAGGGAATGATATGAAATGCAGGTGAATGATTGGAATGGATGATTGGAAAGGTGATAATGGAACAATTAGTGGAATCAGTGGCGGGGAAACCGGAGAACCCGGAGAAAACCCGCCTAGACGCCGCTTCGTCCATTACGAATACCACATGCGGGTCCCTGGGTTCGAACCCGGCCGCCTAGGTGGTAGGCGAATGGTCTAACCACTCAGCCATGGCGCCGCTCCTCTTTACTTTTCTACCATATATCTACATATTAGGTAAAGAAGGTAATGGAGATTTCACTAGAAATAGACGTTTTGAGGTCCCCTGAATAAATAAAAGCATTCTACAGAAATGTGTGTGTGTGTGTGGGGGGGGGGGCAGTTGAAAAAACGAAATGTTGGTTAAATACCAAACTTGGTACTTAAGTTTAGTTAGTATCTTCCAAGGATGCGACACGAAGATTTTCATGCAAATCGCCCCACTCCCTTTACCTACATGGAAAAGTTCTCGAAAATTTTGTTTTCTCAAAAATGGCTATATTTGATTAAAATACGGTATATAGGTATAAATAAGTTATTTTCACGTTAAATGTATAGGTATACGTATCTTGAATTTTTTTTTTTTTTTTGGAAATAGCCTCTGAAGTCCTCTTCATTCTCAATGACTTGCATAACTGGTAAATCATAAGAGATAGACAAAATCTTACTGCACAAGAAATGTAGATCTGGATAAAAACACACAATTTGTGTCAAATACTTTTTTGAGTGAACCATTTTCGAGATATTCTTTGTTGCTGGTTTGATTCTCAAATACTTCTACTTCTCTTAAATAGGAAGTCGTTGTTCACCTTTTATGTCCTGGCCATGCAATAAGAACGGAATTTCAAAAGCATTACGTAGCGACCAGATCTTGCAATATTTGACTGTCACTTAAGGCTGCTGTATTCCCTATTTCCATTGTATTTCCAATGAAATATGTAAGATTTATCTTAACATGAAGTAGATATAAGAATAGATAGAAATTGGAAGAATAGTTTGTAGGACGAATGAGTAGAGAAGCGAGTATAACTCAGATTTTGTTAAATATTATTACTTATATTTGGAATACAAATCCTTTCCCTGGTTAAACTCGTTACCATTGATTATCCAAAAAAAGTGCATTCTGCGAAAGCGTAGTTCGGTTAAGCGAGGTTCTAGTATAGTTTTATAATTTATTGCAATAATCCTAACTGAATGCAATTGGTGATTTCAAGCATCCTGAAGTTCAGTCGTTGCATTACTTAGGAAAACTGGTTCTCATTCAACAGGTTTGCAGAATATGAATTTTTCATCGCGGTTTACATTCCTAGAAACAAATACGTAACGATCGCTGGCCGTATACAGGAGCCCGCGTAGTGTTATGCTTGCTGTGAAATAATATTTATGCTTACAACTGTAAGTAGCACTTCATTCTGCGGTAGCAATTCTATAATCATAAACGACGAGCTTGCGTATTCAGCGGGTGCAAATAAACTCTTTCCTCTATCCGATCACGTTATCTATCTATCTATCTATCTATCTATCTATCTATCTATCTATCTATCTATCTATCTATCTATCTATCTATCTATCTATCTATCTATCTATCTATCTATCTATCTATCTATCTATCTATCTATCTATCTATCTATCTATCTATCTATCTATCTATCTATCTATCTATCTATCTATCTATCTATCTATCTATCTATCTATCTGTCTGTCTGTCTGTCTGTCTGTCTGTCTGTCTATCTATCTTCTCTATCTGTCTGTCTGTCTGTCTATCTATCTTCTCTATCTGTCTGTCTATCTATCTATCGGTCTGTCTGTC